>JAMXBD010001343.1:0-395950 GCA_024138025.1 Combretum micranthum
CAATATGTCAACTTTGTAGGTACATCTACTTCCTACCTATGAAATATTTAATCAATCATCTACCAATAAGTATTTCAATGTTTCAATAAAATATGAATTATTATATAATAATAGAATCATCTCATTAAAAATATCATGGGCCACAAAATTCTTCCTACTTTATTAATTATAAAAAAAAAAATGCGTATTCTTCTATTTAATTCCTTAACCTCTTTTGTTTTTTTTTAACTATTCAAATCTTCAAGATTTGCTAACGTTTACAATTTATTAAGATATTTATTAATTACACAAAGTTTTCATCCACAATTAAAACGTAAAAGTGTTCGATTCATCAAAATAATATTTGATATAATAATTTTAATTTAAGATATAAATTATTAAAATAATAACATTATAGAATAAAAATTAAGGAAAAATGAAGTAATATATCATAAATTAAACAAAAAGTCAGTGGTCGTTCGACTACAAATGATAAATGAAGTTATAAATATGTCCTCTTATAGCCATTCAACTACACATAATAAATAAAGTTATAAAATATGTCTCTTATAAAAATTTATAAGTGGCTTACCTTTTGATCACACACTTAAATAATAATAATAAATCTTCCAGGACTCTGATGACCTTTAATTCCTCGGTAAAAAAAAAAAATTTCAAGAAAAAAGGGAACAGAATGTAAATATAACAATTTATTCAAAGACAAAAAAAATATATTTTAATAAATCGAGAATTATCTCTTTTTCTCATGATTTCATAGAACTTCTCTTTATTATCGTAAACTGTTTATTTTTAACGTTTTCTACACACACTCATAAGATAAGTAGAATAAAATCCAAACGTTTAAAATAGTTTAACTTGTATGGCCTAAAAGAAAACTACTTGAACTTCTCATCAAAGCTTGTGATTAGGCGTGTCTACACTCAATTTCTTAGAAGTGACAAAAAAAAAAATTTGAGATATGATAATGAATGCATTAACTTTTACCTTTTTTAACTCTCATTTAAATAAGAGGGAATAATAGATATACTTATAGTTGAGATGCATGTAATTAACTTATTTATTAAACCAATGACACATTTGGTTAGTAAAATAACTATTATATTCCACCTCTATTCTTTATAAAAGTCCTTATTTCTATTTTCGGATACATTTTATAGTTAAGCAATGGCATAATAACATTCCCTTTTTTTTTTTTTTTTAAATATCTCTTAGCATTCCTTCCAAAGAGGTAGTATAATGATTCCATATTTACTGCAATTTTTTTGCCAAAATATTTCTATTATACTTATTATTCCATTGTTTTCTTCATTTTCAAACCTAGCATCTCTCCTTCAACGTCAAACGCATACCTTCAAGATAGGCTACACCCTTGGCTACAAACTATAATATCTAACACTATATGCATATGTAGTGTTTTATAACACATACAACTATATATTATATACAGAAAATATGGAAATTTTATCATTATATATGTAGCATATCAATATCATAAAGATAGCGTTATAATGTATGCGTCAAATATAGATAGAAGTATGAATAGATGTGTTATAACATTATTTACATATACTATAATTGCATTGGAATATTTAACATTACATTGTATAGTATCATAAACATATACAACTATATTATATACAAAATATTAGAATATTATGACATATAATTATGTCATATTATATTTGTAACATATTTTAAAGATAGTGATATATAATTATTTAATATTTTAAATTATGTCTACAATCATATAAGTTATACATATATACATATAATATGTTACATATTTATACATTGATATTATAACTCATAATAATTGTAAGTATATTTATATATGCTAAAATTTTGTTTTGTTATGATTAAAGTGTGGCGTGTGTGTAAGCATGCATGGACTTTGCCAATTATGTTTATATTCAAAACAAGATAGTCAATAACAAGTTGCACAAAAGAGCATTCTAGACTTTTATCAGCTATCGAGGCCTGATTCCCAATACTCTACCAAACGAAAACAAATAAACAAGTTCACTCTATCAATCAAATAAAAGAATAGCTATTCTTAATAGCTTTTATTAGGAATAGCCATTCTATTTCATCACTTAATCCTTCAGGAAAGCAAACAAGCTATGAGGGTGTTTATGCATTCAAGTATTTTAAAAGTATCTCTAACCCCCTAAATAACAATTATGCCGTGAAAATATCAGAAAATATGCTAATTTTAGCAGGATACAATGGTAATCTAGGGAAAAAAGGAATAAAGAAAAAGAGAGAGAGAGACACACACACACACATTCAAAGATTTGTCCAAATGCGATACTGAAAATTAGAAAAACCAACATATGAACTAAACAGGAGCGGAGGTGCTGTCGAAGAAGCATTAGAAAGTAAATTTAAAGAAAAGCAAGATTGTGGGCATGGTGGAGGCAAAGATACGGAATCCAGACATCACCCCAACCCGGAACTGGACCATACCCATTAGGTTACAAGTCCGGTCTAGAATATTACAGAACCGGCTTGCCTAATACTTGGTCAAGCCAACTCTAAGAGATCCGCCAGTTCACGAGCCAGTGATGGCTCGTTGAACAAAGCATTTAAAAATTTAAAAGTAATTCTTTCAAAAAATAAAATAAAAAATTGTCAAAAGTAAAATTAAAAGATTAATTAAAACAAATTTTTAACTCCAATTAAAATTAGGTCTAAAAACAGTAGTCTTTTAACCTATTTACCAAGACAATTGTTCAAGATATGCATTTATTTATATGCAAACACATCCAATTTTAGTTGTAACAATGTGTAACTATAAAACACTCAAGACACAATAAACTCCCACAAATAAAATCAACTTCCACATTGTTAACAAAGAAGGATTCACTTCAATTAAAAGTTCATATAAATCTAACTAGACAACCTTTTAAAGGGGATAGGTACGATATGATTAAGCTCAGCAACCCAACCCAACCCAACCCAACCCCCCCCCCCCCCCCCACGGGAAAAAAATAAATTACAAAAGAACCCAAATTGAATCATATATCGCATTGGGCAAAAAAAAATCATATATTGCAATTCAATTTTTCTTTTAAATCCAAACCTATATCATAATTTTTCTTTCAAACCTGAGAAGATAACAGCATAGTACGATTTGATTTGTAGCTTCAAATCTTTTTTTTCCCTTAAAATAGAAGTACATTTTATCAAGATATTTCAATAACATATTTTTTATCACTAGTGTAATATGAATAATAATATTGAAATTAATTATTTATCCAAACAAATATGTAAAGCTTTTTGCAAGAAGAGATTGTATTCATTATAAAATTATAATCAAATACTAGTCTCATTCTCTTGAATTATCCTAAATCACAATGATATATTGGATTCAATGAATTAGAATATGCTTATCTCAATATGAGGTGCATATTTCAATTTGTTGTGGTTCTAATTAACACATCGTCAACTACATAAACTAATAAATAACTAAGTAATAAAAGTAGACTAATCAATAAGACCCAAAAAAACAAAAAAGATATTTTCAAAACACAAAAACCTAAAACTTAAAATCATCTTATTTTGAGACATCCCAAAACATTCAAAACATGAAATAAAACCTAATTTCATTCTCTTGAAGAAAACATATTAAAAATATAATAAAAGAAAAAAAACAATATATATAGTTTTATAATTATATATATAGTGATTCGGTTCAAGTTCCCAAACAGCAAACTATTTACCCTTCAGAGTGCAAACCAATTATTTTCAAAATAACTACAAATACAATAAAATTTGGTTCAACTCGATTTACGATTCAATCAATTTTTTTACACTGCCCTACTTGTAAATATATACATTGTGTCACAAAACACAATAGTAGCTATTCATTCATTTCGTCATGAAAACAATTCCATAAGAAACCACTATTATAAAAAATATCAAATAATCATTCTTTACTTAAACCTATGAATGACAATTCAACATTGAAATTATCTTTTTTTCCCACACTACTCCATGTAAATAAAAAAAGTAAAAAAAAAATTATTACAACTTATTTCATTTCTTAATAATAAGAATCTTATTACAACCTTAATCATTCAACTATATAAATGGACCATAAATATTATAATGAATAGTAATAAAATTCCAATATTCAATATATAATTTAAACATTCTTCTCTAAAGATATATTTTCCATTTATTTGTTCCCCCCCCCCCCCCCCCCCAAAAAAAACCCAATATTGTCATTTGACCAGCGGACACGCATTTTGGCAAAGTTATGTAATAATTCATAACCCATATGCCAGGCCAGTCCCGTGGTTGTCAACGCCGGGCAGGACTGCCAACCTGTGCCTATGTCTATCTAGATTCTAACAGAATTACCGTATCGCATTCGACATCAGTAGGCAGTTAGGCGGCTATGGCCGATGCTTCACTCTGCCAAAAGACACCCCTTATAATGTCAACGAGGCCCACTGCAACCTAACGAGTACCATGCGAAACCTAAAAATCTTCCTCGTGATAAACATCAAGCTATCCGGACGCCCAAACGTACCACCCAAAGATACAACGGAAAAAACAAAGACACTTGTTCGGGCAAATTTATAAAATTCAATCTACTATTGTTTTCGGTATAAATTAATAAGCACCGAGAACAAAGAAGAAAGGCACTCCATACTACCATTCCCGTGCAAACTGATTTATTTCCCCAGCCGGTCATAAAATTCCAAAAAATTGGAAATTTTGCTAAGTACTATTTTTAGTCTCACTATTTATATCTCGTTATGCTCACATTAAAAAAATAATTGAACATCAAGACCACAGGTAGGTACACCCAAATTGCATCTATCGTTACGCTACTTAGCTGAAAAACACTTACTATGTTTGTGTATACCCCGGCATGGGCACAATGTTGTATCATAATTCTCATAAACAATCAGCTCAGAGAAATACCATATGTTACAGTGCCACAACAAAAACTCCACGGCTGTGGATTTTCCACCCAAAACATAGACAATGATACAAGAAAATCCATTTATCAAACATTTTCTGTGACTTTGAAAAGGTGTATTAAATTAAGCATGGGATTGCTAGAAATGAATAAAAGAATTACATGGG
The DNA here is from genome assembly GCA_024138025.1 of Combretum micranthum. Lineage (NCBI taxonomy): Eukaryota > Viridiplantae > Streptophyta > Magnoliopsida > Myrtales > Combretaceae > Combretum > Combretum micranthum. The sequence goes on from JAMXBD010001343.1 coordinate 5,101, forward strand.
AACAGTGCGGGCCTTGTACATGCAGATGTATGCCATATGCCAATCCCCTGAATAAATGCCATAACCAAAGAAGGAAGATCAGCTTCATGGGATATACACAAATATCACAGTAAAAAGACTATTGTCCTGAGGCATCTCGGCATAATCTAAGTTTCTCTACCTGTGACATAGTTCAAGTTTATTCATTGCTTGCTACTTATGATTTTGTATATGCTATTATATTTCCAGAGATTTCATAATCATTATTTTTTAAATAAACCCACACTAGATGAGAAAGTGGGGGAGACTGCTTTTTAAAACAATGGTGAACCATACCTCCTCCAGAAAGTTTTGTGATGTCTTCCTCCCGCTGTGGAATAGGATTATTCATCAAACTCAATCCATTTTCCTAAATTGATCATTATTAGCCAGTCTCTTTGTCAGTTTGAGAGCTATAAATATGTAGAAAACTAACAGAAAGAGCAGCAGAATGTGTGCAGAGACAAACCACTTTCTTGCTTCACCCAGGCAACATAATGCCCAGAATCAGCACTCCTTCCCTTGTGGGTTAACACCGCAACCAAATCATAAACCCCAGTTAACTGAGTTTCTTGACCTGGAAATTTTCAGGAAAGTAGAGGAATACAGAACAGCAGTGTTAATCTTGCTTTGACAAATAAGAACGCAGGTTCAATCCCAGAATAGCTTTAGAAAACACGGCAAATATCAACTAGACAGTTCCAAAAATCATCTAGCATTAGCTCCAGAGAAACAAGTAAGGGTTACCTTCTTGAGAAGAAGCTCCCGATGGTTCCCCATTCTGATTTGACGAGCCCTATTTACAAGAAAAATTAGACAACTACAAATGAAACATACAGATATATAACCTCAGGTAAATTCCAAATACAATCCCTCAAGTTTGCTTGAGTGCTGGACCTCATATCCTTGAAGTTGAGCATTAAAAGGTACATTTGGACTCCTACATGACCATTATACCTTGATTTTATACATATTGATGCTCAATTTAAAGATAAAAGACTAAGTGCGCATGACACAAATATAAGGAAACATTTTTGCAATTTAAAGAACATTTTTATGCACATCAAACTGCAATGTGGGTCACCTCCGCATCGGTCATATCCTTGAAGTTGAGCATTAAAAAGGTACATTTGGACTCCTACATGACCATTATACCTTGATTCTATACATATTGATGCTCAACTTTAAAGATAAAAGACTAAGTGCGCATGAAACAAATATAAGGAAGCATATTTGCAATTTAAAGAACATTTTTATGCACATCAAACTGCAATGTGGATCACCTCTGCATCAGTCATCTTGACATCATTGTCCTTTGAGGTAGAGTTCTTCTCAGTCGCTTTCAGACCAAGTTTTTTACCTTCCTCATCTCTAAGCTTCTGGTGATGGGGAATAGGAAGTTATCCAATTTTGCCTCCAGTGGGAGGGAGAAAAATAGAGAAATCTATATATGTGTAGGTGAAAGAGTCTAGAAAAGAAAAACGAAACCTGGCGGGGTGCTTCCAACTTTTTGCATAAATCATCAGAACAGAAGTCATAAATATCCAGCTCCAACGGATAATCAACTTTCTGAAAGTCGATTCAACTAGATCAAATCATCTTTGCTTGAGCATTCAATGTGAAAGAAAAGATGCCCATAAACAAGCCTTGACAAGTTGAACAAGAACAAATCGAACAGCATACAAGGAAAAGCCAAGTCTTCAGGCTCCCAAGTGAAATCAAATTATAAAGATTTGATGTCATTTGAAGATATAAACAACATTAGACAACTATATGGTAATCTAATGTGGAGAAAATTTTAAACACCAAAGCAATGCCTTTCCAAAAAAATTTTAAATACCAAAACAATGCCTTTCCAAAAAACCACAAGAAGAATTCAGTGCATCATCATTCACAAGGTCAAAAAATCTTACTCGCAAAATCTTGGCCTTCTGATTTGACTCCCTCTTCCAAAAAAACCGAACAAACTGAATCGTCAAGTACCTAAAGAAACACACAACGATTATAATACTATCAAGAGAGTGATGCATAGCATCAAGAAGCGAAGTAAATGAGCAATTGATGAAATTATAAAGTATTTTTCATATATAATTTGTACAAGAATACATCTATTTATACAAAAAATTTGTGACTACTGATCTACCTTGCCTACCATACTATTAATTGTGACTATTGGTTTTCCTTACCTACCATACTATTAATTGTAACTATTGGTCTACCTTACCTACCATACTATTAATTACATTGTTAATATAATACTAATAATATTACACGTATATCAACACTCCCCCTCAAGTTGGAGCATAGATATCACACATGCCCAACTTGCAAACTAAAGTATGATAGGTCCTGTGACACAACCCTTTAGTAAATACATCAGCCAGTTGCTTATCAGATGTCACATGATGTAAATTCAAGGCACCATTATTCAATTTTTCTTTGATGAAGTGTCGATCAATCTCTATGTGCTTGGTTCTATCATGTTGAACTGGATTTTGTGCTATATTAATAGCAGCTTTATTGTCACAATACAAGGACAGTGTATCTTTGCTTGATAGACTTAATTCTTCTAATATCTTCTGTACCCACAGAAGCTCACAAACCCCTTGAGCCATAGCTCTGTATTCTGCTTCAGCACTTGATCGAGCAACTACATTTTGTTTCTTGCTCCTCCATGTTACTAGATTTCCTCCTACAAAAGTACAGTAGCCAGTGGTGGATCTTCTATCACTTGGAGATCCAGCCCAATCTGCATCTGTGAAGCATTCTATCTGAAGGTGACCATGTTTGGCAAATAGTAGTCCTTTTCCGGGAGCAGACTTCAGATATCTCAAGATGCGAAATACTGCTTGCATGTGTGATTCTCGTGGATCATGCATAAATTGACTCACTAGACTGACTGCATATGCAATGTCGGGTCTAGTATGAGAGAGATATATTAGTCTTCCTACCAATCTCTGATATCTCCCTAAATCAACTGCATCACCAATTCCAACTTGTAGCTTATGGTTGTTTTCAATAGGAGATTCAGCTGGCTTACAACCTAACATGCCAGTTTCTTCCAGGAGATCCAGAATATATTTTCTCTGAGAAATGAAGATACCTTTCTTTGATCTGGCAACTTCAATTCCTAAGAAATATTGCAGTTTTCCCAGATCCTTAATTTCAAATTCCTGGGCCAAAAGTTTCTTCAATCGAGCTATCTCCTTTTCATCATCTCCTGTCAATACTATATCATCAACATAAACTATGAGAATAGTAATTTTACCCTTGTTATGTTTAATAAATAGAGTATGATCTGCATTGCTCTGTTGATAGCCGAAAGAAGTCATAGCTTTGCTGAATCTGTCGAACCATGCTCTAGGAGATTGCTTTAATCCATATAATGCCTTTTTCAGTCTGCATACTTTCCCATGTGTTGTTTCAGTATCAAATCCAGGTGGGATCTCCATATACACTTCTTCTTCTAAATCTCCATGTAAAAAGGCATTTTTCACATCAAACTGCTGTAAATCCCAATCAAGATTGGCTGCACATGATAACAAGATTCTGATTGTGTTCATTTTTGCTACTGGAGCAAAAGTTTCCTGTAGTCTACCCCATACGTTTGAGTGAATCCTTTAGCCACCAATCTAGCTTTGAACCTATCAATTGATCCATCAGCTTTGTGTTTTACAGTAAACACCCATTTGCAGCCTACCAGTTTCTTTCCAGGTGGAGAGGTAACAAGCTCCCAAGTCTCATTCTTAGTCAAGGCTTTCATTTCTTCAATCATTGCTCCCTTCCATTTTGGATCATTGAGTGCTTCCTTCCAATCCTGTGGAATAGACACAGACGAAATGGACAAGGCAAAACCTCTATAGGTAGGAGATAAAGAATCATAGGAAACAAAATTAGAAATGGGATGTTTAGTACAGGCTCTAACACCTTTTCTTTGAGAAATAGGTTTATCTAAATCATCAAAAAATAACTCACCAGAAGAGGATGATTCTTGGCAGCAGAGAGTAGGTTGCACGATGACTTCTTCTGTTGTGTCTTTGTTTCTCCTTGAGTACCTCTTCAAATCAGGTTTATCCAAACGTCCAATTTTCTCCCCCTGGATTATAGTCTCCTTCTGATCATCACTTGTTCTTGGGGTAAGATCAATGAGGGTCACAGTACTAGGTATCATCTCTTCCTTTGCATTATTCTCCCCCTGAAGAGATGATGGAGTTGGATTGTAGTAAGGTTCAGTTTCTCTGAAAGTAACATCCATACTCACAAAATACTTCCTAGATGGAGGGTGGTAGCATCTGTAACCTTTTTGTGTCGGCGAGTACCCAATAAACACACACTTAAGGGCTCTTGGATCTAGTTTCCCAGCATCCTTAGTATGAACAAAACAAACACATCCAAAAACCTTTGGAGGGACAGTGTATGTGTTATGTCCTGTTAAGATTTCTAAAGGACTCTTGTAGTTAAGGACTCTAAGAGGCATTCGGTTGATTAGATATGCAGCAACTAGAATTGCATTGCCCCAGTAAGGCTTAGGAAGATTCATGGTAAACATAAGAGATCTAGCAACTTCCAAAAGATGCCGATTCTTCCTCTCAGCTACCCCATTCTGTGCACTTGTATAGGGACAACTAGTTTGATGAATTATCCCATGTGACCTTAAATAAGAATCAAATCTTTCATTCATGTATTCAGTGCCATTATCAGTCCTAAGAATTTTTATTTTAGCATCAAATTGGGTGCAAACCATCTTATGAAAAGACTGAAAGCAAGAAAACACATCACTCTTAGCCTTAAGTAAATAGACCCAAGTCATCCTGGTGCAACAATCAATAAAAGTGACAAACCATCGATTACCAGACAAGGAAGTAGTCTGAGTAGGACCCCAAACATCAGAATGAATAGTCATGAAAGGAAACTGGCTTTTATTATTAATCAAAGGATAAGAGTTTCGAGAATGTTTTGCATATTCGCAAGGATCACAAACTAATGAATCAAACTGAGTCTTTGAAAACAAACTAGGAAATAATTTACTTAACAAAAAAAGGAGGGATGTCCCAAACGCCTATGCCATTGCAAGATTTCTTGATTAACATCTTTATTTTCCCCATAAAAAACCTGTTGGAGACTAGATCCTTGACTTTCATCCAACATATATAAGCCATCGTGCAATCTACCACTGCCAATCCTCTTCCCTGTTTGAAGATCCTGAAAGACACAATGATCAGGAAAAAACTCAATTTTACAGTTGAGATTTTTTGTAAGTGTACTGACAGATAACAGATTGACAGGAAATTGAGGGACATGAAGCACAGAGGATAGTTTGATATGGGGAGTACAGAAAACAGAACCTGTTCCAGAAACTGGAGTAAAAGAGCCATCGGCTATTCGGACATTGTCCTTATTTAAACATGGTGAGTATTCAAGAAGATTTTTTGAGGAGCCCGTCATGTGTCTATTCGCACCAGAATCAATAATCCAATGATTAGTATCAAGGGTAGCAGAAAAAGCATTACCTGACTGCACAAAGTTGGATTTGGCACCGGAGGAAGATTCTTTATGAGACATCAGACGCTTAAGATACTGAATCTCATCAGGAGAAAAGAAGTCAGAGGGAGTCATCTCAGGAGTTGTTATAGTTTCAGACAAATTTGCCCGAGTAGAATTAACTCGTTTGCCTCCACGACCTCTCGTTGGGCGTCCATGTAATTTCCAGCAAGTCTCTTTGGTATGACGTGGTCTTCCACAATAATCACATCGCAAATGATCCTTATTAGAACTTTGGGTTTTCAGCTGCTCAGATGAATCACTAGCTGCTACTAAACCAGATTTTTCAACTTGTGGATATAGAGCATGGTATTGCGTCTGCTCTCTTCCTGCTGAACATAGGAATATGCTTCCTCAAGAGAAGGAAAAGGGGTCTTACCCAGAACATGAACTCTAATCTGATCAAATTCATTGTTCAGTCCGGCCAAGAAATCATAGACCCTTTCTTTTGCAAGCAGTTTCTGAAATTTGACTGCATCTTCAGTACAATCAGCCTGAAAATCTTGATAATAGTCAAGCTCTTGCCACAGGCCATTCAACTCAGAAAAATACTGCGAGATTGTCATCTCTCCTTGCTTCAAACCATGGACTTTGTTTCGAATCTCATAAATCTGGGCATCATTTCCCACTTGTGAATAGGTGAGAGTAACAGAATTCCATATTTTTGCTGCTGTGTCAAGCAATAAGTATGTCCTTGAAATTTGGGGCTGCATGGAATTGATAAGCCATGACATTACCAGCGAATTTTCAGAATCCCACTGGTTGAATGTTGGATCAGTTGTTGCTGGTTTGACTTTAGTACCGGTAATATAATCCTGCATTCCTCTAGCTTTGATAAACAATAAACAAGACCGTGACCAGGCAAGATAATTATTTCCATCAAGCTTGATAGGACTAATTTGCAGTGAAGGATTATCAGTACTAATAGCTACAATTTTCTTATCACTTTCCATATTGAAAGAAAAGGAGATACCAGAACAATCCAAAAATAGATCGCGTTGGAATAGTGCACGTCGGAATAGTGCACGTCGGAACAGTAGTCGTCGGAACAGTAGTCGTGTCGGCGGAAAAAACGGCGGGAAAAGGCCGGATTTGGGCTGTCGAGCCGAACGCCACTCGTCGGAGGTGGCTCGGACCTCCCACGCGCCCTCACGCGCCGGCGCGTGAGGAATTCCCGGAAGAACAATCGGCGCGTGAGCCCACGCGCGGCCTCCGATGGCGGTCGGACTTCTGGGATAGGCCGATCGGGGGATGCTCCTCCTCCTTGTAGCGGCGGTGACAAAAAATGGAGGGAGGAAACTCGACCTCCTTTAGAAAAAAAAGAGAAGGAACAACAGTAACGAAAAAAAAAGAAAATGGGAAAGTAAAAAACTAAAACCTAATGCTGCGGAGGGAGGAAAACTCGCCTCTAATGGCAGCGAGGCTCTGATACCATGATGAAATTATAAAGTATTTTTCATATATAATTTGTACAAGAATACATCTATTTATACAAAAAATTTGTGACTACTGATCTACCTTGCCTACCATACTATTAATTGTGACTATTGGTTTTCCTTACCTACCATACTATTAATTGTAACTATTGGTCTACCTTACCTACCATACTATTAATTACATTGGTAATATAATACTAATAATATTACACGTATATCAACAGCAATACACATAAAAAGAAGTCACAGATTAACGCTAAATGCGAGCTCCACACAGTAAACCAAGATAGCAAGTTTAAGTACCTAGGCAATCCATTTATACGAGACTCTTTCACATATATAGCACTCCGACCCAAGGATGGAGACGCCTTCTCCAATTCTGACTTCAATCCCTGCATAAAGAGCATGATTGTAAGAATCATACAAGAATTGCATCCACATTTCGACAGCAATTACCTGCACAAGCCATTAGCATGAGATATTCTTCACTATACTTATGCCTACCAAATAACCAGAAAATGTTAACAAATGCCTCTTTGGCACTTGTTAAGAAACCAATTAAAGAACCTATTCATTTTTCCATACACACGCTTTTTTCCCAAAGTGAGTAATCAATTTTGGAAAATGTGAAAAGGATACTTTTTTTTTTTTTTTTTTTAATCCTTCATTTATGTGCCCCAAGATTCTCAATAGCAGACACTACATAATGACCATTTATCTTAACAAAAACACCAAAATGATGGTCCATAGAAATGTATAATAATAGCTCTGAAGCCAGCATAAATAGTGCCCCAAGGCCAATAGAGAACACCACCACAAAATGCATGAAATACTGGTGAGCGAAGCAATCACAACATAACTAACAGAGAGAGAACTAAGAATTTTCATTATCTAATAGTAGGAAAATCCTTCAATATCTTTCTATTTGTTTTCTTGACGCTGATATTCATGCTTGCTTTGTTTGACCGTCACTTCGGTAGCGTGTGATTTCTAGTCCAACAATACACCATTGTACAAGAAGAACAAGAGTACAAGTTTCTTGTACAATGCTTAGAGTATTAAATGCAGCACAAAATTTTTATTTGCCATGTACAAGTATAATGGTTAGTTGTAGTGGTACTATCAATGGCAGGGATATAGTAGCAGTAATGTGATGATGATGGTGACAAATCGTTAGTGGTGTCATATTAGCGAAGGCTGAAGTGGCTGTAGTGGTGGGAGTATAGTAGTGATCGTACATTTTACTTTTAAATATTTTTGTACCAGCATATATAAGGGACTAAAATCTTAGGTTTTGTCCGGTATCATGAGAAAAGTATTGTCCGATACAAAACTTATTTTGAAAACTAAATATGCTACAAGAAACCTTATCCAGTCCAAACTATAAAAAAAGCTATATAAGCAAATGGTACCTTAATTTCTTTATTAAAGACATGAAAAAATAACACATTCATGTCCTGAATATTAAATTTCCATGGTGTATTTTATAACATGAAATTTCAAATGCATCACAACAAAGTATTGTCATCTTACAAGGAAGCTAAATTGCATTGTGGTCATCCACTATGACCAATCCAACAGGATTCCCGTACAGAAATTTTGGTGTGTGCAATAATATTTCTGTAGTATATTTGAAAGTCTCCTGTGCTTTCGAACACATCCGAATTCCAGTCCCACTGGGTAACCCGTAGTAAATGACCTCTAAGAACTTTGTTAATTAAAAAGAACAGTGGAAACATTATGAACCATTACCATCATTCTTAATAATAATTTCATCAGTTTCATTCCTCCGTTTCTTCCTATTTTGTTCCTCTTCTCCACCACCAATTTGCTTTGGTCTTTATTTTGGTAGTTTGGCAGTCAGGTTGTGCTGTGTCTGAGGCTTGTATTCCAACTAACCCGCCTCTCCAGGCAATTCAAGGTCAGGTCATCCATACTTCAAGGAAATTCACAAAGAGAATACCATAAGGCCTAGCCCAATAAAGAATTGATCATGGCTAGGAGCAATTTTACTTAACAAAGCTTCTAAATGCACGCATTTGCTAGGCTGATGACCTTGATTTGTAAAATGATCTTTTTTTTCCTTCAGTTCTCAAACCTATACCCTTTTTTTTTTTTTATCCTTTTCCCTAGTTTCAAGCCTAGTTCACTTCCCACCCACTCTCATTTCTCATGTTCATGTAGATATTTTGAATTGAACATATTGTTGGCAACTTAGACAAAATACAAAGTAAACCATAGGGAGAGAACCTTCATATAAACTGCCTTAGTCCATAAGCCTTTTTCTGCCCAGACATCTTAACATGGATTGATGATAAAAAGATTTTGCAAGCATTATAATAATCGCATCAATCAACATACATATAGATATATAGATAATCCATAGGTTGAGAACTGGAGGCAACTATCTCTTACATGTCTTAATCCTTCATGCAAATGATTAACCTCCTGTGATATGTGGCATTTAAGTGAATAAACTGATTCTGACTCTGAGCTCTCTTCACCACTTTCCTGGCAATGCATTCTATGTTCCAACCATAAAAAGTAACAATTATTCACTGCACTCAGTTAGCAAATATAACTAATAAAAAGGTAAGATACCTGCTAACAAGTTCAATTCCAAAGAGTGCTCTAACAGTATCAACATTTTCACTGCAATCAGATCAGACTCAGAGTTACTACTGTTAAACAGCAAGGGAAGTAATGGAAGGCAGAACCACCTTCCAGAATTCAACTCAAGTAAAAGGTCACTAAAACTACAGTCTATGGCATCTAAACAGACAATCAGTCCCGTGAACAAGTGCTCCAAAGACACTTGTCAAGGGCTAAAAAGTAACTTTTAATGCTCTCCAACATTCATTGCACACTTCTATGGAAAAGCAAAAGGTAGGCAAATGAAAAACATCTTTATTAGGCAACTTAATATGTGCCACTGGAGTACCCATTAATATTTTCCACAAAAAATAGATATAAATACTAACCTTCACCATCCATATGCTACCTTTTCCATGATTATTAAGAAAAAGGGTTAATTATAAAAATCTTGCTATGTTTTAACTAATTTGCAAATATATAATCGGTGTTAATTTTTCTAACAAAGAGACCACCTGAGTTTCATAGATAAGTATCAATATTATTTAATAATTTTAGAATAGCACGTGTCAATATTTTATTGATCATAAAAACTAATTTTACATTTTTTTTCAATTTTCTCATTTTCTTTAAAAATAATTTTTAATATTTTACTTATTTAATTTCATTTAGTAATATTTTTTATTAAGTCGATTTTTTTAAACCAATAAAACTCTAACACATACCCATCTAATAATAATTAATTATATTAACACTTTTATATGAAACTTGGTCATTTATTTATAAAAAAAAAAAAAAATTAACATAGGCCATGTGTTTGTAAATTAACGAAAACACAAGTAACTTTTTGTAATTAACCAAAAAAAAAAAATCCCAATGTTTAATCTATTAACTATCCAAAGGGTGTCTAATGCATTTCAAGTAGCACATTTCAATCTTAATTAATAAATAAATAAAATTGCACACACTTTCATGGTACTTTATTTTCTTCTTTTCTTTTCATAAAATATTATCATTGGATTGATCTCCTAATTCTGCTCTGGCGACATGTAGACAAGAAGGATCAGCATTACACGACCATGAAGCGACAGACTGAACCTCTAGACTCCTTCTATGACAATGAGAATATCAACACTGATCAACAAATCAAATGGGAAAAGGCAAAATAACCTACTTTGTACTTGGTGTTCTAAGTGATTGGGATAAAGTGTATAGGAGTTGAGTCCAGCACTCTTCAGCATCCTGTAATATTAAAACATATATTTGTCAGTCATCAAAATAAAAAGTAAAAAGAAGTTCAAAATGGCTCAGCAATTTATGAACCTGTTGCATGAAGACACCATTATGCAACTGCCCAAACTGTGGATATTTTTTCCGCAACAACTGCAACATTGATGGACAAAATCAACAAAATGATGATGGTTTATAGCATTAAGAACATGACAAGAAAGCAACAGCTTATTTTCTATTGTATTAATCATGACTCGGATAAAAAATGAAGTATCCTACAAAACCGGAATACAACTAAGTCCACCTTGCTCTATATAGATGGCCTAACCATTAAGTTGGTAGGCTTGAAACTTAAGACCACACAACAGTTTCTATATCTTGACCATTAGGCAAACTTTGGGTCTGATGCAAATCATTATTGAAGATCCTATTCCGATAAAGTAGTTCATAGGAACTTATTTTCTATTTTATTAATCATGACAGGCTCAAAAAACTAGGTATCCTACAGGACCGAAATACAACTAAGTCCACCATGCTCTATGTAGAAAGCCTAAAACATAAAGTTGGCAGGATTTAAACTTAGACCACATGGCAGTTCCTATATCATGACCACTAGGCAAACCTTGGGTCTGAAGCAAATTATCACTGAAGATTCTATTCCAATAAATTAGTTCATCAAAAGGCTCTCCTCCAGTCCTCATATGGTTACAGGGATCATGCTTGCAATCGTGTAATAGCGCAATTTAAATTAAAATCTTCACTGGAAATGCTCTTACCCTTATTTACTTTTCTACCAAAATTACCCATCTTGGATATGTGTGTAGGGGTAGTTAAAAGAGAATCCCAGATCTCATAAAAGTAGTTGATAACTAGGGCTACTTATGAAAGAACCCTAGATCTTCAAAGAATAGTTTTTTTTTTTTTTTAATAAGAAAATCCAAACTTGTGTTCCATCTCCATTGTTGATCTATAAATATTTATTACAGCACATTGGCAGTTTCTAATTGCTAGTCTAAATTTCCTCTTTTTTGACACCTAAGCACATGCAATAACTAATACTATATTTTTCTAACACCTACTTACATGTCGTAACTGCTCATATAATCACACACCACATCATTCCACTGTCCTGCATACACCATGGCATAAAATACATAAACATACAACCAAATTGACGACATAAAAAACACACACGACACATACTCCAGCACAGTCATGACTAAGGGACACACAGAAGCTATGCAATCACAACTAGATCAAATAGCCACTCTTCCTGCATTTTTCTTCTGCTTTTGTGCACAAATATGTTCAAGGAAATTATTCGCACTCTTCTCGAGGAACTATAACCAATGAATCAGCTATAACATCATATCTAGCATAGCATAAAACAGGTTAATTTAACATGTGCCTAGAGGTAGCTAGTCTAATCCTGACCATGTGCAGCATTCTAGAAGGAACCATGAAGTGCAGGCTGCCATCATGCAAATGAAGAATTACTCAAGGAAAGCTGTTCATTCAGAGGATCATAAATTCACTCCAGCCTCCACTGCCCTAGGATCATAAATTCAAAACTAGAAAAAACAGGACTAATAACACAACTGATAGGCAGCCAGGCTGTACTGAGATCAATTCCAAGATTAGTGCTCATTTATACAACCTTATAAATGAAACATCAATGGAAAACTTCTTGAGTTCTAAAAGAAAAATCAAAACTCAACAGAATAAAAGCAGCATCAATAACATCTTATCTCTAAATCCATGATGCAACAAAAATGATGAGACCAAGGAAGAGGTATACCATCCAAAATTGCATGGGTGCAACTGGCTTGGCAGTCTTGTCTAGCTCGGTAAATAAGTCACGTGTTGCAACGGTCAGCATGTGAGATGAATGGTCCAAATCATTCCTCCTCCCATTATGTGGATACCTGGACAAGACAAAAAACAAAGCAAGCTAAATTAAAGATGTTACATGCTGGACCATCTTTTGATGAATTTTCGCAGGCAGAGAAGACTAACTCTAGCAAAGAAGATTTCAACTCAGGAACAGAATGCAGGCATTGAATGGTTGAATTCATATAGCAAGTGTTTCCCAGGTTGAACAAACCAGCACTGTGTCCCTGAGACAAAATGGGAGACAGCAACATCAAAATACAATTCAAGAAAATGAGAATCGTAATATCATGCTTTCTCCTCAAACTCTAAGATAAACTTTGACAAGAAAGCACATACCATCTGCCTACTATCTTCATGAAAATGGATAAGGCTAATTTGAGCAGAGTTTCAAGGCAATGACACAATTGCAAAGGTACCAATTAGAATTACAAGAATGATATACAGGCAATTCTCTAAATTTGGAACTAGCAAGATCTGTAACTAAGCTGACAAAAGGAACTGATTTTCAAAGAGACTTCCCTATAAAAAGATGATTCCAAATTTTAATACTCAACTCATAAATTTTTTCAATAATTTACTCAGTAAATTAATAAACTGGACCTTTCAAGTATAAGAGAAAAGGAACTAGAGCAAATGAAATCCATAACACCATCAGCTGACAAGTCAAATTCAGAACCCCCAGTTAGCAGCAGTGCTTAAAGCCTAACCAGCGAGGTTGGCATTAATGTTGACATAACCAACATAGTATTTTCACATAAATCATCAAAAAATTTCGATTCAGGAAATGAATTAAGAGAAAAACCATTGCAGAAACATTGATCTTCATGAATTTTTTTTGCGGGCATTCACATTAAATACGACGAATTATATATATTAAGCTTCAATTGTGCTGCTTTCCCACAAAAGCAGCACATGATAATTACAGGAGAAATCTTTTCAAGTGAAATCAACTTAGCATTTGAAAATATATTGGAATAATCTGACACCAAAACTCCTAATCTCATATCCCATAAGGTCAGTATCAGCTAGATTCCTCTTTAATGCCATTAGATTCTATATGAAGCAATAGCCCCAACAGTTCACGCTCAAAAACCCCTTTTGTTTGGGATGAAAAAATTCATCCAGCATAGAGAAAGTCTGGCCAAAAATGCAATATAGAGAAAGACCCATTTAGTCATTACATAAGTATGAACTTCAACAATTAGATTTTACACAATAAATGACACTGAAAGAACAAAAGGGGAAGCATTGAGAAATTTAAATAAATGCAAGTCAAATGGTATTATGTACCATCCAATCCATATATATGTTCAACTAAGGTCCTCTTCATATGTAAATCTCCTCTCCAATTTTATTCATCTAAATTTAATCCAGTAACCTCCTACTACCTTATAAATTAAATTAAAGGGAACAAAATTAGGATGTCCTTTGAGAAAAATAATATGAATAAACAAAAGCTATCAAAATGTTCATAATGAGCCATAAGAACTGTTTGCTACTCATTTATAAGGAAAAAATAGACAGCCATCAGTCTGCCCCGGATAATATTCTAAATGGGCTTCCACACTGCAACTTTGTGGCCATTGTCAACTTATAAAAAATGGATGAAAAAGCCACACACTCCATTAAGTTACAGATAGTATATTGCTGTGTTCTTCTTCTAAAAGTAGATGTGCTATGTTTGAAGAGCTCAAAAAGGCAAGAACTTACTACAGCGACAGCTTGTTCGTCTTCTGGAAGATCCTCAACAAAAACAGGACCCTTTTCTGGTGCCTTCACAATCTCATCTGCAGTTCCCATCATCATCAATTTTTGTCCCTATACAAATCAACATCATCTTTTCTGAAGCACAATACCTTCATAGGAAATTAATAATACTGAAAATTAATAATAATGACAACAATAACTATCATCGGAGCCGGATCTGTGCGAACTGACGACAAAATGAGCACTCTTCATTTTGGGTTTGTTTTTCATCTATGTATGTATCTTTCTCAAAATGATATATGCAAATATGTCCAATTTACATTTATAATTTATCTATATTTGATCGTTTAATGAGAACTGCCAACTTTTTTTTATCTGTATCTAATTCTCTATAAATAATTTGTTAGAAAAAAGTTTGAAAAAAGTATCTGCATCTGTAATTTATTAGCAAACAAGCAGACCCTTCAATAGAGGAAAATGAAAATTGAGATAATTAGGGAAAAACGACTGAAAAAATCCACAAACTCAAGGTTTCCTAATAACTTTGGTTGCCTGCTTTGATGCTATAGAATTTTCAATCTCGGCACAACTGCAAATAATGCTTACTAGCAAAATTAACAATAATATTGCTATTCTGTCCAGCCCCCTTTGCTGAAAAGAGAAATCACCAATAGTGATAGCTGGCTCATTTTCACACAAAGAAGGAACCAAGTGAGTCACATACCCCTTCAAAATATAGGGAACAAAATTTTATTTGAGTCCAAAAACTAGTTGGAAAAGCTATTCAAATCCATAGCTTTCATTTGGCAAGTTGGCCAATAAACATAGCATGTGTGATCCTCTTCTCCTTTCAATTTTGAGCTCATTGTTCAGCAAAGAACCAGGTCAAGACAATATCCACACCTTCTACCGACTAAAATCAAATAGGAACATAAACTATATAGACTTTTCTTTGGAAGAGGGCGGGAGACCAACCAACTCTTACCTCTTTGACTCCTACTGTTTTCCAGTCTGCATCATCCTGTATTAACCCAGAATGAAAATCTGTTATAAAGGCTACACTTTGAAAGTTTGAATGTCTTAAGTAAGGCAAGATAGTTTAATTCCATGAAACAATCTAAGAAATGACGAGTGTTGAGATGGAGATTTCACTAGGGACACCAATAAAATCAATACATTATAGCAGCCATCTCAAATACCTTTAATAAGCCACCCTTGACCATGATCTTCTGTCTTTCAGGTGGGACTCCCGTAAGATCAAAGAGTTGGCACTTGAAAAGATAAGCAGGCTGGGTGGTGTCAATTTCCACATCAGGGAAAACCTCTTTTTGCCATTTCACAGTAACTGAACAAAGTAACAAAACTAGAGGTAAGCACAGAGAACAGAAAAATATTGTTAAAATGAAACTGACCACTGCTTTATTGTGGCATCGACCTATGCATGTATTAAAACCTTAGAATGAGGGATTGAAAGATGATATTGGCTAAATTAAATTTTACCCCATAATGTTACAAACTTCAAACATAATCTAACATCACACTCCTGCTTGCATTGTCTAGAATCAAGTTTAAAAAGATCTGATATGTAATAAGAGTCAAACAAAGTACCAATATTCCAGTGTCTGCAGCAAATAAACAAGGACAATAGATAACTACTGACACTTGCGGGTATGTTCATGAAGATCATCTAGCAATCACAAAGAGAGGATTGAGATGACATTACCTACTTAAAGCAAACAAAACACCAATCAATCAACAAACATATTCAAAATATTCATGACTTATTTGAACATTACCCTCAACATTCATATCATCATTCATACGATCTATTGCACTAATCCTAAGGCCTAATCATTATAAAGATGTGTTTAGCTCATCCCTTCCACATTAATTTGGCAGTAGTTTGGTGTCTGTTTAAATCCACATGTTTGGAGAAAACAAAATCAAAAATAAAAAGAAAGAAAGAAAGATAGAAACTTAACTACTCATACAAATTATATGCAAATCAAATACAGATAAAAAGCAAAACAATCCAAGCACCCTTAATATAAATAAATAGGCTATAATATTTACAACTTGGATCAAGCAATCAGAAAGAAGTGAATCTTCTTGGCATTAGTATGCAATTTAAATAGGCAATGAAGCAAAGAAAAATGACCAGAATCCATATAAATCACCTGCTGCCAAGCACATCCGCCGAAAAAAAGCTCAAAGAGAAACTATCAAATGCCTAGAAATTAGCCCTTCCAACAAAAAAATAATGCTACATATCATTTTGGGCAGAAAATGAGAACCAAAGACATCGCACATTTCTATTATTAAGCCCTACATTCAGAAGAGGAGACAAAAGCACCACTGGGCACAACTTCTTATTCTGGGAGCTCGACATATGCATGCATGTGATGGAAACATCAAACAATGTACAATTTCCATATCAAAGTAGAAATATGCCGAGTGATTGTCCCGCATGGTTGTGAGACAGTAGAGATACTGTTAATATAAAGCTAAGTAGTGATTGCCAAGTTACACTAATTAAGGAATTTCAATCAAGTAATTAAAAAGGCTCACAGGTCACCTGTTTGCTTATTGTTAACTACATAAATGGTATTGGAGAAATTCACTAACCAAATGGAGAAGCTAAGTGGTGTGCAAAGCAGAATGCAATGGTTATGAGCACCTCTAGAATCCTCCCAACCTATTATAGACCAAACAATACATCACCTCTCATGAGGACAACCATATTATAAGGGGAATGTTATATACCAAGGGATTCTACTATATCAAGTCTGGGAGAGTAGTGACAATGGTATATAAGGCTAAGAAAGTGAATATTAAGTAGCACAGGCTAAAAACATTAAGATCAAGTATTAATTTCCTCTTAGCTTGGCTATTCACTATGGAATATGCATTGAAACCCCTCTCAGTACCTCACAATCATCTATTAGCTATACTAAACTTACCCTATTCAACCCCAAGGGTGGAATAGCGGATAAGCCCAACATCTAAGTCTTAAATTCAACCTGATGTGATTCTACTATATCAAGTGTGGGAGAGTAGGGATGGTGGAATATAAGGCAAAGAGAGTGAACATTAACACGGGCTAGAAACTTTTCAACCAAGCCCATGAATTTCCTCTTAGCTTGGCTATTCACTATCCAGTATGCACTGAAACCCGTCTAATAACTCATAATCATCTAGTAACCATACTAAACTAATCCAACCCGTTGGATAGTGGCTAAACCAAAGCATCCAGGTCTTGGATTCAAATCAAACTTGGGGCTAGCTAGATAATACAAGGCTATGCTGCATGACGCATGGTTTTGTATCATGTCTATGTATGTATATCTCATTCAAACCCGAACACAAGCGGGCAGACATAATTAAGTAGAGTGAACTTATTGAAAGATGGCATGTGCAAAGAATGATATAAAACCCTAATAAAACCAAACAGCGAAAAGGGATACCAAAACAACCACAAATTTCCAGTGAAAAGAACTCGCAGGAACCCTAAATACCCATGCAATCAAATCCATGAAACTATAAAGCCCTAAAACAGAGTGCGTGCCTCGTTGATATATCAAATAAGCTCAAACTTTCAATTAGGTAAATGAATGTATTGGAATTAAGAGATTTGAGAGAAATAGAGAGAGAGAGAGAGTTGAAGGACCGGATACCTTTAAGCATGGTTAGAGAGAGAGTGAGAGAGATTGATCGATCGGAGGGGAAGTGAACGAGGAAACGAAAGAAGAGAGCAGAGGTATATGTGAAAGCTTGAAGAAAGGGCAAGGATTATAGATTTTTAATTGTTTATTTTTTAAAATTTTGGATTGAACTTTCCTGGAGCGCTTGTTTTCACTGTAGGAACGTGGGTATGCATGAATAGGGAAGGGTTGTGGGCTTACGCAAGGATGAATGATTGATGTTCCAATTGTGTTCCAACTAAATATAATATAATACCTTAATATATAACTTCTAAAACTTTAGCCATTATCCGTGATACCTCTTTATTTGAGAGTAGGATCTTAATCACGAAGGTATTTTTTGTTGTAATAGTTTGGAGATTATTAAAATTTTAAATTTAAACGTGTTTGGGTCAAAACAATCCAGGATAAATGATTTCTTACAAAATGCTAGCACTAAACGATAAAATCGTGTAGCAGATAGCTAAAACGGACAATATCTCAGTAGACGAAATTCTAGAGCGTTATAATTAGTCGTACAGCATGTGACCAAAACAAGCAATACCTCGATGAGTGACATTTTGAAACACTATAATTAGTTGGTAAATTAAATAACCCAATACAAATATTCATCATCAAAATTGTTAGATGTTTAATCACAATTAATTAAGACAATTTAAAATAAACAAAATTAAGACAATAAATATTGATCGTGGTCTTAATAGGTGCAATGTTTGTGAAGGTTTGCAACAATTTGGTTATATTAATGTTCACTTATCACTTGAGTTCAGTTCAAAAAGCCTACTCGAGTAATTTATTAATTCAAGCATGAATTTTATATCTTAGCTCGATTAGTTTATTGCTTTAATTAAGCTCGAATCAAGTATAAATGTTAAATTTTGGCAAAAAAAATATAAACATTAATAAATTTAAACCAAAATTAAGTATTGATATTATTTTAATCAAAATTAAAAATAGTTTTTAATAAATTGAAACCTAAATGAGTATAATCAAGTCGATCTTGAGTACATGTAGTGTTATTTTGAGTCAAACTCGAGTTTTCATTTCAAAATTCGATCAAATTCTATTTTTAAAATTATGAGTTGAGCTCGAACTTAGTACCATGACATCTAACTCAATTCATTTGCAATTCTAGGTTTTGCAAAATTTTGTCAACTAAGTCAAATTTTTAGATTGTATGCTAACATTCGGATGGAATTGTCATATAAACCTACCAAGTTAAATTGATTTAATGTCCTTAGGTTGCATGTTGATATATCCTTACTTTAATTACTTGAAAATTAGACCTTGATTTTAGCTTGACTTAAAATACAATATGCATTGGAATTTTTTAAATTTATACAATTATTTAAAAAGTCTATTAAAATTCGATTCATGAGCTATAGTTTCTCCAATAATTTAGGAGATATTTTTCAAAGAAAATGCTTACTTTTAGTAGACCTTTTTGTAAAAGTGTGTTCATGATTAAAGATGCACATAAAATAAGAGTCTTATCAAGTGTTTGACCATCTTGCTAATGTATTCAATTGAATTGCTTTACAATCAACCAACTTGGGTTTTAAGTTACTAGTGTTGCAATAGAAATAGCAATACTTAGTTGTTCTCTAGGATATGTTTGTTTCATTATATTTTTGTCATTTTAATATCATATTTTTATCATTTTCGAACAAATATTTGTCAATAAAGAGATATCGATGAAAAATTGAAAGTTTTACTCATAAATTGAACATACAAATAAGATATAGATATGATACATGAATTGCAAATGCTGATTAGATACAGATACATATACAAACAGATGAAATATCGACAATCCAAACTAACTTCTAATTGGCTCATGGTAAGACTAATTTTAGGTCTTTTGTGAATGTTTCTTAGAAGGACTTCATTCAAGTTAATGAACCAATTTTAGGAATATAAGATATATCATTGTTAGTTAGATTTGCATGTAAAACTAAACGAACAACTTAATAAATATTTAAAGTTAGGGAATTTAGTAGGCCTTATGCTCTAATACATATATACATATACATGTTGAATTAGAGTTAAAGAGGTTAGAGTTAGTGAGTTTTTATGCTCTAAAGCATATATCTATACATATATATACACATATAGCATGTTGATGTTAGAGAAGTTAATGTTAGAGAGCTTTATGCTCTAATACATACATATCCATACATATAAAAGTAAGTATTAGAGTGCATGAAGTAAATAAACATAAATATAAAATACGTAGCCAAACATTTCCTCCCCCTAACTTGATACATCACAGGGAAAATCATAAAGAAATGCTTGTGTTGTTATACACATGATCATATACATAATGTAGGCTTGAAGATGAGTGTGTTTACCTAGAAAAAGAGAGAGTCATGTGATATTGAGAGAGATAAAGGGGTAGCCGTGAGGTAGGGAAAGAGATAGCATGGAGAGGGAGAGAATTGCTTTACAATCAACCGTCTTGGGTTTGGAGTTAGTAGTGTTATGATATAAATAGTGATATCTATTTGTTTCATCATATCATAGTCATTTTATCATCATATTTTTGTTGTTTTCAAATAGATATTAGTCAAAAAAATAAATACAGATGAAAAACTGATAGCTTTACTCATAAACTAACCATACAAATGTAATATAGATAAATTATAAATATATATCAAATACAAATACAATACAAATAAAAATATGAAAATCCAGACTGGCCTCTAATTGACTTATGGTTAGACTAATTTTAGGTCTTTTGTGAATGTTTCTTCCAAGGACTTCATATAAGTTATTGAACCAATTTTAGGAATATAAGATATATTGTTTTTAGTTAAATTTGCAAGTAAAACCAAACGAGCAACCTATTGATTATTATACTGTATAAGTGCATTTGTTGCTAGTGCTTGCATTAAGGTTGATTATATAGATTAATGAGTCATGAACTGGGCATATGTTGCCTATTATTGATTAAACATTCAAGATGAAGTGACTGGTATTTACATGTGGCGTGGAAAAATAAGCTGTTAATATCATGTAATTACTTGATACAAATCATAAATACACGATAAATTTACTTTGTGGGTTATATTATTGTTATGTAGCACTAAGTTGAACAATAAACGAATTAATAATAATAATTGATGTAGGTTGTGAAACTAATATGATATGATCTTAACTCTCAAATTTATGGGATATTTTAATTAAAGTGACCATTTGAATTTCAAAATCATATGATATAAATGACTTTTGGACTCTCTCGTGGCTCAAGACGTAGGTTTGTCTATGTTGTTACCCTTTATAGAGGGTTAAATCAAAATTATGGACTTTTGTGACCCAACAATGACTTAAACCATGCCTTTTGAGGATGAGTGACTAGGCAAAGAATCAAGTCCATGGAATTGAGATAGTTAAGAGAGACATAGTATGGTGGGCTTAAAATAGGGATTACTGGATTAAATCAACTAGTCGACTTTCAACCTATCATAGGGAAAGCCCATTCACTTAAAGAGGCTTCTTATGGGGCAAAGAGCTCATGTAATGATCCATTAATAAAAGAACTCTTCTTGCCCATTTATCATCAATGGGATTCGATAAGCATTATCAAGAGTTAAGCTTTACAAATACCTAGAATTCCTCTTCATTTAGAGAACATAAAAATCTAAATAATGTCGTCATGCTATCGGATTATTCATGAAAGATCAAATAGAGTTCGGAATGAAGAACATACCATCTTCTTAAAAAACCGAATGGCTAATGTCATATAATTTCTTCACTTGTCATTACTACGTTTGGGCTTCTTAAGACTATCTATTTTTCCTATTAGGCATCTCTTGCATGTGCTTTCATGCCACTTTTTTGGGGCTACGTGTAGCATAAGGCACACACTGCATACACATGACAACTGTAACCAAATCCACCTCACTACACCTATTATATAAAACAACGTAACTAACTGGTTTTATGAATGTTGCTTGCAACTATACATGCATATAATAACTTAGGTATGCATGTTGCGTGATATTATATATATATATATATATTTCACTAATATAATTATTCATTTCTTTAATATTATAATTTTTTTGCAACATGGGCTGCAAGAATTTGATAAGATAAGAAGAATTTGACAATACAATATAAAGAATAGCGAATAGCACGATTCTTTTATATTATGTTTAATACATGATATTGGACAAGATTTTTATATTGTTCATCATTTAATTTATATATGTATAGTATAAGATGTTACGCATTGACAATTATATTCATGTTTTGCCATGCTAAAATATTATAATCGATGGTAGTGATCTTAAATAAGAGATAATTTTGTGATGATAATGAAAATTTGTTACCGATGTTGTATTTGGGCACTAACAACAATAGTAGTGGAAGCAGAGGTAATGGTGGTGGTGATAACATTAGTAATAAGGTTTAAATGGTGATAATGATAGTGATAATCATGTCAATTTGGTGTCTTTTATATAGGATTTTATTTTTATTTAGTTCTAATATTTGTATACCATCAAATATAAGAAACAAAAATTTAATATTTTGTCAGGTACTATGAATAGAGTTCAATCAAGTTCCAAATATATTTTGTAAAACAAACAAGATATGTTGATATTTATTCAGTACAATATCATGAAAAATTATACGATCACACACTATTTATGACTCACTCATTTGAACTCTATAAATGCAAGTAACTTATAAGGGATTGATAATCACTTTTATCATATATATAAATTGTGTTTTGGAAGTGAGGAAGTGTTCCAATGACTACAATCATAAATGGATTTCATTTAGATTTATGTTGGATTAACAAATATCCTATATAAATAGTTTGTATCCTAATGTTGCTAGTATAGGTTTTTCATTTCATAAATATATAGTGAAAATGTCTAATTTGATATCTTAATTTCTAGAAAAATTTAATTTAGTATGTGAACTTTAAAGTGATAAGTTTAATTAGGTATTAAATAGATAATTTCAAAATTCAGCGACCAAATTAAATTTTTGTGCAAAGTTACCCAAATATATATGGCCCATTCAACACATTTTACAAAAATATTATTGGGCTGCAAATAAGCTGAAGTGATCACAAGCTACTCAACTTCAATTATGCAAAGTTGGGTTCGATCTCGATTAGTAAATAAGTGAAGCTCGAGTTTAAAATAAAGCTCATTTATATAAAGAGCTAAGCTCAAGTATCGCTTAAAACTCATGAGCTGCCTCGTGAACATACCTATTTATGCTCATGACTAAACATGTTAACAAGCTCGTTAATAAACTTATAAGTTTTATATTTATGATATATTACAAATAAATAAAAAACAAAAACTAATATCTATATAATATAATATATATGTGTATATAAATTTAATGACTTAGGTTTGGAAAAAAAATCAAGATGTAGAAGTTAAATAGAAAATGAGCTATTTAAACAAGTTGTACTCAAGCTTAAATTATAAGCTCGATAAAACTGTAAGCTTGTTAAAAAACTAGATTCGTTTCGTAATTGATTTGTAAATAAACTTAAATCCAGATTGAAATAAAACTCTTTTACTTCAATGAGCCAAGCTCGAGCTGAAATTTAAGGGCTCAATAAAAAATTTGCTCGAGCTTAAGTTCAATAATTTTTTAAACAAATTAAGTTCAAACCTTAAAAATCTCGACCCGACTCGAGTTTGACCCAGCTTGACTCATTTCTAACCCTAAAAAAATTATGATCATCCTTTGAAACAATACTCTTAAAAATAAACATATTAAAGCAAGATTGCTATTTTAATTTATGCATTTTATATGTATCTTACCTTTGTATTGATACTATATGTGTTCTGCATCCATTTGTTAGAAATTATTTGATCTCTATATTATCTATTTTATTAAAATAAGAAATAGAAAACGAAACCAAAGTTCTAGACAAGCTTTCAAATTCACAAGTTAAATCCAGCAACATTCATAAAAGATCCATGCCCCTTCGGGCTGCTTAGGTCGCGTTGGGTAGATTGATGTATGAAAGACTGAAAGAGCACTCTCATTCTCATCCATGTCCCAACATTGCGTTAAGAAAGGATTGGCTTCAGAAGACGGACTCTTTTACTTAAGTCACTATAATGTGCATTCTCCTAAATTACCATGGATCATTTTCTGCAGTAAGGAACAGTTAGCACCTTAAAAAGCACAAGAATGAGATATTGTAACCTGTTATCAATCTGCCACTGCCATGCATTCCAAATTTCTTTCCCTTTTGCTCCTTCGGAATGAATTTCGCACAGAGCAAACCAACAAGCATATAAATGTACCGAGCAATGGCATCTCCCATCGAGCTAAATGCTAGAACTTGTCCATGAAGATACAGATTCGGCAGCAACAGGTCTCCTACATTTGAAAATGGCACATCTGTTTCTCGAGAAATCTAACAACAAAGGCCTAGTCATTCCCCGAACTGAATGTATATCTCTGGAACTACAGCTTCGAAGACATATGATTCCCGTAACACAAATAAATTGGCTTTAACACGTATCGAATACATAATGTATTGTCCAACACTCTTCTCTCGGTATGAAAGCTGAAGGAAGATAACAAATAGTAATACCCCTATTAGACTCTGGATCTCCTTCTAGCACATCATATCACGCAGCTGTGCAGCTTAACCACACATGTAATGGCAAAAATTATAGAATCCCCTTGGTAAAGGCATTCCATGGCCAGATGGAAACATACTTATGGAACAGTTTTATCGTCCTTAGTTCGCTCTCTTTGATTGAGAGGAAGAATCTGATTTCTCAGCCAAATAATGCTCCAACATATCCTCTTCATCGTCGTCTGAAATTAGACAGAAATGAGAAAAATTAGCTGAAAATCATCTGATTACATCTATATGAAAAAAGAGGACAAGTCACCTTCAAAATCATCATCGTCAAAGTCGATGTCTTCATCATCATCATCCTCATCCTCTTCAGTGACAGGAGCAACAATTTTCTGTTAAATAGAAGAGGATGGAATGGTTTTAAATTGTCAAGCTTTAGCATGATAAGCAGTTCAGAGAATTCTTTCGCAATACTTGATTTTTAACTGTTTAAGGAATTGTTTTTGAGCAAAACAATTAACATCTAGAAGGAAACTTTACCCCTGAAGCCCTTCCACTTTCAAACCACTGTCTTCCACTGAGCTTCTTTTCCTTAGGAGCAGTTAGTGCAGACTCAGGCATTAACCTGATAATGAAGATGTTTATTTTCCTCATCACAGAATGAACATGAGGACTAATGACTTTAGGTAATTAGTTTGTTCTCTCATAGTCCGGTTTTATTGGTATTTGACATTATTTGTTCGCTTCCAGACAAAACGTTGTATATGCTCTTCAAACAAATGGAAATTAAGGTAGATGGCATTAGAGTCAGTCATGGACACACATGAAAAGCTCACACTCAAGCTCAATAATAGAAAATCTATTTGAAACAAAAGAAAGGACAGCAACTCCTTATAATTTTAACAATGTCGTTTTGGTTTTGCAAAGATTATATTCAGTAACAGCTCTAAGCCACAGAGAAAGAAAGAAACTTTTCCAAGAAAACTTACTTCGCTCGCTCAAGTGCTAGTTCTGCTTCAAACCTCTCTCTCCAAGCCAAAAATGAATCAACGGTAACTGGTTCCCCATGCGGTACAATTACCTATGAAAAGAAAGGCTAATGATATTTCACGATAAGATAGTATTGCAACAAGTGAAAGCACAATGCCTCATATTAATTGTATTTGTCAACTGAGATTACTATCAACTTCATCGTAAAATTTGAGTTGAATATATCCAGCTCAACTTTTCAGTGTTACACTGAAAAGACTATGCTTCCTGAGTGATAGACAAGACATTATCTTTTAAAGAAAGAGAACAAAGAAAACCATATACTACAGAGTACTCCTTATCAACATGTAAGCAACATTTAGCCAAGGTAGTAATCAGGAAACTTCATGTCTAAGCCTTCTCTCTCTTTATAGTAATCACTAATTTAACATACCATATATCCAAAAAGGTAGAATTCATGCAGGTAAGAGTAATAAGTATGGCTTCAGCATTACAATGTTTAAGGTAGTAATCTCCACAGAATATTAGTTGGCTAATATCATATCAAGATATATGATAATAATTTAAACACCGAATAATAAGATGTTGGAAAAAGAAAGCATACTTCATCTTTTGCAGCTTCTTCATCTTCAAAGTTCTCAGCACCATCTTGTTGACCAAATCTTTCAGATAACCATTCTTTTGCAGATGTAACCAGAGTGTAGACCATTGCCATACCAAGATTTTCAGATGCCTGAAAAGGTAGCAGAAGGATGTACAATAGAAAAGTTGGATTCGAATCCAGTCTGTTCCATTTGGGAGACCATGGTAAATTGTGAACTCACCTTTAATCATCGATCATTTAAAATTTCTTCTTACGATAGAAAAGACAAAATGATACTAAATTGTTTCTCATTCAGCAATTTTGAAACCCATGTATTTTTCTCCTTGTTGATGTCCTAACTTACATATTTGACATATGCTTCTAAATTGGAGTTTAAATTTTTTATATAAATTGACTAAATATATTATCTCATAGATCTCTGCAGACAATTGCATGTTATCACACAGACTAACATGCAACAAAAGACTCTTAACACAAGAGATAGGACATTGTAACCCAGGTTTCAGGCTTTGCAGTAAACAGGCAAGCTTCACATTAGGAATGGACAGCAAAAGGAGTGAAAAGGGACTGTCTTAGGCTACTTGAAAACCATAGCACATGCTAAACTAAAATAATTTAAATGTACCAAGATACTCAGTGTATACATCAAAGTTTACATAAAGATAAGCTGGAATTCAAAGAGGACAAAGATCTCTATAAGAATGCTGCTAGAAGATTACCTCCTGTTGAAGCTTCTCTTTCAACGCTTTGAGATCATCATTTGGTATTCCCCGCAAACTGAAATAATAGAAACCACAGTTCACAACAATAAATATATATAATCTTACACTAAGCTGTGTCCTTAAAAAGGCCGAACGAGAATTGATTCAAACATTTTCTTTTAAATGATTATATGACAAGCAACTTTGCACAAGGGATCTAGCAAAACAAAATGTCCGAGTTGAATTGCACATTACCCAACAATTGGAAAATGAACCATCATGACACATCATATGATGGGACTCATGACTTGAGTGCATAAAGATTCTTATGGTCTTTCAATACAGAGCACAGACAAAATATTTACACACTTCCAATTATTAACAATTCAAACCAAGTACACTTGACTTGGCACCTGCTTCTCAATTTATCACATGCCAGATAGAGATTCTGCTTGTTAATTTTAACCATCCAAACACAAACTTTAATATAAAGCAAATATAGAGAAGGATTATGATCATGATTTCTGAAGAGAATTTTAGTCTAGAATATAAGGAGCCGATTCAACGGGAGTTAATCAGTGTGATAAGTACCTCAAAGATTTGTAATAAAAAATTGACCTTCAAGTCATAATTTATAGGCTTGAAAGTACATAGATTTGTTAACCTGAACGTGAATGTGAAAAGCTCTGATTGGTAAACTTGGGAATAAAGGTGATATGAACAAAGAACAAGACCTTAAGTGCCTTGAAAGTGCCTTGAAAGGTTCTGATACATGGTAAATCCACTGGACTAACAAAGAATAACGGATTCTCAAACTAAAGGCATCTAGAAGTGAAATCTTAGAATATTCTAACAGCAATTGGTAAATCATTGCCACCAAGGGCCCAAAAGGGAGCATAGAAGCAAGATGAAAAATCAAGTGGGCAGATGAAGAAGCATACCCAATTTCTAGATGATTTGTTTCATAAACTTAAGGGCTTCACTGAATCATCAGAGTGAATCTTGATTGTATGATTTGTGGAATGGTAATGTACCGCATAAATTTAGGTTATTGAACACTGAAAAAATAGATATTCCACTTCATAGGAGTACATCGCATCTATTGAACAGTGATTAAGAACATCAATTAACCCATCATTGATGACACAAAATGATATAAGAGATCTCTCCTTCCTTGAACACATGCAATTTATTTATTTATCTATCTATATATTTTTGTTGGGTAGGGGGTTGGGGTTGCGGTGCTGGATTATGAATTTAGAAAAGGAAAGCAATAGGTTCCACATTGCAAATATGCTATTTAGAGTGGCCAAATGGACACAATCACAAATCATTCTAAGCAACAAGTCCAAAAAGGTTGCACTTAAAGAGGACACAGCATTTGATGGAATACTCAAACATTTACAACTAACCTTCTTGTATTTAGAAGTGGAGGTTCGTCTGGATATTTTTCGTATGTGAGAATATCAAAGCTAGCTTAACTGCAAAGAAAAAGTTAAGCAGAAAATGCAGCTCAGCAACAATATATATATAAACAGAATGAGAGATTCTTAACCCTACTAGTAGCAACCTTCACAAAACTGAAAAACAAAGAAAGATATTTTAGGAGCAACCTGGTGTGGCTATTGATTCATCGCTCATCATCCTGACAAAACAAATCACAAAAATAAATTAAATATAGGATAACAATCAGGTACGCTGACAGAGAAGAATAAGCACTAGCATTTTTCTATATAACTGGAAGGAAATTTTAATATGCTGTCAGTTTCTCGCATATATCTTTTCCCACCATAAAGCTTGAATCATATCCCTTATAGAAACAAAAACTGTTCTGGATTTACTCATCACAGCCCACATCAAACTTTCTATTGTTTCTACCACTCTTCGTGAAACCCAGTAGCCTTTTGCCCTAACAATAAAAACTGCTCTTTCCTCATAAAGTATGTCTCCTTATAACACTGGGATGTTACTCTTCCAATTTTCATCTAGGAGGTTTACAAAGGCCCTCTTGAGCAAGGCAGTTTAATTTAAAAGAGAAAAATCACAAGTTACCATTTCTTCATAATTTAAATTAAAAATAAAAATAGTCAAGTACCTGTGGGACTATTGTTATTTGGAAGCATCGGTTTGAAAGTGCTTAAAGTACTCTCACTGGAATGAATCTCTGCATGGAGTGAATTGTTAAGTGAGAACTGTTTTAGCCTCAATAATTAGAATGAAACCATGAAATACAGGAGACAAATTAAAGCCACAAACCTTTAAAATCATCCATCAGTATTGCTTCCTGCTTCATTCCATTTCCTGCTCTAGTGCATGTCTGCTCACACATTTAAGAAAAAAAAAATTTCAAGAATATCACTTTTAGCACAAGGAAAAAAAGAGCAAGGATCATATTCTTTTGTATCATCTTGATGTTACGATTGTTTTTTGGCAAGATTTGATCCTTCATGACAATCTCCACCACTTTAACACATCTCTCTTCCTCCTTTATATTTGAAACGACTATCAATTGCATATGTGATGAACAACCCCATTTTAACCAACTGCAAGGTGTCTTAAGTTTGGTAAAGGAGACTTTTATGGTAGGTCAGTCAAATTTTCTCCAAACAATCGACCGAAGAGGTTGCCTAGATCTACTAATATGGAAACTCTCATAAAAAATTGCACAAAGTCCTAGTTTCGAATTCATCCAAAGCACTTTTAAGGCTACCTACATGGCGCATGGATAGTCTAGCATGAATCACGTGTACTAAATTAGCTAGTCCATTTAATGCTGTACCCCTCCATTAACTAAATTCCAAGCAAGCTAAACACCCAAAAAAAGTATCTTTCCAATTCCAACAAACCCAAAAAAGATTAAGCTCTTTAGCTGAAGCTACCCGTCGAGATTTCTAAAACAACCCATACTACTTATAGAAAATGGGACAGTCACACACCGTGATGCACAGACTATCCCCACATAAGCTATGCATATGAATCCTAGGCACCAGTCAAATCCAGCTCACATCATAATAGATTATTACCAGAAGTGACACCAGTAAGCATGTAGCTCTTCATGAAACCTTAAGATATCAACCATTAAGCCAACCTTGGAATCCTAAAAGACTCTTTTCCTATGATTGCCTAAATGACCTCCTTTCTACATCTTCTTGCAATTTCGCTCATGCCCACTTCTAATTAGCATCCATCAGTAATTTGGAACTAAACCCAAGATTCTTTACACACAAGTGAATTGAAAAAAAATCCTAAACAATGTAATCACCCACCACCCAGTAGCAAGCGATGAAGTACAATCTAAACCCAAAGTTACTAAAAGACTGAAACTTTCAAGTATAATTAACATTATTGCAATTTCAATAAAAAGCAATTAATATGATCATCTTAGAAATCCCCAACCAAAAAGAAAAAACTTTTCTCCTACATCCAAGATTTTGCGTCATCCATCACCAATTTGGAACTAAACCCATGCACATTCACACATGAGTACATTAATAATAAAAAAAAAAAAGAAAGAAAGAAAAAACAAATTGAACACCCACTAACAATAAGAAGTAATGAAGTATCATCAAAACCAGAAGGTCCCAAAAGATTGAAAATTTAAGGTGCATTAACACTGTATCAGTACCGTAAAGAAGCAATCGATATGATCCCATTGAAATCTCAACGACCCAAAACGAAGAAGATGGTGATATGTGATTAGTTAGAATTCATGTAGCATCCTTGCAAATGCTAAAAGGAAAAGAAAACTTACCGGTCATGATGATTAATGGGTGTTTTGGATACTGATTCAATCAGTGTTGCAGAAGACAAGGCAGACGAGCTCAAGAAGACACCGCAGACATAGCACAACGAAAACCTATGCTTATTTCTGCCCCAGTTCTGTTAATGCTGTCTTTTTCATACGATGTCGTTTGCTTGTGTCTTTCTTAGCACACACATTTTTAAACCCATCCCTTGAAAACATGTATTTATAATTTATGCAAAAAAAAAAAAAAAACTAAAATTTTAAACAATATATTAAATCTATTAAATAACAGCTTTGCTTTGAATGATAAGCACACTAAAGTCACAAATGAGTTAGGGACAATGGTAAACTCTAACATAAAATTTCAAAATAATTCTTAATGCGGTTGTTTGAGTTCGATTTGAAATTGCATTGTATAACTTAAACTTAATTAATATTTTTTTGTTTAGATTGATATTAAAATATATTTAATTTCAACTAAATTAATAATTATATGCAAACTCTCAAAATCGATTAAATTGATTTATTATAATTGTACATAAATATTAAAACACTTCATGTATTTATGAATATTATTAATAAATAAGATAAGTTTTATTGATAAGACAACATAATAAATCCTAAGGATTTAGAAACCACACAAATCATATTACAACACAATTATATAAAGCGAGTTCTTAAAAATCAATTGATAGGACAACATAATTAGTAAATTTTAAGGGTTTAGAAACCACACAGATTCATATTGTAACACGACTGCATAATTTCTAGGTTTAACATCAAAAATTATTTTTTTATAAACTCCATGATGAGGACGTCTTAATGAAGTCATAGAAAATACATGTTCATGTGATAGTTTTGTAAGTTATTTATTAGTTTTAGGATTTCATTTATTATATTATTTATTTATTATTTTAGCTCAAATGATATTTATTATCATGTATAGGTTTAGAAATAGTAGGTTTTGTTGTTGTTTCATTTATTATGATGAGATAAATTAGGTATATATGACATTTATACACTGCATTGTGAGAACTTCATATAAAAGCATCTCTATAATATTTTATTCAATAGCTGGCTTTTGATATTGAGTTAAATCACTCTTCCGAAGATTCTTTTCTTAAAAACCATAGCTTTATCAATTTCCTTAAATCATGGCAAGTACTTTAAATCTAGGGTTTGTTTAATTCCTTATATTCAAATCGTATTGGCATATTATTTTTAACGCTTTCAAATAGATTGTTTGTCAAAAACATATTCGAATGAAAAGCAAACATTTTTTTCTCAAAAGCAGATAAGATACAGATGCAAATCATATATAGATGAAACTAGACAATCCAAATAGACACCAAGAAGTTCTACGATCATCTTGCAACATGAATTGTGTGATCTTGAAATCTGCCAATTATGTTGTCTTGTGAATTGATTGTTTAAATGAATCCCTTGATTATAATCTTTGTTGTGGTACCATGTTATTGGGTTTAGTTGTCTAGTTTTTTCAGGCAGATACAGACATTTTTTTTAAATTTTTTTCTAATAAATTGCTTATCAAGAAATAGATACAGATAAAAAAAAGTTAGCAAATCTCATGAAAAATTCAAATAGATCAAATATAGATAATATATATATGAATATCATATACATTTACACATATCATTTAGATACAGATAGAAATACAGATACAATGAAAAACAAACTATCCAAACAAACCCTATAATAAAAGCAAACTACTTCAAATTAATTTTTAGTTCTCATATCTATAAATTAACTTCTTTTATCTATTAATTAATTTGTCATATCAATAAATTAATTTATCCATATCATTTTATCTTTCTCTTGAAAGATTACAGTACATAATTTTTTTATTTAACCTAATTGAAATGTTACATATAATCATATTGCGATGTTAATTTAATAAAGATAAATTGTTGACACATACCTGATAATGAATCCATTTGTATAATCAGCAAAAATGTTTAGAAAATAGGAAAGTTTTATTATTCTCTTAGCCTATAGTATTTTTCTTTTTGTGTTCTTAATGGGTAAACACAACACACTTATATAGGTAGAGAGCAGGACCTCTCTTTATACATTATGAGAATATTGGTAACCCTATCCATTATTAGACTATCCAGTAACAAAGCCATAGATAATAATTTAATCACCATGTGGTTAAGTGCTTAATAACTCGATAAAATAGAATTGATAAAAATATACATGAGTTATGTTATAAAATAACCCAATAACAAAATAAAATTTAATCCTTAAATTAGCAGTTGACTTATGCTAGTCCAAATAAAATTAAATTAAACTAATAATCTCTTACTTGGACAGCATATGTCAACTATTAATAACAACAATAGTATGGATTAATGTGGCCCGAAAGAATGTTAAAATAACGAACAAGCACTTTTGACCACCAAGCCTTAAGTGCAAAACGAGAGTAAAGGTTCCTAACATTGTTGAATATTGTATTCAATGGGAATATCAATGTCATATATGCTAAGTCCCGATCTTCCGGTAACTTAAGTAAATGTGGAATGTGGGTAGCAAAAGAAATGCCAAACAAGTGTGATTAATAGGCAAATCTCAATAGAAATGGTACTGGCATATCCCTAGGATGCTCGCTAAGTTTTCATCACAAATAATTAAAGAACTCGACTCAACAAAATAAGATAGGGCTAAAGTGTCTTTATTATAATAATGTGATATAAAACAACAAAAGAATGTGCAACAAATTTATTTTGCAACAAAAGTAACAATAACTCATAATAATAGTTTTGAGACTAAAAGGTTTAATTTATTGATCATCATTCAAAATTAAAATATTACAAATGGCCATGTAACTCCCACTAATCCAAAATATCAAAAACTTAATTAAACCTATACCAATTACATGATTACAAAATATTCCAATAGCTAAGCCTTTAGTTAATGGTCTGCAAGCATGTCTATAACAATAGGTTCAATGCGAGTCTGAAACTCATGAACTTTATCTCTAACAAATTAGCACCTTACGTCAAAATGCTAGGTATGAGCCAAAGTCTGATTGCCTTGAGAGAAACTAACAGTAGCACTGTTATCGCAATAAATGGTCAAAGATCTTGATATACTATTAACAATATGAAATCCAGATATCAGGTTCCTTAACCATATAGCCTGGCAAGTAGCTTCATAACAAGCTAAATACTCTGCCTCCATTGTAGAAGTAGCTACAAGTGTTTGTTTAACACTTTTCCAAGAAATAGCTCATTCTATAAACATGAACACATGTCTAATGGTAGACTTTCTATCATTAGAGCAACTAGCAAAGTCTGGATCAGAATAACCGATCATTGAAGGTGGTTGGTCTTTCGATAATTAAGCATATAGTCCTTTTATACCTTGTAGGTACCTCGTGACTTTCTTTACAGCTCTCCAATGGTCTTCTTCTGAATTGCTAAGATATCTTCCAAGTACACTGATTGCAAAAGCAATGTCAGTGTGTACAAACATGAGCATACATCGGACTACTAACAACAAAAGCATAAGGGACATTTTCCATTTTAGATTTACTAACATCATTTTGAGTACATTGGGCCTTTGAGAGTC
This sequence comes from Combretum micranthum, assembly GCA_024138025.1. Lineage (NCBI taxonomy): Eukaryota > Viridiplantae > Streptophyta > Magnoliopsida > Myrtales > Combretaceae > Combretum > Combretum micranthum. The sequence continues at coordinate 39,424 of JAMXBD010001343.1, forward strand.
TCTTACCCTTTTAGACGGGTGTTGCATAAAAAGAACAAGAATGCATATTAAATCTTTTGAGAACCTTTTCTATGTATGCTTTTTGAGACAAGCTAAGAATACCTCAAGATCCATCCTGGTGAATTTGTATGCCTAAAACAAATAGGCATCACCAAGATCTTTCATGTCGAAATGACTAGTCAATATTCATTTAGCCTCATTTAAAAGACATGCATTATTAATTTATCTCCATTTCCAACAGCCACACTCCTCTCTCCTTCACTTGGTCTCCGCTTGTTTTGAACCCCTGCAAACAATTCGTAACATAAACTGTGGCACCACTATCCAACCACCATGTAGTTGTAGAACATCACTAAATTTGATATAAAAAACTAAAGCTAGAGATGTACCTTCTCTTTCTTCTCTAACCAGCTCTTGAATTTGAAACAATCAACTTGTTTATGCCCATACTTATCACAAAAGTTACATTTCCCTTGAATGATGCCTTCTCAAGACCATGATGCTACACATTTTTGCTATCTCTCCTTTCCTTAAAATATTTGTTGCCCTTTTGAATCTTCTTAAACTTCTTCTTACTATTTTCATTCCCTCTAGATGACTAAGAAACAAATTGAATATAATGAGTCTTTCCCTTCTTCATCAACTCTTCTTCTTGGCTAGCAACGGTAATTAGATCATTTATGCTCCACTCTTCCTTCTAGGCATTATAAGTAGTCTTTAATGTATCAAACTTAGATGGGAGAGATTCTAGTGCTCGCGGAAAAATAGCTATCTCTCAAATCTACTTTCATAGATTTCACCTCGTTGTAATAATGAATGAGCTTCATTATGCGCTCATGCACACCATGTCATCATAGGTAGTCTTCTCTAAAAGGGAAAAGGTAGTAGCTCTTTTCTACTTTGTCAAACTTCACAAATTTCTCACTAATTACCTTAAAAAACTCCTTAGCATCTTTAGGCTCTATAATACATTGCCTAATAGATTTTTCAATAATATATTTCATCACCATGATTCGTACTTTATTTGAATGTAGCCATTTCTTTTCCTTATTTGTTTGATCGGCTATTGCTAATTGTGAAACCTCAGGTTTATCTTCTCTTGGAGCCATATCCGGATCTTCTATGGCTAAATACATCTTTAGATACTCAACTCATTCCTCAAAATTTATCCCATTCAAAGTTTTCACAACAGTCAAAGGACCAGGTAGAATAGTTGATAATGAATACCGTAACATAAGTAAAAAGTTGTTGGTCCCGCTAAAATATTCAAGAAGGGGGGTTTGAATTGATTATTAATAAAAATTATAAATTTTTTGCCTTTGGAAAATTATTCCCCTTCCATTTCAAATCCGAGAATAATATGAACAATTAAACAAATAGAAAATAAATTACGAAAATTAAAAATATAGGAATAAGAGAATCAGGCAGCAATGTATAGTGGCTCCGCCTTGTGCGTCAATCCACTCTTCTAGCACTGAGCCGGGGACCCTGTTATCCTACGGGTTTGTTCCACTATATCTAATAAATTCAAATTACAAGATAATGCAATCCTCTCTGTTTGATTCTCACAGCTATTCTCTATCTACAATCGATCTACAGAGTCTAATTTTGTAATTAACAAATTAGAAGGCAACAACATGTTCCTTTTGTCAACAAGGAAATTAGTAAAATCAAGATTGCAATAAAGAATAAAAATTGCACTCAAGCAGTAGCGATTTCTATTTGCTTCTCATGGTAAAAAAGGTGTTCTTTTCTTTTATCAAAAGGTTTTGTATAGCCCTCTGGGTTGGTAAAGTAAGTGTTCTTTATCTTTCTTCTCCATCTCTCTTTTCTTTTTTTGTAGCAGAGTGTACCTTTCAAACATGTCTATATCAGCTTTGTATTTTCAGGAGAGAGAGAGAGAGAGAGCGAGATAGTTAGATCACGAGTTCTTTTTTTCTTTTTCCTTATATATTCTTTCTTCTCTATCTTCATAAATATATTCCTTCTTCTCCTTAAAGTTCCAAAAGTTGTTTGGAAGATGGATAAGCTTTTCCATAAATCTCAGTTAATATCTAAAGATCCTTATCCCTTTTTCAAATTTCAAAAGCCAGCCGATGTGTAGAAGATATATTTCTCTTATTTTTCATGACTTTGGGTATGATTTCTTGTTGATTTTGAAATTCTGCAACAAAAAAAAAATGAAGATAATTATTGCTGGATTTTCATGATGCAAAACTGGTTATTCCCTGATGGAGATATACTTTGAAGATGATCCGTTGCTGATATTGTTGTTGTTGTTCATCGTGACCTTCTTCGTTATCTTATCCAAGATAACGTTTATCTTCTTTTTAGTCTCCTAGACAAAATCCCATGAAAATAGATGTCTTGAACATTGTAGATACTGATAATTAGCTTGTTTTAAAGATGAAAAACGTCTAAAATCTGTCTAAACAAAATTTGGTACAATTCTTGAAGTTTTTCATCGTTGAAGAGAGAGAAACTTTGATAAAAACATTAAATCCTCTTAGATTAAACCAACTTAAGCGGAACAAATGAGTATATTACCAAAATAAACTCATTTACTCAGAGCTAGGCCTTCAATTTTCATTTTTTTATTGAACTGGAATGAGTTAGATCAAGCTAGCGAAGATGAACAATGAATTTTCGTGAAATAGAGCTGGTGTCAAAAGTTGTAGTGAAAGGTTCTGTGAAACCTTCTGGATTTCTGATAATGTTCATTTTCTCATAGACCAACCTTCTGTAAAACCTGGTGGATCCTGGTACTATTAATCATTTTTCCTTTTTCTCTTTAACTTGGAACTACACACTTCATAAACTCATTACTAACTTTTCAAACTTTTGTTATCATCAAAACCTATTTTAAGAGAATCTAACAAAAGTACATACATATAATAGTCAAAACTTATCATAAGATAAACTCTTTTCTAAGTCTAATCACTTAAATGATTGATTGGATTGTAAATTGTTATGCTAGTGCAATCCCACCTAAAGGGCATGAATTGCAATACATAACCAATTTAAAGAAAATGTCAAACTTGTACACTTAATTTTTTTAACACCGATAGGGTATTATAATTTCAAGGATATAACATTCAGTGTGTGTATGTGTGTGCACGCGTACCAATATAATCTTAATAATGACAACATAAGGATAGCGTATGAACATCATTCACAAAACTCAACACAAGTATTAATATTTATAATCAATTATTAATCCAATTTCACACAATATTCTATATGATTAATATCATGATAGATAAACACATAATCATATAGAATTATAATAAGCACATTATAATAGGAGGCTTAGGACATAATTGTGTGACTAGTCTTACTCTTTATTATCTCAACCTTTGTATATTTGATGGAAATAATTTAAAGTTAATGAAGAAATTATTTAAAAGAAAAAAAAAAACGTTAATATTAAAAGCATGTTTGTCTTGATCCTCAAAAAGAAGAAAGTTTAAGCATTGACTCAAAGTAGGTATCTTTAAAAAGCTGACCGGAAGAGAGGTTGTAATTCATGCTAGGAAGAGCGAAACCAAATCTATTAATCATTACGGAGGAGGTTCCATAATCGATATAGTGAAGAGACAAGCCAAATTTATAAGTTATTGGTTATCTCCTTGAAAAGTTGACGTTTCACAAAATAATAATAATAATAATAATAATAAAAGATAACACAACATGTTAGCTGTACATAAAAGAATTGACCAAAAGAGTGAAACTTTATCAACCTTTATTTATTTTAGCCGATGTGTCGGGCTATGAATCGCATTAAAGGTGAGCAAGTTATATTTGCCCTAAAAAAATACACTAATCTTTGGCATATTTCAAATCAATTTCACAACTCTTAATAATTAGGGTTTCCTATTTAATAGAATAGCAATAGGATCAACTAAGCAAATTAACAACACAAAGTAATTATACATGGCTTTGATACCAATTGAAAGATTACAATACATAATTTATTTATTTAACCTAATTGAAATATTACATGTAATCACATCGCGGCATGTTAATCTAATAAAGATAAGATATTGACACATACTTGATAATGAATCAATCTGTATGATTAGCAAAAACGTTTAAACGATAGGAAAGTTTTACTGTTCTCTTAGCCTATAGTGTCTTCTCTTGATGTGTTCTTAATGGGGCAAATATAGTACATTTATATAGGCAGAGAGTAAGGATCTCTATGGGTAATTATACCCATTATTGGGCTATCCAGTAACAAAGCCTATAGACAATAATTTAATCTATCATATGGTTAAGTACTTATAACCCAATAAAATAGAATTGATAAAAATATACGTGGGTTATATTATAAAATTCCCAATAACAAAATAAAATTTAACATTCAATTAATCCTTAAATTAATAGTTGACTTATGCTAGTTCAAATAAAATTAAATTAAATTAACATATGCTTCTTGTGCAATTCATAAAAATCCTGTACTCCACAAAAATCACAAAAATAAAACAAGAAGAAAAATGATCTCTTTTGCTGTGTTTACTCAAATTCAAATTTTACATATGCATGATCTAATCAAGAAGATAATCTTAAACACCATATGATAAGTCTTCCAATGGCATGTGAAATGACTTCAATGGTGAGCATGTTATTAAATTCAAATCCCAACCATTCAACCCAAAAGATAAAGCAAGTTGGATTCCTTCAGTAAAGTTGAAGCTGCTAGTGATGTGCTTTAGGCTAGTAAGATTCTAATACCATTTGTACTTTTATATTTATTTAATAAACTATTTGATTCATCATATTATTATTGTTAGTCTTCTAACACGATCAAAGGTTTTCATGAATACTTCATTCTTCCTTATATCATTAAAGCACATGACTATAATAGTTTAACTATAAGGTGATAAGAATGCTATTCTAAAATATCCTTAGTCGCTTATAATATAGAACAACAATAAATGAAGACTAATATGTAGGTTGATTGATGATCATGTTTCACTGATCATAGATATAGGATATCAAGTCAATACATAAATATATGTAAGAGTACATTGTATTGGATTGACCCACCATGAGAGCATCATATGGATTTTTATTATGAATACTACTTTACCTAATATTTTTATTTTAGTTCTTTAACTTGATGACATTATGAATCCTAACATAGTAATTTCCATGTGTTTGACTCGATTCTGCATCATCTGTGGCCAGATGATCATAAGGCTAGATTGGATATGGAATGAATTGTGTTAAGGGATATAAGTGTTCGTGAAGGAATTATCCCTCTCGTTTTTGGAGAAAGATATCTTTTGGGCTCTCTTGAAGAGTGAGACTGAGAAAAATCATTGCCATACCCAAATGAATTGACAATGAGTTATCAATAATGTTTTGTTTATTTAGTAAAACTCTGGAATTAAGAAAAACTTGTGATTAAACAATATATGAGAGATATGATCCATGCCTCGTATTTAATCACCGGATATTGTATGACAAAGGGGTTAAATAATTGATTGTTTATTAGAAAAAGGTCGGATCATCGATCTTCACTTAATTTGAGTAAACATAACGTCTTGATAGAGGTAACTTATGTCTTATAGGCCCAGAAGAAGTTTTTGAGTTTATTGCCAACATTAAGTAAACCTATAGGGTCTCACACAAATAATAAACCAAATGGGGTCATGGGTTTATTTTAAATAAGCCTGTCAAGAATTATCTAATTATTTATTTCTTAATCTTAATTGATTAAGAATTATAAATAATAGTCATTACTATTTTTCAAATAGGATGATTAAAAATGCATGTGTCTTTTAATTAGAAGAAACCCTAATTGAATTAAAGATCATATTAATGCTGATATCCTATATCATAAAGATGTTATCATTAGTAAAAATAATACAACACAGCTCTTACCTAGGGTTAATGATGCTTGTTGTCAATATCATATATGCAGAGAAATTCTATGCACAAAAAAAAGCGAGAAAACAAGGGAGTTTGTGTGAGATTATTTCGACATTGATCTATAATAGTTTTAGAGAGTGCTAGCATGATAAAAATCCCATTACGATGTGGTCATTTGTGTGGATACCATAGAGAGAGTTATGATATCATGACACCTACAAATCCACCTCATTGACAATTTTGCAGATCGCGCAATGTAAGATCTCCATCCCTTTGATTTAAATGAATCATCTGGATTCATTCAAAAATTCATGGTTATGCAAAAAAATAAAATAAAAATAATTTTAGCTATGCTTTCCCATGTCTTAATTCAAATTTTATCATTCCTAATCTATTTTATGTACTTAATTAGGAGCTTTAAACTTTATATAGGTTATATTCTTTTAATAAAGTTGTTGTCACGCCCCGAAGAGTACCCTAAACGTGGCAGTCCGCCACATATAATATCAAGACTTAAGAATGACTACCTTAGTCATGCGAAAGCCTTAGTATTACATGTAAGGCGTCTAGCACGGTAATAGGAGACGCTTTTAGAAAGCATAGTTTAAGCAAGTAAAGATGAACATACAAGAATCCATAAATAAAATATATTATATCATTAATAACCAAAGGTTTATTACATGATTTCTTAGGGGCATACCCCCGCTAATCCCAAGGATCGTGATAGACTTTACAACATCCAAAATACTACATTAAAGATTTCAAAGGAATTCTAATCTAGGTCTTCAAGTAGATTTCCTCCAAAAGCTTCAATAGAAAACTTACACCGACATGGGAAGGCCTCGGGCACAAAAATAGGTGTTCCTGAGAATACAAATACCTATATGGGTGTAAGCTTATGGGCTTAGTGAGTAAATCCCAAAATTCATACTCAAAGTAAATTATCGACCAAGTTTATTATTCAAACATATGAAATGCAACAACCACATGAGCATACAAGACGTATGACTTTCCGGGAATCATATGTTGAATGAATTACGCCCTTCATTTGGGGTTTGGTATTCAGGCCAATTACAGCTACAACTTTTAAAACACTTTTATAGCTCCTACCGGCTCCTATACGCCATAAAAAACTTGTAGTTATTACAAGCTCCTACTAGCCACTAATTTTTGTAGTTTTTACCGGCTCCTACTCGCTACTTACATGATATACCGGTTCTGTCTACCACCACTATTATACACTTGTCCCACCAATTGTATAGTAGTGAATGAAATATGACTCAGCATATGAAGTGCATGAATAATTTTCTTAATTAAAGTCTAGTAGTTATATTTAACTTTTTAAGTGATCAACCAATTGCAAACACTTCAAGATATTAATGCACATACAACTTTATTACAAACAAATCGAGTTTCGATATACTTAGTATGCTTTCAACATATTATCATACAACTTCTTTTTGATTTTTTACCTAAATTCTAGTGCAACTAACTTTTACAAGCACAATCAAGAGTATGAAAAATATCAGGGAGTAAACTCACTCAGCCATGATGACACATTTCTTGAAATGGATGAGTCATTCGGGATTTCCACTAATCGTAGTAATCTTCGGGATACGAACAATCCTCCTCGAGATTATCTAATCAAGAAGAATACCCAAAATGAGTATTTCATGAACTTCTATTCTTGGAGATTCTAAACTTCTCTTAAAATCGCGGTAAAATCGTATAAGACGAAACTTCAACTTAAAATGGCCATAACTTGCTCATTTTAACTCGGAATTTCACGTATAATATATCGTTTTCTATCTACTCGAAAAGATCTACTCATTTCTAAGCTTATTTTTATAAAACTAAGTCGTTTGGGTTCCAAAAAAATAGCGACCAAATTTGCCACGAATTTGTAAAAACTTGTTTTCCTTCTTGTAAATAAAGCTCATTTGAAAAGATGAATATTTTAAGTATTTTGTAAACTTTTTGAAAGGTATATACATATATGTAATGACTCATAACAAATGTATGAAGTAAATGAGGTTATCTCTACTTATGAAAAGTAAGGTTTTGAAAGACTTTGAACTTGAGATTTTGTTGGAATATTCATTTTACTTTTGAAAAGATCTTGAGTTATTTGAGATGAATATTCCTTTTTCTAAATTTAGTCTCTTGTAATTACTTTTAAATTTCTAAGGAGTGGTTTTATTTTCTAAACTTAGATTCCAATATCTTTTAAAAGTAATAACAATTTCATAAAATGATATTTTGTTTCTTGTAATGTTTCCAAAAGAAAATTCTAATACTTGATGAAAAATAAGTTTTTATAAAGCCTTTTGTTTATTTAAGAAAAAACCATTTCTAAGCATGTTCATGAGTTTTTAAGAAATCTATTTTCTACATTTATTTCAAAATAACCTTTAGTTTAAGAAGACACTTCCTCATTTATTTTTGTTGAGACAAAAACTTTATGTTCATGCGTGAATATGAATCATAAACTATAGAAATATAAAGGAACATAATAACTTAAAAGCTTAAGTAAATAATAAAGTAAATCAAGTATTGAGACCTTAGCTTCATCAAGGTACCCCAGGACTAAGAAAAGACTAGTTCCGAAAAGAAAAGAAAAGGAATTGTTTTAACTTGGTGAGGACAAGTCTAAGACTAGAATGACTAGTCTTAAAAACGACTTGAAATAAATAAATTGCAATGAAGTAAATAAATTGCAAGACAATGAGCTTATATGCTCTTAAATAATATATATAGCTATATAGATATTTAGATAGTTATGATCATAAAGGAATCATAAAGAAACATAAAGGAATTGTGATTATGAACAAAAATAAAGTATGAACCTATTGTTGCTTTTTTAACCTTCATGGTTTTAGAAAACACACACTAAGTTCATATTAAGTAGATGAACATAGGAAATTTTTGAAGGCATATTACCTAAAAGAAAGAAAGAAGAAGAGAGGAACTTCTTGTAAGAGACTTTTTGGAGAGAATTCTTGAGAGATTTTGAGAGAGTAACTTTAGTGAAGAAGTGGTGTGAAAGAAGTGAAGGTATGAGGGGGTATTTATAGGAAAATGTGGAAGATAATTTGTGTTAATTTAATAAATGAAAAACAAAACAAAACAAATTGAGGGAATTTTAGAGGGGGTCGGTGCTACTTTCATGCATAGAAGAGGGGAAATTTTATTTTTTTGTCATTTTGTTAATTAAAAGTAAGAAATGAAAGATGTGAAATTGTATTGGAAATGAAAATGTGTAAGAAATAGATATATAGGTTGTAAGAAAAAGTAGAGATAGGTGAATGGTGTAGAATAGTAGAAAATAGTGTAATATTAAAGTAGACATGACAATTTAATGCCGATAGTAAGAAAATACGCGTATTAATGCGATATCTGATATTTAGCTACGAAAAATTATTAAATTGATAGTTTTAGAAATCTTATATTTTTACGAGTCTAATGGTATATTGGGAATATCTTTCCTATTTCGAGCTTCGAAACATGTTTTTTGAGAATTGTGTCTGATCGGGTTATAAGGACACTTGAATTTTGCAAAACTGATATTTTTGCGTAACCTATAGCTATTACGAACCATTATAGCTAATTATTCCCACTTCGTTTTCTAGGGCAATGCCGGACTTAAGCGGTTACAGTAAACTAAGGTTTTGTTGACTCTGGAAAATTCGGTTGACTTCCGATTAGGGTTTAAACTATAATTCGAATCCAAAAATTTCGGGGATTTACAGTTGTAGAATTTATATTAATATATTTTATATAAGAAAATCCTTCCTATAATGCTCAGATTTCCGTTTTAATTGTATAAACTTAAAATGGATTTATTGTATTCATTTTAGCTTTGTTTTTAACATACAAATAGGCATTTAAAAGCTTATTGAATATAGTTTTCAAGTATCTATTTTGTATGTTTTAACCTATTACCTACCAAGGATTCAAAAGGTGTATTTACGATACCTATTATTCCAATTTTGTATTATTAATCCTTATTTCAAGTTTATTGCTTTGTTTTATGTATCTATTATTAAGTTTTAGTGATTAAATTTAGTTTAAATTCTTTGATTAATACTTGGCCAAAATCTATGTTATATATTTATTTTTATTTATTTGTTTTGATCTTAATCTAGGTATCTATATTTTTTATTAACTTTATCATATTAATTAAATTTTTACGGCTTATATTAATTTAGACTTTGTATCTTAATGTTCTAGAATGTCGAGATCCATGTTTATATTTATGTGAGTGGTTCTTGGGCTTATTCTCTTAATTCTAATCTATATTACCATACTCTTGAATTATATCGAGTTTGTTTCTAAAAAGAAATCTTAATTATATATATCTACTACGACATACACATGTATATATATGAGTACAATGCTTAACTTAACCTACGTATAGCAAATTCGAAACTTATAAAATCTTCTATTTTCTAATTTTAATATAAAATTCGTATTAATTGGTTTTATTTATGAAAAGTGGTTTAAATAGTCTCCAATATTAGTTTTTATCGTGTAATTTTCAACTAAGCATATGATATTCATTTTAACCTGGATTTTTATATATAAATAGGCGTTGGAAAGCTTGTTTTAAGTACTATATGATGGTTAACTTAATTTTATTAACTGTAGAATTTATTTATTCAATGAATGCTGATAGGTGTTAGAGAATTTTTTTAAGTCTTGTTTTGCTTAATTACTCTATCATCAAGGTTTTATTATTTATATGGGTTTTTTAGTATATCAGCCCTGTGATAGTTGATATATATTATTTACTATTTATTTTCGTTGTGTTTCTTTTATCATATTTCATTTTATATTTCTAATTATAATGATCTCATTGCTTTAAATTTTTCTAATTTAGCTCCATTTGAACTTTTCATTCATTCATGCCTACTTTGATAGTGTGATTTTTTCTTTAAATATTATTCACTTTGTTTGTCAACCTTATCTAACTATGTAGGTTGTAATTTCTATTATTTAGAGTCACGTTCTAGTATCTAGTCCTTTGATTATCTTTCTAATATATTTGTAAGTTTATGGAGCTATATATGTATCCAACGTATATTAAATTATTATTTTTTATTTATATATAAAGTCGTGACATGTAGAATGTAGCCCTAGAGGTTTGATTTGGTTTCATGTTGGAAAAAGAAGGGAAAATAGAGTTTTGAAGTATGCACAAGGGGCTGCATGGGCGTGCAGGAGAGAAGGATGACCTTTGTTTTTCTTCCCTGCCGTTTGCGCGGCCTATGCTGGAGGGAGGGATAGGCTATTTCTTCACTGCCTCGCCTGTGTTGCATGGCATATGCTGGGAGTTGTACAAAAATGTTTTGAAATTTATTTATTTATTTATTTTTTTGAGGTGATTCATGTTATAGCTATGGGTTGAATTTCCTTGTTGGGTTTCTATAGTTTCTTTTTGTTAATCTTCTCTTCAAGAGCCACGTCATAGATATATTTAACTACATGTTAGACTAGGTTTTATCATAGTATATGTATAGCAAGTTCCATCTCCTAAATGAACTGAATTCTAGGTTTCTTGTCTCCATTGTACTAGTTAGTTTTCTAGGATATTCACACTAAATGTGATATTTTCCTAACATAAAACATAGATAATTCAAGTTTGATAAATCATCAAATAACTATCTATATATACATAGTCTAACCAAACATGGTAAGCTTCATACACAATTTAACTTAGTGTTTTTTTTCCTATTTTTTACAGATAAATGGAATACAAACTATAGGATGGGATGGATATTACCTTGATTGAATAAGGAAGAAGATGATAAGCACTCCCCTTTGTATTGGCCGAAACCTAGGTTAGATAGACAACGAAATGGAGGATATTACACGTATAATGTTGCTTAAAAAAAAAGCAATCTACAAAACCAAATTGTAAAAAAAAAAAAAATACAAAAATAGTATTGCTGTATTGCACCTACAAAACCTTTTTTTTTTAAATTTACTTTTAATTTTTTGGCATAGGTCACTATATCTCTACCCGAGGTGTAATACAGGTATAGATCTTTATATCTCCACTTCAAGATGCGACATAGCAATATTGTTTTGGTAAATTTTTTTTGTATAAATTATTTGTGTATTTTTTTCAAAAAAACCCTAGACATGTGTTCTACCACAAGGAAGTGAGTTGTTGAGTTCTTTGTGTAATTATTATCGAGCCTGAAATTTTCCTTTTCCTTTAATTGGATCCACATTAAGCCCAACCCACTTAACATGTGTAAAGTACAAATAAAAAATTCATAATGAAGTGTATAGATGTAATAAAATGTTGTTAAGAGGGTAATTTTGTCCTTGAACAGATTATTTTGGACCTGAGGAAGTTCCGTGTGAATGAACGGACAAATTTGACTTAGGCTGGCATCTAAGCTACCAGCTTTGACTTCTAAGCCGCCGACCTAAATATAATGGACGATGGCCTAAGCTTTGGTGTTGGAGTTTCGAAATGTGTAAAAGAATTTAGACTTACGTTAACAAGATGGCCGTCGGCTTATCTAGGAAGGTCGCCTGCGTATCGCGTAGGCTGTTGGCGTACTAGCTAGCCTATAGTGGCGTTTTTCCAAAGTTAGGGTTACGTTTTTCCAAAGCCAATCTCCTCTATAAATAGACCCTAAACCCCACGAATTTGTCATAACTCTTCTTCTGACAAACGTAAGGTACGTGGGTCTAATCTTGGTCTTTTTCAATTCTTTTATTTAGTTATATTAGTCTAATTCTAGCGTTGTATCTGATTGAAGGAGATTTAGGAATTTATTGGAGAAAACCTTAAAGAGGATTTTGAGAGTTTTGGTTTTAAATCAAAGTAAAGGTAAGATCTCTATCAAGTCTTGTAGTTTATGAGATTGATAGATTATAGGAACATGATTATAGCAATAGTATATTATTTGTGACAAGAGAATTGATTGAACGAATTATGATTTCCTTTGCAAACAGGATTTGCGATATCTATGTAAGTATGAATCCGTTCTTCATCTGTGGATTTAAAGTTATGGAATTTCATGGTTGATTTGCTCATAAAGGATTATATATATGTGTGTATGTGTTGTGATGGGAATTTATGGAATTGTTAAAAACTTTGGAGAATTTGTGAAAAGGGTTTTTTGAAGTGCAAACGGGATAACATGTGTGTTGATCTTCGATTAGATTTATGAAATTAGGGTTAGGGTTTGGTGTTGTATTTACAAAGTGAAATTGATTTCAACATATGTTGTTAAACAGGAGTATTGTGAGATTTGGATTGAAAGCAAATCCAGGTATGACCTTACCATGCTTGTATGTTTGTGCTTGTAGGATTAGTTGTTAAATCTGACTAATTTATATTTGAATTTAATTGAAATCATGTGTTGGTGCGTGGCTATGGTTAGTATAAAACTCATGGTAGAGTGAAACCATAGTGGAGGATGATACTAATGCTAGCAACTTGATGATCCTTGTGTCGCGTTGTCTCGAGTGGAGCCACATCTAGAGATGATTCAGGTAGATTAGGAGTCGTTACAAGCTTAATTGTGGAATGCAGTTATATATGTATTTATTATCTATACTATAGTTTTCATCGGGGTCATGAGTTACTCCAGGTTTAGGATTAGTGATCAATAGTCCTAAACTGTGTTGGTTGCAGGCTATTGAAAAAGATAATTAATTTGTGCTTGTTGCATTTGAATATAAAATGTATGCGATATTATGATTTGCATGTTCATGTACATGTGTTTTCGGTTTAGTGTACTGGGTGTTTTTCGCTTAATCCTTATTTTTCTACAGGTACAAGTGGAGATTCTATAATTTATGACTTGACTGGCTATGATGTATTCGTCGATGATGGGAAGAGCGATAGCGGTTATGACCATCCTATTGATAATTGAAATTAGTTATTAGTAACTTGAGAAGAAGAAACATATGGTGATTTAGTTAGTTTCTTTGGAGACATTTTATATGTAAGGATTTCTCATTTATGTTTTAGATTGGATTTTTAAGTTATGCTGGTTGATGATGAGGACAAATTATTTTGATATGAAAAGCTTTTAAGAGTTACCCTTTATGTGAGTGATTAGTGATTTTTGAAATACATATTTATGGTTTTAATAGCCTTAGCATGTTTGTTCTAGTAAGGACACGTGGCGGCTGATAATACATTTAGGTTAAGGCGTTACAACATGGATACTCGACACAATTAAAGAAAGTTTTGAAAAATTCTTTGAAAATGTTTAATTTTAAAACTCTGGAGTCGCCACCAACATAAGTTGGAAAAAATATAAAATTAGGGCCAGTTAGGTGGGTTAACCCTAATTTAAGCTATACTAGTCCACGAGCTTTTTCTAAAAATCATTTTTTAGGAAAAAATATTTAAACAAAAGATTCAAGAATCAAGCTATCCTATTATACCTAAAAAAGGTTACCACTTTACGGGCTTTCATAAATTAGAAGGGCCTTAATTGAAATATCCTTATATATGCATATATTTATATAAATTATAAAAAAAAAAAATGAAAGTTACCTCAAATTTGCTAAAATCCTAAAACCTGAGTAAGCAAAAAAAAAAAAAAAAAGTCGAAAGTTTTAATTCCCACCAAATATGAATACAAGTCGGAGATGCTACAGACTCGGCACGTGGGTCTTCAAAGCAGATCAAGATGCAGATTACAATTGGGTTAAATGCGGTTAGGATCAATTACAAGCAAACACAAATAAGACAAATCCTAATCCAATCCTCCTCATCACAAGTGATGAACATGCAGGGCCTCCTTCTTCATCATCATCTTCTTCAGCTTGACGTGATGCTTAGGTGACGATTTGGAGTGCGAGCAAATTGACTCAACGTATAAGATGGGAAGAAGATAATTATTTCAATTCGGGTCATTTCGGTGAAGGTTAGCACGGCTTGCTGCTCTATGATGGTATAAGATGGGGATGATGGTGGCTATGAAGGTGGTACTTGCCGTGGTTGGATTCTCAGGCAACGGCGGTCATGCGGTTCAAAGAAGATGGCTTATCCTAGGTTACGGGTTTCGTATCAAAGTTGGGAGGAGATGAGTTGACTTAACTATGGTGATGGATATGGCGGATATGGGGTTCAATGGTGGAGATGATGGTTGGTGAAGGAGGCGGTCAATTTTGATGTCAATGGGAAGAGTCTGTAAAGGATTCTTTTTGTTCTAGAGAAATTAGTTTTTCTCAACTTAATTGATTCTAAAGATGAGTTCCTATGCTTTTTTATTCTCCGGATGGTTATGCCCTATTTATCTTTTTGTTCCCAATCCTCAATCCTTCCCAGCAAAGATCATGATGATCTCTTGTAGATAGGATTAAATCTGTCTTTTTATGAGATCTGGATTAATCTTGATGGATATGAGTTTCAATTCTTATCTTTTAAAGATTAATATTTTCTCATTAATATCCTTTTGATGTAAATCTTGTCAACGGTCATAAATCTTTAGCTATATAACGATAAGATTGACGTCAAAATTAAAGGATTTGGAGAAGACTTCATCTGGATTTGAGTTTATCCCATCTTTCACGCCTTTTCCTTTGACTTCCCACCTGCGTTTTCGCTTGACTATTTGAAGTGGAAGACCACGTGTATGGCACATAACTTTTTAAGTAGCCCAAAAAAATAAATATTAATAATAAATGCCTATTCATCTTTTGTTATCTTTTTAATTTCATTTTTTTATTTTTTTGTATTGTTTATATATCTTCTTTATGTTTTTGAGATTTTCTTGGTTTTTCCAAAAAAAAAAAAATTATTTGATTATGTAAACCTAGAAAAAGGAAAAATATGGGATGGGATGGTAAAAATAGGGTGTCTACAACTGTCCCTCTTTGTGGTGGAGTTTGAATAATAATTTGCTACAAAGACTAAAAAAGACTACCACTGTTGCCATTAATTCAACCTACAGAGGAAGTGCTAAACTATCCATCGAGTTTAGGCTTGACTCAAAATATTAAGCTTTTTATTAAATTGTAGATCTGATGCTAGGGTACTTATCGAACTTAGGTTTTATGGATTGCTAGATTATCTATTGAATCTAGACTTTATTAAACTGTTATATTATCTGTCAAATCTAGGTTTTGTGGATTGCTAGATTACCTGTCGAATCTAGGCTTTGTTAAAATGCTAGGCTATCTGTCGAACCTAAGCTTTATAGAGTGCTAGACTATCTGTCGAATTTAGGCTTTGTGGATTGCTAGATTATCTGTTGAATCTAGGCATTGTTAAAATGCTAGGCTATATATCGAACCTAGGCTATGGATTGCTAGATTATCTATCGAATCTAAGCTTTGCTAGAATGCTAGGCTATCTATTGAACCTAGGCTTTGTTAAAATGCTACCATCCATCTATCGGGTATGGATTATCTTAATTTTGCTCATTTAACTTTGTCTCGGTCTTCAATGAAATATCCCTCAATTAAGGAATTTCATTTCAGCACGGCAACCACTCATTCATTCACAATCCGCCTGATAAAGGTCCGACGCATTTTTTTTTGGGCTCCCCTTTTCTTTCTCTTTCCTCTTTTCTTTTATATATAAAAGTCGCATTAATTGCCATTCATCATCATTAACGTTATATCTATCCAACTTAATGTCATGGATCAAATTTCAAGACCTATCCCTCGTTATACCTTAAGTCCATGTTTTAAAGAGTTTATCCTACTATGTTAGAACATTAATTTATGCTGCTAACTCACAATTGATTTAAAGTGTATATATGTACTGATAGCATGAGAATGATAATAAGAACAAAGGAGTATATATGAAGAAAGACTTTTAACTAATGGTGTTTGAGAAATTTGGTCAACGATTTGCCCAATGCATGACAAAACTCCACAAATATCAACTTTACTTGCAAAAAATGAAAAAAAAATCAATCAAAATATACAAGATGAAAAAAAGTTTCAACAAACAAGACAATTCGATTAGCTCAGGGGTAGTATGACTTCACAGCATCTAAATTTACTAGGTCCCTCAAACTTGGACCATCCATCTCAGCTAACAACAATGCTCCTCCTGACAATGCTCGTTTTACCACATAAGGGCCTTCATAATTTGAAGTGAATTTTCCTTTGGGATCTCTGACGTTTGGCAATACTTTCCTCAACACCAAATCTCCTTCTTTGAAGTATCTAGGCCTAACCTTTTTGTTGAAGGCTCGAATCATTCGCTATTGGCAACATTGACCGTGACATAATGCCATCAATCTCTTCTCATCAATTAAGTTTAACTAATCAATCCTTTTCTTCACCCACTCAGCTTCATCTGACTGCGTTTCTGCCAGCACTTTAAATGATGGAATCTCCACTTCTATCGGTAATACTGCTTCGGTGCCATATACGAGTGATTAAGGGGTTGTCCCTGTGGAAGTTCTAACGGATGTCCTATAAGCCATAAGAGCATAAGGTAGCATTGCATGCCAATCTGCATATGTAACTACCATCTTTTCTATAATCCTCTTGATATTTTTATTCGCAACTTCTACTGCCCCATTTATCCGAGGACGGCATGGGGTAGAATTTCTATGATTGATCTTGAACTGTTGACACACTTTTGTCATAATCTTATTATTCAGATTGGTATCGTTGTCTGTAATAATAGACTCTGGTGCACCATACCTAGCAATTATATCCTTCTTCAGAAATCTAACTACTACGCCCTTAGTCGCGTTAGTATACGAAGAAGCTTCCACCTATTTGGTGAAGTAATCAATAGCAACCAGTATGAACCTATGCCCATTTGAAAACTTTGGTGTAATTAGGCCAATTATATCTATTCCCTACATAGAAAATGGCCAAAGAGCAGATAACACATGCAACTCTTAGGGCGAACAATTTATCCGATTAGCATAGATTTGGCATAAATGACAATGCTTCACATATTTAATATAATTGATTCTATGGTCATCCAAAAATATCCTATCCTCATTATCTTTCGAGCCAGCATGTACCCATTCATGCGTGGACCACAAACTCCTTCATGTACCTCTTTCATTAGCTACTTCGCCTCTTCTCATCTACACACATTAATAAAATGGTATCAAATGATCTTTTATATAGAGCAATTACTAAGAAATGTGATGCCAACCACCTTAATGCTTTCTGATCTTTACTATTTTCCTTTTTCGAATATTGCAAGATTGCAAATATATAAAAATGTCATAGAACCATGGCTTTTGGTCTTCTACCTTGTCGGTGACTAAGAAAAACATGCTTTCTCTCTACTTTGATCTTTAATGGCTGTATCTCAATCCCATCTAACATTTTGACCATAGAAGCTTGTGTTGCCAAGGCATCTACAAACTGATTATGAGTTCTTGGTATATAAGT
Organism: Combretum micranthum; assembly: GCA_024138025.1. Classification (NCBI taxonomy): domain Eukaryota; kingdom Viridiplantae; phylum Streptophyta; class Magnoliopsida; order Myrtales; family Combretaceae; genus Combretum; species Combretum micranthum. The sequence continues at coordinate 57,655 of JAMXBD010001343.1, forward strand.
GAATGATATCGTCTCAAATTCCTCCATCAATTCTATAAGATGCTTATGATATGTTATCAACTTGCTATCTTTTGTCTTATATTCTCCTATTGCATAAGAGATGACTCACTATAGACTTCCAACTCATGGATCACCATGTATAAGGCGTCTTTATCCCCATGATACATGCTTCATATTCTACTACGTTATTGATATATGGGAATGTCAACCTTGCCGCTACTAGAAAGTAGCTACCTTCTGACGACACCAAAACTGCCCTAATCCCACAACCGAACACATTTGCAGCTCCATCAAAATATAACTTCCACTTCGGTGCTTCGTCTCGCTTCTCACTAGTCATTTCTCCAGTAATCATGATATTTTCATCAGGGAATTTAATTTCTGAACTTTGATTAATGTTTCCTACTGGATATTTTGCCAATTGGTCTGCCAATACCTGACCTTTAACTGCCTCTTGATTCACATATTGAATATCGAATTCTGACAACAACATCTGCCACTTCGATATTTCCCCCATTAAAGCTGGCTTCTCAGCTAGATACCTCAACGGATCATATCTGGTCAACAGCTCAACTGAATAGTACAAAGTATATTGGCGAAGTCGTGCATTACCCATACCAGAGCACAACAAGTTCTTTCAACCTCTGAATACTTTTGTTCCCCTTCAGTAAACTTCTTACTTAGATGGTAGATTGCATGTTCGTTCCCTTCTTCATCCTTTTGCCCCAGCATACAACCTATGGATTCTTGTAAGATTGTCAAATACACGAGCAAAGTTTTTCCTGGAGTAGGAGCTACCAAAATTGGTGGGTTCATCAAATATTCTTTGATAATAGTGAAAGCCTACTCACATTCTTCATTCCATTCTATTAATGCATTCTTCCTTAGGAGTTTAAAGAATGGTTTACATTTGTTTGTAAGTTGAGATATGAATCTGGCTACGTAGTTAAGCCTCCTAAGTAAGCCTCTAACTTCTTTAAGAATACGAGAGGGTAACATTTCTAAAATCGCCTTTACTTTATCAGGGTCTACTTCGATTCCCTTTTTACTAACCATGAATCTCAACAACTTCCCAGAGGTCACTCCAAATATACATTTCTTAGGGTTTAGCTTTAACTTAAATTTCCTTAACATTTCAAATAACTTCCTCAGAATTTCAACATGATCCTCATTTTCTCAAGATTTGGCAATCATATCGTCTACATACACCTCTACTCTTTATGCATCATGTCATGAAATAGGGCTACATTTCACGTTGGTATGTTACCCCCGTGTTTTTCAAACCAAATGGCATCACCTTACAACAAAATGTGCCCTGGGCTGTCGTAAAAGTGGTTTTACTCTTATCTTCCTCCGCCATTCTTCTTATTATATCCTGAGAAACCATCCATAAAGGAGAATAGGTGATTCCCTGAAGTATTGTCGACTAACACATCAATATGGGGTAAAGGTAAATTATCCTTTGGTGTAGCTTAGTTCAAATCTCGAAAATTCACGCACACACACTTTACCATTGTTCTTTAAGACAGGTACAACATTAGCTACCCACTCTAGATAATCAGAGACCTCAATAAAGCCTACTTCCAAAAGCTTCTTAACCTCTTCTTTTATTTTCAATAAGATATCGGGGCCTAAAGCGCCTGAGCTTTTGCTTTTTTGGCTTAACGTTGGATTTCATAGGTAATTTATGCACCACTATCGAAGGGTCTAAACTCGACATATCTTCATATGACCATGCAAACACATCAAGACACTTGGATAATAATCGAGTTAATTTTTCCTTTTTTTCAGCAACTAAATCACCCCCGTCTTCAAGTTTCGAGGGGTTTCTTTCCTTCCTAATTCTACCACCACTAGAGGTTCATCAATGACTACCCTGCCTTGTTCAAATCGATTCCAGCTATCTTGTAATTCTTTTGAATTCACAATATCATCTCCGACGTCTAAACTAGTAGGGCCGGAAGCTATATCGGTACTTTTATCATTTTGCAGGCATGAGATATTCATGGTTCTCATTATTTGCATTGGATCTAATCAAGTAGTAGAAAAAAGAAAGTAATAAATAAAGAGTGTGGAAGTAATATATGTGAAAGTAGAAGAAAGAATATTTTATTACTAAGAATATCAAATGTCTATGGCTCGGTTTGACATAAAAAAGACAAAATGACTAACTTTATTGAAGGTAGTTGACCAGACTAAGTGGACTTTAACTAGCAACTAAGAGACTAATATTAGAAGACCTATCGAGCCAAATCCATAGTAGCATAAATCAAATGTTCAAACATGATTTGAAAATTTATTCTAACAAGGACCTAGTAGTATCCAAAAGGATGGAAAACCAATTGTTGAGCATGTCTCTTCTTGGGGTATTGAGCTCTTCAGTAGTAATCTTGCATTGCTAACTGAGTGATTCTACTAACTCTAAAACTCTGGCATCTGCACATATGTTGGTGCAGGAAAAGTGACTTTGATATTTAAGTATTTCAAATTGGGTATGGTATAGCTTGTCTCCTTTCTTGCTTTTTACCAGCTACTTCATCTCCTGAATCTCCTCTGTGGTTGGGGCATATCCTAGCCCAAAAGTACCTATCTGTGCAGTAGGGACATCTGTTTCTATGTTTTTAACATCTTCTATTGACTTTCTAATGACATTAACTTCATTAAAAATCTGCAACCCTAGTTCTTCCAATTATTCATCCCCATTACAGGGTATGGTTGTCTCCTTGTATATATCATAATCTTATTCTCCTAGCATAATGACTATTTGACCATTAACAACAAACTTGACTTTCTGATGCAAACTTGATGGGATTGCTCCTGCATAATGTATCCAAAGCCTCCCCAACAGCAGATTGAATGACCTGGAAATGTCAAGAACCTGAAAAGTGATAGGGGATGGCCGAGGACCAATCTCTACTTGCAAGTCAATTTCGCCTAGTATCTCTCATTTAGAACCATCAAAAGCTTGAACAGTGATTGAGCTAGGCCTCATGTCAGTTATACCCACTCTTAGGAGATTCAAAGTATCCAAAAGGCAAACATTCAACGATGATTCATTGTCAATAAGGATCGAGCTACTATCATATCATTACATTTCACCACAATGAGCAGTGGTTTGGTATGTTGGTTACCTTCTTCTCCTAGCTTTTCTGAGGAAAATGATATCTAATCCATGGAAAATATCGAATTAACAATCAAGCCTAACTTGTTAGTAGAAATACCTTATGGAAATTTAACCTTATTAAGTACCTTAAATAATGCTTCTCGACGAGTATCAGAAGATAACAACAACCCCAATAGTGAAATTTGTGCTGGAACTTTGGCTAGCTAGTCCATTATCTTGTATTCACTGGCTTTTACCACCTTCCTCACGGCCCCCTGATTTTCTTCTTCAGCTTTGTCCTCCCCCTCCATTACCTTCTTCACAATTTCTTCCACCATAACTTTCCTCCTAGCTTCTTTTGTAGGATCATAGATTCTACCTGACCAAGTTAACCCTCTAATCAACAAAGGCTGCTTCTTTAGAATCTAGTTGACATGCTGATAATTGAATGGAGCTGTTTTATAGTTTTTTGTGGTATAACACATTAAAGAGTAGCTTCTTCGAAGAAGGGGCAACTTACTCTGTACTTTCTCAGCTGGAATACTCAAAGCGGATAGTTTTAGGGGTTAATCCAATCATCCCAATTGTTACCTTCAACACTTGTTCAGTAGTGACAGAGAGGTTATCTGGATCAATACCATGTTTGGATTCACAGCTGGTTATGATGTTTATTACGGTTCTGTGTTTTGGTAGTGGATTGTTATTAACATTTAGGGCTAGGGTTTCAATAAAGTCAAGCTGCATAATCTTAGCATCAATCAGATTTTGTATTTTGTATTTGAGTCTCCAACAGTTATTAGTTAAGTGGCCTATCTACCCTAAGTAGTACTCGCATCGGAGTTTTGGGTTATAATCCTTAAGCTTATAGTCCTCACGAGGTAACTTGAAAGATATCAGTTTTTCTTTTCTGAGTTGGGTTAAAACTTGGCCGAGTGGTATTGGGATATTGGTGAATTGTCTTCTACATTGAGGACGTGGATTTTAGGTAGGTGTTTGGTTGGTAATGGGGTTTGGGATAGTTAGTTGATGGACTGGTTTAGAGTAGGTTCCAGTGTTTATAAACTGTGGTTTCTTTAGGTTTGTTGAAGGTTTTGGTGGTAGCAGGTTTCTTTTCGGTAGGTTTAGAAGTGGGTAACTTACCAGAGGTGATGCCAGCTTCAATCCGGCATCCTGCGGCAACAACTTCAGCAAAGCTGGAAGTAGTATATCTTACCAAGTGTTGGTATTACGGGTTGCTCAGAGTATTGATGAACATCATAGTCAAATCATTCTCTGGGACAGGAGTAGTGATTTTAGCAACCATACTTCTCCACCTCTGTGCATACTCCTTAAAGGACTCGGTAGGCTGCTTGTGCATGTTGCATAGGTCCCAAATAGTGGGTACTACATCAATATTAAATTTATACTAGTTGAAGAATGCTCTAGCAAGTTTATGCTAGGTGTCAATGTAGCTTAGGTCAAGCTGGCATATCGAGAGAGGGCTGGTCCGGTAAGGCTGTCTTGGAAAGTTTGAATCATGAAATGCTCATAATGAGCATATTTAGCCATCTTCCCAACATACAGCCTAGTATGCATCATCGGGCACCCTGTCCCATCATACTTTTCAAACTCACGAACTTTGAACTTTTCAGTATATGCATCTTTTGCATAAGATGGTAAGGTAACCAACCCTGCATGATCAAAACCATCAACATTCTCCAAAAACTTCATCTTTTCAAATATAGCTTGCATGACCTTCCTTTCCATCTCTTTTTGGGCGTCTTCCAACCGTTTCTTAAACCTAGTATTATCATACCCATCCTCTGTATCTTCCAATGGAGGGGGAGGATTTTCATCTTCAACTGCACGTCTAATACCAGATTGTGCGGCATTAGGGGTATTGCGGGTGTTAAGAAGCTCAATAGCATTAGTAATTGCCTGCATTTGTTTAGTCACATGCTGCACAGATCTTTCAAGGGTACTAAGCCTTTGCTCACTATTGTCAATTCTGTTAACATCAGACATCTTTGCTCTAGAACAAGTGGTTATCAGGTTGCGAGTAAATTTCGATCTTTTGGGAGCTATTTTTGAAGCCTAAACAGAAACAAGTACTTGTTAGAGTTTTGCTTCTTCTTCTTTTTTCTTTGCTTTTATTTTTTTACTCTTTCTTTTTATTTACTTACTTTTTTTGTTTTGTCTTATGTGCAATATCATTGTCATTTTATTTATTTATGCTTGTATTTACATGTTTATTTATTATTATTGTATTTTACAAGCAGCATAAACATGTAAAATGATGCATGAAAGAAGATTATAAGCTATGGCCTATGCACCAAGGCCTATGACTAGGCAAGGCTCCATATTGATAAAAAGAAGTGGGAGTTTTATTTTGAGTTGTAACTTTTTCAAAATCCCAACATTACAAAGGAAGGAGGACAAATTATCCTAAATTTATGAAAAGAGTCAAAAGATACTGCTTAAATTCTAACAACTCTCCTATTTCTTCTTGGCTCTCTCTTTGACTAATTCTAGCACCAACTCTCTGTTTCGAATCCTCTCGTTTCTAAGCTGCAATCGATAAGATCTAAGGTCTTATAGAGCTTTTTAGCCTTTGTTTCTCCAAGCCTTCACTTGTCGTTGCATGGATTGATACTCCATTTCGTAGTGAGCTCTGACTTCATCCATGTAGGCTCGGGTTTCTGGATCTACATCTTCAACCCTTGGTTGGGTTATATATGGAGTCTGATACTTTGACTGTCCTGTTTTATGTAAGAGATCTATCAGGAATTCCATGGTGCCTCTATGTTCTCCAAAGTGCCCTGTCATTTTGCCTGCATCAGTTGTATAGGATAAGATTCTGGTATCCCAAAGGGCTTTGATGTCTTTTAGCTTTGAAATTTTTCATGTAAGGTTAGGTTGGGATCACGAAGGTCTAAGGTGACTGAGGTTAAGGATGGACGATGGGCTATGTTTTGGACTAGGCCCGATGTATGACACAAGTTAGAAAGTAACTGGTACAACTGCAAATACCAATTAACGGCATGGCTGAAAAGTTCTTGCATTTTAAGATAGATTTGGGAGAAAAGTTTCAGTTGGTTTTCCATGAGAATTCTTTAGCTTGGACAGTCGGTAGGGTTTTAATCCAACATCGTGAATCGATTTTAATTGTCAGTTTAATTCACTCAGCAAAGAAATCTATTATGTCTCTAGAACTTCTTTTTAGCCTTTTGGGGAGGATAGCTCCGAGACTTTTAGTGTGCCTTATGAACCAAACAATTAAAAGGGCTGCACTACTTTTGAGATTTCCCCTTTCTTTAATTTTTAAGGAAAGTTAACGATTGGAATTGTTTGGCTAGCAAGGCTGGGATGAAAGAGTGCCCAAAAGGAATTGAGACACTAGCTCGGCTACCCTAAAATGGATGTTTAGAACACCAATGGGGAACCGGATGGTAGCAAATGCAGCAAGGATAAAAGCGGTGACTCAGTTTTGGGTCCACATTTCTTAACCACCAATGAAAATGTCTTGTTTTTCTTGATAGGTAGAGGGCGACCCAAACCAATTGATTAAGGTATTGAATTGAAGTCCCTCACCTTGACAGGCATTTAAGACCTTTGAGATTTCTGACAGTTTAATTCCTAAGAGTTTGTGAAACATTTGGTTTGGACCGATCTCTATATTTGGTATGGTAATACCTTGACGGCAGTCGATGGCTCTAAGGAGTTGGTTATACTCTTCTATAGTAGGGCAAAGAACGTGTAGGGTAAAGGAGAGAGCCATAAGGGTAGGGTCCTAGAAATGATGCAAGACTCTTATTAGCTCCCAATGAAATTGGACCCTTAAGAGTGATAGGACTGGACTTATCTTAGAAGTTATAAATTTTTGTTGATCGGGTGTAAACGTGTGGTACTAAGTCATCAACGTAGTGTTGGGCAAAGGAGGTTTACCAATGTAAGCTAATCTAACTAAAAGGCTTGGGTTGTCAAATGAGCTTGCCATTTCTCTGAAATTACACATTGTTATAGGAAAAATTACAACTTAGTTATGATTACAATCATATGAAAAAAAAAGGGCTCATAATGGTTTGGATAATGACAAATTTGCAACTCTTCTTTGTGTCTTCTTCCCTCTTATTTTTGTTTTTAATGTTCTAAAGATGGGCTGAATCAAGCAAGTGTAAAGACAAAGCTTTTTCTAGAGTTGCGTTTTTATTAATATTCCTATCTTCCGAAAAAAAATTACAAATGGACTTTAATAATACAACAAAGCTTCTACTGAGTCAAATATTATTTACAAAGAATGGTATAAAGTTTACATCATAAAAAACATATACAGGGAAATATTACAAACTAATGTTTATGGACTTCACATTATATACAAATAATACAAGGAACATTCGTAGAAAATATTAATAAAATTGCAACTCTAGATATGGCTTAGGCCGACTTTGATTTTTTTTTTTTTTGAAAATTAGGCCGAACATAGTCATGTGCTGAGATCAAATAACACATACATATGGGGTGAGCTCTATAGGTCCTCACACAATGTGACTTTCCACGTCCATAAAGGACAAGCATCCAACCACACCTAAAGTTTGAGTAGGGTTGCCCTTCAACCCCAGGTGAAGGATAAACCACAACACCTGAAGTCTACACTTGGGGCCCCTCCTAGGGTATCTTAAGTAGTCTAGGTCTAACCACATCTAATATATATACATTGGCCCATTGGGCTTCCATCCATCACATAAAATATAACAACATGCCATGAAAAGAATATAACACACACACACACACATATAAACACAACAACTATTATTTATATATATCATATATATTTTTACCATTTTTCTTTATTTATCATCTTATTTTAATTACATTATTATATATTTTAATTTTTTTAGAAAAAGGAAGGCTTATCAACTTCTAAAAGCCTGTTAGTGGGTAGCCCAAGTCCCTAGTGGAGTCGCTAAATTTTGTCGAGCCTGAAAATTTCCTTTTCCTTTAATTAGATCCACATTAAGCCTTACCCACTTAACACAGATACTTGACACAATTAAAGAAAGTTTTGAAAAGCTTTTTGAAAATATTTAATTTTAAAACTCTGGAGCCGCCACCAACATAAGTTGGAAAAAATATAAAATTAGGGCCAGCTAGATGTGAAACCTAATTTAAGCTTTACTGGTCCACAAAATTTTTCTAAAAATCATTCTTAGAAAAAAAAATATTTAAACAAAAGATTCAAGGATGAAGCTATCCTATTACACCTAAAAAAGGTTACCTCTTTACGGGCTTTCATAAATTAAATAGGCCTTAATTGAAATATCCTTATATATGCATATATTTATATAAATTAAAAAAAAAACAATAAAGTTACCTAAAATTTGCTGAAATCCTAAAACCTGAGTAAGTAAAAAAAAAAAAAGTAAAAAATTTAATTCCCACCAAATATGAATACAAGTCAGAGATAGTACGGACTCTGCATGTGGGTCTTCAAAGCAGATCAAGATGCAGATTGCAATTGGGTCAAATGCGGTTAGGATCAATTACAAGCAAATGTGGGTCTGACAAATCCTAATCCAATCATCCTCATCACAAGTGACGAACATGCAGGGCTTCCTTCTCCATTGTCATCTTCTTCAGCTCGGCGTGATGCTTAGGTGATAGTGGAGTGTGAGCAAATTGCCTCGACGTATAAGATGGGAAGAAGATAACGGTTTTAGTTCGGGTCGTTCCGGTGAAAGGTTGGCACAGCTTGCTGCTCTGTGATGGTATAAGATAGGGATGATGGTGGCTATGAAGGTGGTACTCACCGTGGTTGGATTCTTAAGTAACGACGGTCATGCGGTTCAAAGAAGACGACTTATCTTAGGTTACGAGTTTCATATCAAAGTTGGGAGGAGATGAGTTAACTTAACTATAGTCATGGATATGGCGGATATGGGATTCAATGGTGGTGATGATGGTTGGTGAAAGAGGTGGTCAATTTCGGTGTCGATGGGAAGGGTCTGTAAAGGATTCTTTTTGTTATAGGGAAATTGGTTTTTCTCAACTTAATTGATTCTAAAGATGAGTTCCTATGCTTTTTATTCTACGAATGACTATGCCCTATTTATCTTTCTGTTCCCGATCCTCAATCCTTCATAGCAGAGATCATGATGATCTCTTGTAGATAGGATTAAATCTATCATTTTACAAGATCTGGATTAATCTTGATGGATATGAGTTTCGATTCTTATCTTTTAAAGATTAATCTTTTCTCATTAATATCCTTTTGATGTAAATCTTGTCAGCAATCATAAATCTTTAGCTATATAACAATAAGATTGACATCAAAATTAAAGGATTTGGAGAAGACTTCATCTAGATTTGAGTTTGTCTATCTTTTACGCCTTTTCCTTTGACTTACCACTCGCGTTCTCGCTTGACTGTCTAAAGTGGAAGACCATGTATACGACACATGACTTTTTAAGCAGCAAAAAAAGAAAAAAGATAAAAAATAAAAAAAATATTGATAATAAATGATAAATGCCTAACAATCTTTTGTTATCTTTTTAATTTCATTTTTTTTGTATTTTTTAATATATTTTCTTTATGTTTTGGGATTTTCTTGGTTTTTTCAAAAAAAAAAAAAATTATGTGATTATGTAAACCTGGCAAAAGGAAAAATAAGGGATGGGATAGTAAAAATGGGCTGTTTACAATTATCTGTCTAAAGACAATGCTTACCTTTTTGGACTTGACTTTTGACACTTGAATTTGTTTTTAGATTAATGAAGACTTTGCTTGGAGTTCACGATTGGAATAAGATGGAAGCTGATGTTTTGCTTTGATGTGTTTGTTGATTTTCTAAGTGAACTTTAAAGTTTGGAATAAAAAAGAGGGAGAAAAGTGGAGTTGGTTTTTTATGTTTTGTTTAGCATGTTTGTCGGGCTTATAGTTTTGAGTTGGCGAGGAAAGGGGATTGTTTGTTTTAAGTTTGACTTGTATTTTGGACGAGAAAGGCAATTCGCGGTTCAAAGCTTTGGGGAGCAAAGGGGTTTGCTTTCTTGTTCATTGTAATGCCTTAAAATTTTATTAAAGAGATTACCACGACGTATAATACTTTATGTATTATACGCTCATGCTTCCTTTAGAAGAATTTGTTTATGTTGAATATTGCCAACCAGTTTTAATTTTTAAAATCATATAATTACATTACAGAGGTAACTGGATTTAGGACAGAAAAACAATCCAAATAAAAACATTTATAGCTTCCACTCGCACAAGTGGAAGAATTTTCACTTAAACAGAGTTTTGAAAACTTATTATAATAAATCATAGGCTTCTCGACTAAGCTTTTAAAGAAAAACAATAGATTTTAAAGATAAATCTAGTTCTTTAAACAAAATTAAACAATACAAATAATTCAATGTCCTACTTCAATTTACTCTTCCTCTCATATCTCAAGGATTGTCCATATCCGATTCATTTATCACCAATCATCATCAATCATCATTATCACAATACTTGGAAAAAGACACCAACAACAATAATGCGTCGAAGCCTAATATACAGTAACATAAACACACACGGGATGACACACGAGCTTAGCTAAATATAATGCAGCAACGATAATTTATTATCTTTAAATTAATGTAAACAAATCAATACTAGAACACTCACACTCTAAAACAATCTTAGGAACCAGGGTCCTGAGTAATAGCAAATGCTCAGGGGGTTGATATGGGCACTGAATACCTATATCTCTTACATAACATTATAAGAAAATAGTTTCATTTAAGGTTCACAGTTGTTACTTATCTTTACTTAATCTTAGTCTACAACATTAGTTAGTTCAACCAGTCCCATAAACGTGAACTAAAACATGTTACTTCACTCCAAGCTTAAGTAAATGTTATGTGGATACCGTTTGATCCATCAACTACTCGCTAAGCCATTTATGAAAGTCATTACATCATGATAGAGATGGCCCAAGTGCCTAAACTACCGTATCCCCCTGAGGCAAGTTTGCTGCTCTCCAGATTGGATTCAACGGCACAAGCACAAGCAACACTCATTTATTAAGTTGAATTTAAGTTTTTATTTATTTAGGATGTCTATTATAACATATAACACGCAAGTTATTGCATACCTTTAAATGATGTCCACAATCCAAAAGAATCAGGAGATAGACCAAAAGGTACGTTTAGAAGCAAATATCTGTTTAAGAAATTAAACTATATAAGCAACTCAATTATTTATTAACTTACAACAACTTTCATATTAAACATTCATTTTATGTTTCTATCTGATCAGACATGAACCCTGCAATGACTGCGAATATCGCTCCGTCAAGATATAAACGGTTCTCTGTTGTCTGTCAAACTGTTTCTTTTATTAAATAAGGTTCTAGTCTAACATATTTTAGAAATTATGTGCTCTTTATTATTTAAGACTTTATCTATCATTTTGATCGATGCCAATCATAATTTATTAAGCCCATATTATTTTGGTCTTAATCAAGTTTATTAAGCTTAGTCACTTAACTAAATTACTAAGCCAAGTTGATTAAACTTAGTCAATCTAATTCATTTTAACTCACTATAACTTATTAAGTTGAGTTGAATTTAAGTTTATTAACTAAGTTCAATTTATGTCTAACTTTCACATTTAATCTAATTATTTATTAAATCTATAAATTTACTAAACTCTTGTTTGATTATATCGTTTAACTAATATAACATATGAACTATTATTCATCTACTTCATTTTATTTTATTTTTTATTTTTATTTTTGAACAGCACTAGGGGACAAATCATGTGCGTTATGGGGGCCATGATTCTCATAACTAGATTTACCACGTCCGTAATGGAGGCCGTGATGGTCATTATAATAATTATCACTCCCATAACAACGAGATAGCATCCCTTGTCACGGCTATGATATAGGCCATGACATTTGAAAATCGTGATCAGAGGAGATCACGCCCTCTGTTACGGCTGTAATCTAGGTCGTGAGGTTGATCCCAAGCAACATAACACCCGTTATCATGCTTTAGCTTTTGATTAGAGAAGATCACGGTCTTTATCACGCTCGTGATCACCTTCGATTTTATTTTGTGCCCCTATCATCGGCCGTGATATGGCTATGATGAACAAAGGGAGCTTGTTATGTTTTTCCTTTGTCTTTTACACTAAGTCTAGCTACTTGCTTTCAACATACATCAACCATAACAACTTGTTATTAGTATAAGCATCTATAATCTTGTCTTATAAACACTTCTATATACATATCTGCATCATAATCCGTCATTTCATTTAATCAAACACTTAGTCTATACAACATACACATATTTAGGTTTTTAGCAAACATGTTTGTATATCCTTAATCTGTCTATAATATCACAAGTTCTACATATATCCAGTCCCAATACAATATTTGTATACATAAACAACAATCAAAACAAGAAAATAAACAAACTTACATGTTGATGAGCCTAATTAACATGGCCTTTACTTCTACTCTTTTTCCTTAGTTTTTGTGCTCCTTCATGTATGTTTTGTTGTCTTCTATCTTGTTTTTCAACTTTGATTTATCCTATGATATTGTTGGAATTGAGATTTAGGTTTGAGTTTTGAGAAAGAAAAGAAAAAGAGAAGAATAAAAGAAAGAAACGAGAAAAAAGAAGAAGGAGGAAGAAAGAAAAGGAGGAAAAGGAAGGGAGAGTGGCTAAAAGGGAAAAGTAAAACATAAAGATATTTTAGAATAAAGATATTAAGTCTAAACCTTTCTGGTATTTATTTTAAAAATCGTTATTAGATAGAAAATAATTTGAGAACATATATGTTAGAATTTTATAATTTGATATAAAAACGCAATTCAAAAATTTAGTTTATGAAGATTTGGTATTTAATTCAAGGTCGGGTTTGAAGCTGCTATTTTTAAAAAATCAATTGATTTAAAAAATTATGAAGATTTAAGGAGATGGAAGTTCACTAAAATATGAAGGGTTTAGGAGCTTATAAAACATTTAGAATCTCAATTTCAATCTAGATCTTTTTTTTTTTTTTGGCCAAACAATCTAAATCTATTTACTAATTTGATTTATGTCAAATTATCAAAACATAAATCATAGTTTATTTTACTTAGACTATTTAATTATCCAAGATAAATTTTAACTAAGCTTAAATTTAATATCATAATTAATTATTTATTATATTATTCACTTGAATCAATTTTAATTTAAGAAGATGAGAGTTTGGGGTATTTTATTCATTGTTCCTATTTATATAAGTCATGAATGAACTATATTTGTGGTGTAAGTGTGCATGTGTTGTACGGTGATATTTGTTTATTGGAGGAGTTGTTTCATGCCAACTTATGGGGTTTCAAATCAGTTTATATTTGTTTGGTAGATTAGGTATTTAGATCAACATGTGTTTGCCTATGTGTTCATTTAGTGGGTTCCTATTGGAGCTTAGGTAGCTAAGTGGTTTTTGGTTTGTTGACTAGTCCAATCTTAGAATATTATAGGACATTTATGATTTGAAAACAAGAAATTTGTGTTAAATTTTTCTTACTTAATCTCCTAAAGCTGTCTTGGTGTGTAAGGGAAGAATTAGAGTTGGTTTGCAAGTTGTTAAGACCTCTTATCCTTCATCTAATGCTAAGGGCATTTGGAAGCTCTTCATTAGCCAATATGTCATTATCACTTTGACTTTAATATGTACAACTTGCACAAATTGGAGAGGCAAATGGCATGAATCACATCCAAGGAAAAGTAGCCGGTCATTTTGGATGAATTTATGCTTTATATAACTCATTTGTATTAGTCTATTATTTATGTAGTTAGATATCTAGATTAATTTGTCAGATAATAAGTCACACACGTTTTTATATATAAGTTTTATGAGAGTTTTATTTATAAAAGTTTATATAAGGCCTTTACAATATTTATAGATTATCTTTGAGTTCAAATCTTGACTTTAAAGTTTATGCGATTGAGTATTTTTAGAGTTTTACTTTACGTGATTAGAGCTTTCGGGGCCTGATAGGTCAAATTAGGGTTTTAGTCTCGATAGGCTCAAAATTTTCTAACTAGAATAATGGTGCAATCCAAATCTTTATTTGGAGTCTAGATTGTTAGTGACAGATTTGTTTGTATTCCTATTGTCTATTTATAACCCTGATGATTTATCTCTAAATTATCATTTTATAGGCAATAGGCTATCTTGATTAATCACTTTATTGCTTTTGAAATTTAGGATTGATTATATTCACGTATTGAGTTTTCTATACCAACTATGAAATATTGTCTTTGATATCTTTTACTATTTATATATAATTTAAATTTTTATGTGATGTCTAGATTTATAGATATAGATTTATTTTTTATTTTATTGCGTATTTTATAATTGTAGTGATTAATCTTTAAGCTATCATTTTTATAATCAATAGGCCTTAAAAATTAATCATATTTTATTATAATTGAAAACTAAAGTTAACTTTGATTACTTGTTGAGTTATCAACTCGCTTCGCGAAATCTTGTCCTAATAATTATTTACTTTGACAATTGATGATCATAAATTTTTTAATGCTATTTTAGGATTTTAAAATATTAACGATAATTGAAAAAATTAACATGTGTAGAATTTATTTTCTAATCGCCGAACTTAAGGAAAAAGGATATTGGAGTTTACAGTAACGATCGATTTATCATTGATCATTGATTGTCTAAGGTTATGGAAGTTATATTTTGCATGTTGAAATTTTATTGGTAAAGATTCTAATTTTTTTTAACTATAATTAAATTTGTTCACACTTTAATATTTTTAAATCATGAAAAATTAGAAGTGACTTTTGCGACTTTTGATTAAAGTTCCTCAGGATTCTATGTTATATTTTGGGTAATTATCATATTTCAGTTACACAAAATTAGGGAGATTACAAATCGAATCGAAATCTGCGTTAAAATTCAAGCTTGACTTCTCTATCAATTCTCTCTTTATTTATATCAAATTATATTATATTGTTGTTGTCTTATTTACATTATAGTAATTATATCATTTAGGCATTCGATTTACAAAAAAAGTAAAAATTGTTTTAAAACTCAAAGCAGTCCCCTCTTGAGTTTTAGCTTAGGTGTTGTCGCTTCAATAAAGATTAAAGAGAGAATCACTGGACTGACCTTGTGTGCATAGTAAGCTTGTAAAAGAAAACATGGTTAGTGGTATGTTGAGATTAGGTCAATAATGGCTACTATAATACTTAAGTTAGCAAGCATATTGATGTAGGGATAGTTAATAGATATGAGAGAAAGAGTCCAAGTGATATTACCATTCACGTAGAGTAGGATGAGATATTTGTAGCAGATAGATCATTAGTGGTTGAGTGCGTTGTATGAATCATAGGCAAAGGCAATTGGCAATGGTTACAATGGATGTGGCACGAGACCTTTAATCCACGTTCTCTTGTGTCAAGCCCGAGTGAAGAAATTATATAAAGTGACACTATGTCGGGTGTTGTCTAGATGCTACAAGGGTTACTCGATACTTTGAGCTAGGGTGAAGATGCCTCAGTGTGACTTTGGGCTCATTTGTCATGAGCTAGACATTAATTTGATGGATTGGCCCATGCGGCTAACATGTTAACTGGTTTTGGGAAGTCCGTGATTTATATTAGACCATGAATAGAGGTTAAACGATTTTTCAGTTAATACTATTTATCGTATACAAAACTATATTTACTTTTTATCATATAATATAAAATGATTTATTCACTCAATATATGTTTTTTTTTTCCAATGGAAATATTTACATTTGTTTTAAGCACACATAACTTCTATATATAACCTACTAGTTTCTTATATAATATAATATAATATAAATAGATAAAAAAATCATCTTTTTTTTTTTTTTATATCTAATGATTACTAATCTTTATGAAATGTGATTTTTACTCAAATATAATACTTTTAAAAAGGAAAAAAAAGAAAAAAAAGAGAAACCGTCAATTTCAATCTGATAGCCTATTCATTCCCTTATTGTTTTACGTAAATATTGTAGTGTTCATACGAGAGGAATTACTATCACATGAATATTAATTCATGTCACCATGCCCATAAATTGTTATTGAATGATTTATTTTCTAATTTTGGTATAAAAACCCTTATATTGAAAATATAATCTATAAAATTTTCTATTCTATGTAATAAAGATAAGGAGCATTATAAATAGTTTACCTTTTACTCTAATAATTATTGGTTTTAATTCTAATACAAAGTGAACATTGTAATAACCATTATAATCCTATATAACATTCCTATTGGATTGAAATTCAATTATGCTCTTATTCATTACAATAAAGTGAACAAGTTGTGAGAGATAGGGGTGTAAACGAGTCGAGTTGAGTTGATATAGTACCAAGCTCAAACCTGACTAGAATAAAAACTTGAAGTTCGAACTTGAACTCGAATTTGATCGAGTTTTGATTTTTAAGCTTGAATTTGACTCGAGTTAGTATTCGATAAACTCAAACTCGACTCAAGTAAGTTCGATTATTCTTTTAAATATTAATTTAAATATAAAAAATATTTAATAATCGATAAACTCGAACTTAACTCGACTTGATTTAAGACTTAATTAAGCTCGCAAGCTCATCGAGCTGAATAATTAAAAGCTTGAGCTAAAATTCGAACTCGATAGCTATTTGAGTAGCTTAAACTCGAGCTCGACTCGATTATAAGTGAGTCAAATTCAAATAGCTCGCAAGCTATTTCGACTCACTTGGAGCCCTAGTCGAAAACACAAAAGTCTAAAAGGACAAACTTGTAATAATTTAAAACGAACCATGCCCTTATTGTCCAATAAGGTCGACACTTTTCCTACGAGGCATTAACAAAACCGCAAACCACAAACCCTAACGTCCTCCGTCCCTGCCACCATCAAGCCCTAACAGGTTCTCTCTCTCTTCCTTCCCTCTCTTCCCCTCTAATCCAATCGCTATCACGATTTCTCTCGTGCAGGACGAGAATTTAGGAGAGGAGAAAGAAGAAGAAAAAGAAGAAGAAGAAGGAAATGGCGACAGTACCAGGACAGTTGATATGGGAGATCGTGAAGAAGAACAACTGTTTCTCGTCAAGGAGTTTGGAAACGGAACACAGAGCGTTCAATTCAGCAAGGAGCCTAACAATCTTTACAATCTCAACTCATACAAGCACTCTGGTACGCCTTTTCCTTTTCTTTTTGGAGAAAAAGGCGTCACTTTCTTAATCTGTTGATGTAAAATCGATTGATTTTAATTTTCTAGGTGTTGTTGTGATGGAGATATGCGATCATGATATCCAGTATTTGCTTACTTTTGTTAATGAATTGGAAATTTGTACGATCGTGTAGGGCGTAGCGCTTTAACATGACGATCAGGCAGTTGATTTTGTATTCCGAGTTAGGTTTTATGGTGCCGATGTTTAACAGCGAACTTTTTATGAAAATTTTCTCCTGTTTATTATAATCCATGTTCACAATTGAAATAGATTATTGTAGTATTGTGGCTGAAAAATATCGAATAGGTAATACTGTACATACATGTGTGGGTAACTATCAATTAGTAGTTAGTTTCTGAAATAACTACTATAAGTGTTAAAAAATTATTGGTATTTACTCATCACCTGTGTATTCCACGTGGTGTATTACCGGAGTGTGACAGCATTAGTGGAAGGCAGCAGCTGGTGTTGGGAACTAGCAGCACATCACTCAAGTCTTATTCCCATTATGTGTGTTCGGTTTATGGATTCTATTCCTCTGTTGCATGGACTATATCTTAACAGGTTGTGGCGTTGGAAACTAAGAACCATGGACGATATATATGAAAAAATAAGAACATTGGTTGCCTCATCTAAAATGGAAGTTATATATTTATGTTCCTTTTACACATTCCATGGCGATTATACACTAATTATTGCCGTGAGTTGTGAAACTTGCGTTATGGCTACCTATTGAGATTACTTTAGCTAGTGGGATGTGCACAATAACCAACTGATCGTTCATCCACTGAAGTGCACATATTGCACCTAACCTTGCATTTCTGTGTATTTCTCTGCTTGCTCGGTTTCAGTTTGATATTGTTTATGTAATTGATATCATTGCTTGATACCTGTAGGGCTTGCTAATAAGAAGACTGTCACAATTCAACCTTTGGGTAAAGATCAGGGTGTACTCCTTGCAACAACAAAGACTAAGAAGCAGAACAAACCATCAGCTTTGCTTCACAAATCTGTCACGAAGAAGGAGTTCAGCAGAATGGCAAAGGCTGTGACAAATCAGGTAATAATTTGTGACATATTTCCTTCTTGTTGAATGTTCAATATGCCAATTTTCGCTCTTATGGTGCGTATACAACATCTGCCCAACTAGTTTTTCTGCTGAGGATATTGATCAGTTTGGTATCATGGATATAATGCTTTTTGATCTAATTAATCTTTGGGGTGCTAGATTGTCGTAAAAAGCACTAATTGCATTTTGCGGTCGCTTATACATGTTCCTTGTTCCTTTTCCTTAATTTTTCAAATATGTTTTATGGGTTGTTAATTATACATATGTACATGCATACATTCGTGCTCACATATACAAAAAAGTATTTATGTACATGTATATATATTTCATGCTTGCAACTAAAATTTGTTTCAAAAGTTGCCTCTTTCAAAGTAGACTGCCACACTCCTCTGAATTATTGCAACCTCTAATAACTTTGAAATGTAGTTGCTTAGGTTGTCTAAATTTGCATTTTTATGCATCATGCATGGTTACTTAGCTGTCTTGTTCCTTGTTTAAGGGCCCGAGTGGAACTGAACGTGATCTATCTTCGGTAGCCTGGGAGGACTTAGTCCTTCCACCATGCGATTAGGTTGTCCAAGCCCTTCCTTTATCCCTTATTAGCTCCAAGTATCTGCAGAGTATGAATTCACTAAAATTAAATCAAGCAAATGCAAAATAAATTACAGTAGGTACTTATTGGAAAGAAAACTAAGATAACCTGACTTAGCTTGCTAGCACTCAGCTTATGCAAAGAGAGATCTAAACCATTGGCGTTGTGCATGGGAGTGGATTGACTTGCAGTATAAATACTCTTGTCATTGTCGTTTGAGAATATATGGATGCTCTGCCAATTAAAGGAAGTGGACATGCTTTCCAATTCTGATTGCCTGTTCCCCTTTTCTTTGGGTAAATATTTTGCTTGGTTTGCAGTTCTTGCATTATCTGACGTTTGCAACCATCTTATAGTCCTTTCGAATGATTGCTTATTTTCAGGTCGGAGACAACTACTATCGGCCAGATTTGAAGAAAGCTGCCCTTGCTAGGTTGAGTGTTGTTCACAGGAGTCTCAAGGTTGCTAAGTCTGGTGCGAAGAAGAAGAACAGGCAGGCTACTAAGATCAGGGGCAGGGAGTGAAGTAGGAACTTGATAGTATAGCTGGTTTATTATTCTTACTTCTTGGGAAGTCAGATATTCCGTTGGTCATTGTTATTCGATGTTCTACTTTCAAGCGCACAAATGACAGGACATAGAACAAAACACACAATTTTGGCAATGGCTATTGATCATGTCATTTTTCACGATCCTTTTACGCCGCATGGAATGCTGACATTATAATGATGTTTAGAAGCGAGAGAAGTTAGGATTCACATAGGTTGATTCCTTCAATAGACTTTAGTAATAGCATATGGTCAATACCTTAACCTGATCCTTTGAGAATACACAAACCCCTTTGTCCTTCGTTATGGAGTACAACCAAATTGCACGGGACTTTTGGTAGAAGCAAAATTCCTCCATTGCAAACAAAAAATTGGTAATCCTCCAATAATATATATTTTTTCCCTCTCATCTCATGGTTCAAGAGTGTAGCCTATTAAACTCTTGCATTCAAGTGGAGCATCTAGGCCCATTGGTCTTGACAGAGTCGTCAAAGTGATCTTTATTCAGCTTTCGGAGGTCAGGCTTGAACAATTTAAGGTTCGAAAGTCGAAACCACAATAAATATGTAAGTACCTCTTTTACAATTGAATTAAAACGAGGATGTTTCTTCCGAAAATGAAAGTATTCAAAGAAAAATTTACTCAATCCTTATGATTTGTTGGACCATGGTCTGAAATACCATGACTAGAAACCAAGACTTCGAATACATGGGAGGATAGAATTTTTGGAATTCTTGTTTCCCCAGGTATGTAAAAGGCTAACAACCTTAGCATCCTCAACTTCAATATCGTAGAAACCTCGTCATATCCCTAATATTAACTTAGTTACCCCATCTTTGTCCAACAAGGATCTTCACTCATTGGACTGCCCTTGGAATGAGCCATGGTTCATGAATGGTCCGTGTAAACCTCATCAAATCACTCCATAAGGATTCTCTTACATATTAAGATTGCGTTTAGTTGCAAGAACTGGATATGATAAGAGGAATTGGACATTACATTATAAGGAGTATTGGACAGAGTAATTCCCTTGCACCATGTTTGGTTATGTATGGTACTGAACAAGAATTTTTGTATTGTTTGGTATATATAAGTCCGTAATAAGACAATCATTATACCTTTATATTGTAATATATTTATTTAATTAATTCATTATATTGTTTAATAAAAAAGAAATGGATGTCTAGAAGTGGGGATAATTTTAGAATTTTTTAAAATTGAAGTAGTTTGTCTTGTTCCTTTGATTTTTGCACCATGAAAATAGATGAGAAAACTTTTTTAAAGCTTGTCCTATGCCTTAGAATTTTTTTTTGTCTAATCCAACAACTGATAAGAGAAACCAAATAAGGGACCAAAGCTTTGGTCTTGTCCTATCCCGTAAAATTCCTTCACCCAAATGCAACTTAAAGATTGTAGGCATAGACAAAAGTCACCTAATACAGCCTGCTATCCTCTCTAAGTTGATATGAACATCGCACCATCAAAATAGAGACATCCTATACCTCTAGCTTCCAACATCACCTAAGATGGACTTTACAAAAAGTCATACCTATTCTCCATCCTTCCAAAATAAGAAGTCAGTTTGCAAAGAAACAAAGTTGATAGGGAATTTAAAGCAAGCTTTTCTCTTAAGAGAACTTAATGAAATGAAATCTACACCTGTTTGTGAGTACATCCACTCAGCTTTCACTACTCCAAACTGGATTTGGGATTTTCTAAGCCATTGGAAAAGCCACATTTTTCCTAATAAAGAAATTATCTAGCATTTTTCTTTATATCCTCTTCCCGACCCTAAATTTAGATTTAGGAGGGGTTACTCGAACTTTGCCCCCCATTCACAAAGAAGGAGGATGTAATGGTAAAAGGTTAACAAGTGTCTTGAGACATTCAATAATAGAGTGAAATGGATAAATTATTATTATTATTATTATTAGTAGTAGTAGTAGTAGTAGTAGTAGTAATAGCGGCAACAACAGTAGAAAATATCAGTTTTAATACTGAACATTGCCTTTTTAAATTTTTTTTTTTTTACAATACAATTAATTACTTGGAATTTAATATGTAAATTTATTACCTAACATTAGATATCATCATGGGCTGATTCATGTTTGACCCGTGACCTTAAATCGTCAGATTCGGGTCCATAAATAAGGGACTCGGAACTTCCCCGCCACACTCATTGACCCATCAGGTCATGGGGCGGTCCACTTGGGTAGGACCCTTCCCCTTAATTTTTTTTTTTTAATTCTTCACCCATTGCATTAATTATAATACTTATTTTTAAGAAATAAACATTTGACAATTAAGATATAAGATAACAAACACATTTGGAAAAATGAAATAGACCCTTTATATTACATGGTAATATGGTTAGTGCCTTGGTGGTTGTGAGAGAGACATTATACCTCACTATACGTACATGTAATTGGGGAAAAAAAAAAAACAACAATGCAACATACAATTAAGTTGATATTTTTTTGTCGCCCTAGAGGTGCCTACGTATCTGAATTTCGGAATTAGACCATCGTAGTTCATGTATTTTTTTTTTTAAATTTTTCATAAAATATTTAGTGTGTTTGTAAATTTTAATTGTTAAAATGCAATGTTAAGTATAAGTGATTAGTAATTTCGTAGCAATTTTAGAAAAATGATTTTGGTCCATGTAATTTTGAAAATTCTATATTGACCTATGTATTTTGAAAACACCATTTTTGATTTTCTATTTTGAAAATAGTTTATTTTAGTATACGTACTATATTTGTATTCTAACAAAATTATAAGAACTACTGAACTTGGGTTAAGTTGGGAGTGCCTACCGTGGTGTTTTCTCTTGATGAGTTGTAATTGTTGAAGTAGTCATCTTCCTTGCTAGTCACCATGGTGATCTCTTGTAGCTGTCTTTTTGCCTTACTCCAGTCGTCAATGCAAGCAATCACCTTAACCGTTACTGGGGTCATACGTGTCTCATGGTTATCCGACATATTACCTACATAACTAAACACTTGCTCTACTGCAATCGTGGAGACTGGAGTTGTAAGAACATATCTCGCCATGCGGGATAGAGTTGAGAATATTTTTTTATGATGTTTCCACCATTCTAAAATGTCGAGTCCTTAACATTGGTGTTATCGTCGAAATCAAATTTTGTGTTAAGGTATCTATCAATTCCGATGCATTTCGTACTGCTACTTCCACCTTTACACCTTTTTCGTACATTTGATTGCATGAGTACGAACAAATCTCCGGGGCAACATCATTTGTGATCGATGGTTCTGATGAAGGTGGTGATTCACTAACTGATCCTTGTCCTCTATACATATTATTGAACTATTTGAACAATTTAATTAAAACATATTTTTGTCTCGTGTATAACAGATGTATAATTAATAGAGTACATATTTACATCTTAATATGCTTGTAATAGTCAAGGAGTCCACCAAGTCCTTTGAACTTACGACGTTGATCCGATACCCATGCAATATTATAGATCATTAGGATGTGGTGATAGTAGGAAAGCCACTTGCATATCATGTACTGCATACTTAACTACAAAAGTCCATGGTATTGGAACTTAGCTAAAGCGCCTACAATATTAAGTAATTCTTGGAAAAAAAGGTGAATAGTCAGGGAATACATCCCAGAAAATGTCTTCATATAATCATTAAAAACTATTAATAAAGAAAAGCAAATTATAACATGTAACCCAGTCATTAGGATGCAAAGACGTGTTTGACATGTGTGCGAGAGCAACTTGGCATAACAACCTCTTGTAGTCGATTGTACTCGTAAGAAGTCGGTAAGTTGAGTTTCATTTGTATATCACATCTTTTCAAAATTTCCCATGCCTCACTCGTTGTTGAAGAGAAAAATGTCTCCATATTCTATTTATCGATGGATGATCGGTTATATAATCAATGCTCCATTTAATTAGTGAATATCTTAACTTTAGTGAGTCCATTCCACTTTTTACACATAAGTTAAGAATGTGATATGCCCACCTAATATGAAAAAGGTACCACCTAATGTGGGTTGGCAAAGGTTTTGAAGGTCATGCACACTTGTAGTATTTGGAGATTCATTATCAAAGCCAATTAGAATATTTTCTTAGTTAAGAAATAGTTTGCAAGAATCTGGCTTATTATAGAATATATGTTTTGTGTAGTGTGTGCACCATTGATTTTTTTTAATGCAATGATACGTTTATTAGGTATCAATTGATCATCTATCCAGTGACATGTTATACCCATGTACGAATTTTCGCTTCACCTATTAGTCTAAATGTCCAAACAAATGGAAACATATACATCAAGGTTGCTGAAAATACCTCTCAGTTCCAGCTTACCATCCTTGTAAAGTTGTATAATATGTCAATCCATCGCTGTTGCACCATATGGGGCATGCTTGTGGATTAAGTGTGTCTTCCACTAAATGTCTTAAGTGTAGATGTTGACCAGTCCCCATAATGAGAAGCATGCCTCCAATCATTTTTGCAAGAGCGTTCTTGTACCTTTTGGTACTAAATCAAAATAACCTTGCACCCTTTTTGGAGTCGTTGCTACTCCTCGACAATTTTTGCTGGCTCAATTCAATGCTAAACTTGCTGGGATGTCTGTTTCACAGGTGTTTGGTGAAGCCGCCATATCCCTTACAGGTCTTCCAAGTGTAGTTTGCCATAGAATAGTTGCAATAGTCTTAGATTTTACCATCGAAACCTTCGACTTTCCTGAAATGCACCATAAAGATTGATGATTTAAGAGGACGTGGTAGCTTACCTGCATTTAGTTGGGGAATTGGCTCATCTGCCTCCTCGCCGCCCATCTCTAGGTCTTCCTCGGCGCCCCTTCCATTAAGTTCTCCATATCATCCGATTCCTGTGTCTCCTCACTAATGGGATGATAAATTGGAGTTCTTTGCTCAAAGCCAGGTGGGATAGTAGAGTATCAATCCTATTTGCCTTTGTTCGTACTAGGATTGTCGCCAAAATTGAAGAACTTGAGATCTTCATCTGTGAGATGGTGTCGCCATTCGGAATCTAATATTGAGGTAAGAGCCTTCCCTTTGTCCTTACTTTTTTTTTAAGAAGCCATGTCGAAAGAATGATGCCACATTGCGTAATGCAAAAAAAAAAAAAAAAGTATGGAATTACAAGAAAATTTGAATTACATATTACAATGAACTTTTTGCAAATAGTTTAAATGAGTGACACAAAAAATACAATAAGAGATATGTAAAAATATTAAACACAGGCTTGTATGAACTTTATGCTCATTATTGGAATGTAAGTGCAAAAGGTTTTTTTTTTTTTTTTAATGTTTGCTTATCTAAAAATATTATGACATTGCACCTATATTTATATTGTCAAGTTATCCATGCGCGGAAGATAAAAATGAATCGTGCTACAATAACTTTGCCCATTTTGCAATTCAAACTTGATAATAAAGCCCGACATAGCTAATGGCTTGTAAGAGCTACACATTTACTCCATTTCCCATAAGATTTTAGGTATTAGATATTATAGGTTTGGAATTTTTTTCTTTTCACTGTTTTCACTTTGTGTTTGGTCTTGAAGTTTGCTTTGCTTTGGCACAATAATTTCAACCACCTTCATTGCATGTTGACAATTCAAATGTTGCAAGTTTTGTTTTGTTTTGCCTTTTTTTTTTTTTTAAAGTTGAAATTGTGTGGACCTACCGATTCTGGTGGGTCTTTGGTTTCGACCTAGGTTGGACTTGCTAACTCGGCGGGTCATAAACCTGGCAGTGAATCGGACCGGTGGGGTAGGTCCAATGGAGGACTCACTGTAGCAAGTTCAAGTCGGGTCCTAGTTCCAACCTGACTCGAGGAGATGTCTACCTAACATCGATCAATTATTACCTATAAAAAATTTTCCCATTGTTGCAAATAACTATTATACTTAAATACCAAGATAGTTATTTTAGAAATAAACAATATTCAAATAACAAATGTGAGATTTACTTCTTTTTTTTTTAATCTTAATTGTATAAACTATACCAAAGTATTATACAACATTGGCATTTGTTATTGGAGATTAGAATTTCATATATCCTTGGTATGAATTTGTTAATGGTATAATATGGAATAAGGGTCATTTAAACCAAGTCCAACTTATGAACCGATTGGACCGTCTACCTGGGCCTAAGCCCTGGCCACGTTAATAGTAGCATAAGGCCTCACAAAGATGTCAGCTACCTCAACTCGGTACTTGGCTACTCTCTTAATGCTCCATTGACCCTACACTCTATGCCTCTTGGCACTTTCTACTCGATTAGACTTGGTACGCATAGTAGTGGAGTAGTAGGCCTACCCTACGTCCTCCACATCCACCACCAACCGTCCACTAATCCATGATCCCATGATGCCCTTACCTGCCAAATTAGTAAACTATAAATACCCTTCTTTCCTCCATGGGAACTATAATGTTGCACTTAACTCATTATATACATACAATTTATTAGTTTATCATCATGATTGCCAGCTTAAGTATTGGAGTGGCTGTGTCAGGCTCACACTCAACATGCTATTAATCGAGTTTCTATCTTGTAGGCTTTCTACTTTAGCACTATAAGCCTAAGTTCTTCATATCTAATCTCTACCAGTTTTAAGTAAGGGATAAAATTAAAGTATCATTTGAGGGAAGTAGAAATCTTTTCTTTTTCAAAGATCATATCTTGTGAATGAGCATCCAATGTGAAAAAATGTAAATTTATTATTCTTTTTTAAAGAAAAACATCCTTAAAATATATCTTGTGAAAAAGACTTCCTATACATACCATATTTTATAGAAGTAAAATAAGAGTGGAACACATGTCTACCGTTTTCTAAAAAAATTACAAAAATCCTAATTTAGGAATAAAAAAAAAATGAAAATACTAATAGTGTATTGCACTTAGAAGTTGCAATACAATTATTTGCATGTATATCGTAAATTCTAAATGCAATATAGCACTGTAATTGAAAAAAAGTTATGCCAAGTTATATTGCATTTTGAAATAGCGATACCCATCTTTGTTTCGCATATTCTTATTGCAATACGCATTATATCACATTATTGCCACAATCTACTGTCGAAATCCCTTCTTGTAGAAACTACTCCAACTTTGAGCTAAATCCCATTGCCAACACTAACCCTTTAATTTTGACAGCTCAAGCCAATAACATTGATTGTTGCCGCAGCCCCTCTTACGACTGCAATTCTTATTGTCATAGCGATCGCTCTACATCAGTTGATCCAAGATATCATCGCAAGAATTGCTCTATATCATTGGATTCAAGGGATTAAAGAGGAAAAGGAGGAAAAACAAAAATGAGGACCCATAGTCCTAACCCTATCCGTTTATCATTTATCACTTATCGGATGTGTGATACAATACATGGTCAATACACTTATATTGCACTTTATATGTGTCATACATGTCCAATCTTTATATTGCATGTCATACATGTGATACAACGTTAGTATTTATGTAATACTTTTAATCCAATTTGTATTCATGTAACTTTTTTTCAAATTGATGGCTAAATAAAAAATAATCTTAGTAAAATATAGGTAGGCCATTCAAGGTGTGTCACATAAGAAAGTGATATCATAGTGGTCCCACAATCCAATATGGCAACACCAAATTTTGTAGAAGTAAAATATAAGTGGGACACATGTCTACTGAGTACTGATTTAAAAAAAAATTACAAAAATATAGATTAAGGAAAAAAAAAAAAAAACAAAAACACTAATGGTGTATCACATTTAGAAGTTGCAATACAATTATTTGCATGTATATCGTAACTTCTAAATGCGATATAGCAATGTACTCAAAAAAAAAAGTTATGTCAAGTTATATTGCATTTTGAAATAGCGATGGCCACCTTTGTATCACATTTTCTTATTGCGATATGCATTATATCACATTATTGCCACAATCTAATGTGAAATCTCTCATTGCCAAAACTACTCCAACTAGGCGCTAGACCCCATCACCAACACCAACCCTTTAATTCCGATGGCTCAGGTCTCTAACATCAATCGCTGAGGCAACCCCTCCTATGATCATCACAACGATTGTGATTCCTCGTCATAGTGATCGCTCTACATCACTCGATCCAAGAAATTATCGTGGGAATTGCTTTGTATTGCTAGATTTGAGAGATTGAAGAGGAGGAGGAGGAGGAGGAAGAACAAGAACGAGCAGCCGCAGTCCTAAACTTAACCATTTATCGCTCATTAGATGTGTGATACAATACATGGTCAAGACACTTATATCAACTTTGGTTGTGTGATACATGTCCAATCTCTATATTGCATTTCATACATGCAATATAACGTTAGTATTCATGTAACACTTTTTATCCAATTGGTATTCATGCAACTTTTTTTGTCAAATTGATGGCTAAATAAAAAATAATCTTAGTAAAGTATAGGTAAGCCATTCAAGGTATGTCACCTAATAAAATGATATCGCAGTGGTTTGCAATCCTATTTAGCATACTATCAATGGATGGTGCCGCCAAAGATAGGTGATCTAAGGACAACCTATCTTCTTCTTCTTCTTTTCCTTTATAGAAGCAATTTGAAAATGACATGGGTATAGAAGCAATTTGAAAATGACATGGGAACCATGCCTTGAAATCCTACGACATGACAATTTTAGAGCCTCTTGCCATCAACTTTGTCATGGAATAAAAAATGCCCATGAGCTTTAAGAGCCATATTAACTTGGTGTGTTTAATAGACCCAAGATTCATCAACAAACAACAACTTACAATCTTGTCACTCTAACAGCACGTTCACTTCGTGGAATTAGCATTCCATTCCCCCTTATTCTGAGTTTGATTCCATTTACATTGTTCACATGTCGTTTGATCCCGTAATTGCTATTCCACCAAGAATCTCAATTACCAAAAATAAAGAATTGGCATTCCCTAGTCCAAGCCAAGAATTGGAATTCCTTTCCAACTCACATGTCTACATGCCCAAAATAACCTCTTATATTTAAGAAATGACACACAACTACCCCTGGTGATAATAACTATCGTTCATTAAACTACCTTATCATCGTAAGATCTCCATCGCAGAAACCCTACTACCACAATCATTGTCATCTTATCCCTAATCCTTAGCCTAAGTAAGATCTCTCTCTCTCTGCACGACCCTTCCCCAATCTCTCTTCTTTTGCTCTCATTCAAACGAGCTGTTTGGGTTTTCATTGTTGTTTCTTTTCTTTGTAGATTTCGGGTCAAGGAGCATCGACATATGCTTATCATCGGTCTTCAGTTGGTATGAGTCGTGCATTCTCATGAACAACATGTGCTGTTGATTTTATTACATTTTCATGAATGTTCATTGGATTGAAGTTGTGTATATGGTTAACCGTGTTTGTGCTTGCTGTCCATACAGTACGGATATTGTTGCCATTAGGATTAGGGTTTCTAATGCAATAATGTGTTTGTTATTGTGGCATTTGATGGTTTGACTACTTTGATTACGAATCAATGAATGTCTTTAATGTAATGGAGTGCCAAATGATGAAGAAAAAGATTGTCTGGGGGACTTCGTATTTCTCAAGCATGTATGTGCCCCTTTATACTATAGGGGATGAATAAAGAACCAAGTTGTTTTTAAGGCCTGGTTATAGAATGTAAAAGGTGAAGAAAAAGATTATCTTTTTGTTACTTCTCTTTTATTAATATTGAGTGTGAATGTTTTGTGGCTACTCATAGGTGTGGAAGTGAATCCAAACCATATACATGTGAGTAGTTGGGAAAAATCCAGCCTAAACAAGAAGATATAATGCATGCTTTGGAAATTCAATTGTTTGACTAAAAAAAAATGTCTTTATTAACAATACAACTTATCACAATCCACTACCAAATTGATTTGAAACATTTTGGTGTGGGTACATCGACCTTATACGTTTTGAACTTATCATATGATAGATAGTTTAGGTACATAATACTATGTTCGGTGTACATACATATCCATGGCTTAAGCTTCACTATAATGCATAAGAGATTGTTTAAGAAAATAATGGAAGTTAAATATAATCAACGCATGAAGGTAGATGGAAAGAATTTTCCAACCTTAGGTTACTATGAACATTTCAATCCTAATTGGCAAATTGGTATCATCTTACTATTGCAATTATGGATCATGTGTGTTTGCACGACTACGACCAACAGAAGAAAAGGAAAATCGCATATTTTCTTTTAGCACCGGGGGTAAAATATTGTAATGTTGCACATCACATAATATCTTTGTTGTATGCTTTCACCTTACATTCCCACTGACTATGTGTGCGATCTTATAGTTTGGACTCCTCTCGTCGACATGAATACATTAGGAGACTTATTCATAGTGACAATGTGACATGTATTGAATAATTGAGATTAGATAGACGTGCTTTATTCAAACTCTGTGAGATGTTAAGGGATGTAGGAGGTCTAAAATCAATTAAGAACATGCTAGTGGATAAGCAAATTGCAATGTTCCTACACATGCTTTCTCACCATGTCAAAAATAGGGTGATTAAGCATAACTTCATGAGGTCCAAAGCAACCGTAAGCAAATACTTTGACAGTGTCTTGAATTCCACTCTCTGTTTAAGCAACTACCTCCTTCAAAAGGTGGAGCCTATCCTTGAGAACTTAGTCGACGATCGATGGAAATACTTCAAGGTGAAAATTCCCATATGAATTATTCGAAATTATAGGGAGAAAATATGTGAAAAGATAGAGTTTAATCGTAAATGGCACACAACTTTCTACTGTGCAAAATTATGTTGGAGCTGTGAATGGAACGCATATATCAAATAAAATGCCACTGAAAGACAAGCCGTGATACATAACTCGAAAGACTGAGATTGCTACTAACATGCTAGGTGTATATTGCCACGCCCCAAAGGGTATCATAAATGCAACAGTTCGCCACATGCTAAACGAGATTTAAGAATCACTACCACAGTTATTCAAAAGTCTTGTATTAGAATGCAACGCGTTCCCTTATAACAATATAATACATATGCAGTTGGAGATAAATAGTTCAATTTGATAGAATAAACATAAAAATATAAACCACATATACCTCAGGATCAGTTACAAAATACTAAGGGCATTCCCCTGCTAAACAAAAGTCTAGGTATTATCTTTTAAGTAAAATCCAATCGTTTAAGGTTTATTATGAAAGACTATACATAACTAATCATAAACTTTTAAGAAAAAACTCCTAGCTTCGCATTACCTGATTTGGGCAAGTCCGGGGACGTAGCCATATGTAGGGGAACTGCATCAAAAAGAAGCTATGGGGGTATAAGCTACGCTGGCTTAGTGAGTTTCACTTCCAAAATTAAATGCTTCAACAAGCAATATGTCAAGCAAGTTATATTAACAATCATATGAAATGCACAAGCACGTGAGCATACACTACATAAGACTTTTCGGGAGTCCTATGTTGAATGAATTTACGCCCTCCATTCGGGTTAGGTGTTTCAGGCCCATACGACTATAGATTTCAATTTTTTTTCATTTATATAGTGGTTGATTCAAGTGCCCACCCACTCACTAATTTTTGTAGTTGATACAAGTGCCTATGCCACTTCTATTTTAATTCAAGCCTTTCATGCCAACATTCGAGTTTTCCGACCCACTCGTTGCCTAGCTATTATGCCTTCTTCCCACAAAGGTATAACAACAAATGTAATGTGACTCAACATATGGTATGCATGGTCAATTTAATTATAAGATACTGGCATATGATTTAAATGAATTATTGGCGATCATAGATATAGTAGACAATTTAATTCTATACAAATATTTATAACAATTCCCATTTCGATATTCTTATCATCAATTCAATCAAACAAGATTCACATGCGCATTTCAATTTTATCTTGTCCTAGTTCTAATGCCACTATTATTACAAGCACAACCAAGAGCATGTAATTTAAGGATAGTGAACTCACGTGGCCATGGATACCAGTTTCTAATGGCAGGGATCCAGAAACAAGAATTTTCCCCGATTCAAAATCACCTAAATGAAAGATGCGTATTTCATATCATAACTAATTCCAACTTATTAAATAAAACTCTTGAGTTCGTAATTTCCGTGATAGATGGAAATTCCAACTTAAAACAGCCATAACTTGGTCATTTTAGCTCGAAATTTCGCAAATAAGCTATCGATTTCTATCTACTTTTAAAGATCTATCTATTTATGATGTTATTATTAAGTTTTGAAAACTGTTAGGTCTCGAAATCCTCGGATCAGATCTGATCAGTAGCTAAAACTTGCATTTCCGAAATTGTTTTGTGAAATTTGCATTATTTCTACCAAGTATATTATATGTGCACGCATTATCTACAAGTTATTATCATGAATGAATGATATGAGCTATCTACATGTAAATCCTTAATGATTTTTTATTAAAAGAATTTTTGAAAAACTTTCACTTTGCAACAATTTCAAGAACACTTGTTTGGGAAAACTAACTTTATCCCTTTGAAAATCATCTATAATTTTACTAACATAAGGCCTTGATGACCTATATACCTAATACATTCATTATCTTAATAAAATTTTTCATTTAAAAGTTGGAAAGTAGATGTTTTAATATGAGTTTTGCCTTGTGACAAATTTTACACAATTTTAGGAAATGAAAATATTGTTTGATCCTAGTTTGGAAACATTTCTTTGTTTTAGGTTTATACTTTGATAAAACATATTTAATCTTATAAAAATCAAGTCTTTATTACATCTATTCCCTAAGGCTTCTATTTTTCTATTAAAATCCTTATTTTGATATTTGGAAATAGGTGTTCAAATGGGGATCATTTTTAGATCCGAATTTTGGAAAATTGTTTTTGAGAGTATTTCTTGTGAAAAACTCATTTAATCTTCCTAAAAGTAAATCCTAATCAAATCTACTCCTTAAGGATTCCATTTGTTTAATAAAACTCTTGTTTTAGGGTTGGAAGATAGGTTTTTTCTTAGCATTTCACCCTAGTTATGAATTTCAAAATCTATGTTGGTATTTGGGACATAGTTCTAACTTAACTTTTGTGATCCTTTTCTTGTTTTGAAAATTTCTTTTAGTAAACTAAGCTCATCTTATAAAAATCACTCCTTTATGATACTTATCACCTAAGCCCTTCATTTTACATGTAATATCTTCATTTTGGAGTTGGAAAATAGGTTTTCTAAATGGTTCTTTCTCAAGATCCGAATTTTCAAAAATCACTTTTTGATAGAACAAAATAGATCTCGAGTTTTGGCAACACCTTCATTAAGACTATCTTATTGCAACTCTTTCATGCATGTGAGACAAGTAACCATGGCATTTTAAGTACTCTAAACAAATAGATCTACTATACTACTAATGTTATGGATGTAAATGCAATATAAACAATATGTAGATGAGAGTAATAATGAAAATGTATACACAAATTTTCCGTAAGAACAATATATAACAGTAATATAGCAAAATACTAGTAAATCAACTTTAATAACAAGATCTACCGATTGTGATGGTTATAATATCATACTTTAGTGTTTCCATATCCCTAGCATAAAGCTCATGGGAATTTTTTGTGGAATTACACATGTATGATCTTGTTATTTCATATTTTTATTGTGGTTGGTCAAGATCTATTACCTATTTAGTGTTTGGAAAAGGAAACTTGAAGATTTTTTTTTTTTTTTATGTGCGTGTGTGTAAAAGAAGCTCACAGCAAGGAGGGATGAGGGGAGAGAAAATGTGTTTTTCCAAAGTTTGTTTGTGAGAAATGAGAGAAAGTGAAAAAGTGAAAGGTGAAAGAAAGATTATATGGGAAAATAATTAAGGTTTATTTAATAGAAGAAAAATAAAACAAATTGTGGGCATAAGGGGGGAGGGGGGGTTCACGCCGGTTTGAGAGAGAGAAAAGAGAGGGAACTGTGTTGATTTGTTTTGTGTAATAAAATTCAAATTTAATAAGTAATTTAAGTAGTAAAAGTTGTGTTAGAAAAGAAAATGTAACGAAGATGATGTGAGAATGTAAGAATAGGTTGTAAGGATGTAAGAATAGGGTATGAGTGGTTATACATGGTGAATAGTGTGAAAGAAATCAAAAGTTGATTAGACAACTAAATTACCGGTAGTAATGAAAATACGACAAAAGGACTATAATTGTAATTTTTATAACCCGAAAAAATATTATAATTATATTTTTGAATTCCTTATTAAATTTTGGTTCTAACAAGTCCTATATATTATTTTTCTATTTCCAAGTCCCGGGGACCGATTTTCGAGAACATATTTTGATTGGTCTGAAACAAATGAATTGCTCCGAATTCTGACCTTTTATGTTTTGATAAGGGCTATATTCTAGAGCTAACTTATTTTTATTGTTCTGGGTTTCATTCTCGGGATTTTCGGACATAGGGTTTCTAGGTCCAACTGGTCCGAGGGTATTCTTTTAGGGTTTCGGTTTCCGATTCCAATCTCCAAAACAGAATTCAAATTGCTAAGAAAACGAGGGATTGCATATGTGCACCAAATATGCTTTTCACCTATGTGCTGCCTGGGTAGGAGGGCTCCGCTGCTGATAGTAGAGTACTTCAAGATGCAACAAGTAGGAGAAATGGTTTAAAAGTTCCATAAGGTATGAGTTGTAATAATTTGCAAGAACATAATTTTTTCTTTCTTCAACCATATCTCATATGGAATATAACACATTCATATACCACATATAGGATGCTATTATCTAGTTAACGGAGGTTACCCTAACTGTGATGGATTTCTTGTGCCTTTAAGGAGGCAAAGGTATCATTTAAATGAATGGTGCCAAGGTCAGCAACCAAAATTGGCTGAAGATTTATTTAATTTAAGACATGGGTCTGCCCGATATGTTATAGAGAGATGCTTTGGGTTACTCAAAATGAGGTGGAGTATTTTAAGGAGTCCATCATTCTATCTAGTGAGAATCGACAATCAAGTGATACTTGCTTGTTGCTTGCTGCACAACTTCATTAGGATGGAAATGAACCACGACCCACTATAAGATTGCCTAAATTTAGTAGAGGAAAGCCACATAGACAATGAGGATGACGTCATAGCAACTGTAGGGAGTGATGATTCATGGATAACTTGGAGGCACGAAATGGCAACCCAAATATTTAATGATTGGAGTTCTGGAAGACGTGTGTAAACCCCGAGATTTTTCATACAAGTAGAAATAAATAGAAATACAAATATAGAAAATATAAGGTTAATATAGGACTCAATAGAGACCTTAGAATAAAATTACAAGTAATTATGAACTTATATATACCTTCAAACCCTAAAACAAAGTTCTATAGATAGTAATAGATATCAAAAATAAGATTTCATAATAAGTATCGAAAATTCCAAGTATAGAGATAATTTAAATAAGATTTCAAGAGTATTAGAAAGTCAATAATCAATAAAGCTTAGAGTTAGAAAAGGTAATTTAAGGATAAACCGTTAATGTTATAAATATACAATAAGAACGAAAACAGATGCATAACTCATAATATAGATTTTAAACAAATATTTGGATCACACTATTATTCTAGTTAGAGAATTCTAAAGCTATTAGAGACCGAAACGGAAATTGGCCTATTAAACTTATAAAACTCTAATTAGGTGAGATAAAACCCTAAAAATAATTAATAGCGTAAATTTTAAACTCAAGTTTGAACTTGATAATAATTTAGAAAATTTGCAAAAGCTTTATATAAATTTTTGGAGCAGAACTCTCAAATAACTATCATAATTATACCCGTTATAGCTTAATAAACTATCCTAATACTAAGATAATAAATTAACTATATATTATTATATTAATTTTTACTCCAAATTTTGGTGCAAATTGGTTGAATATATGGCTGGGAATACATTGAAATTGCAGAAGACAAAAAATTGCACAAGAGTCAAATAAGCAAACAAAAGTCAAGCAAAATATTGCAAGAACCAATCTAAACCATCCAACTAAACAAACTCATTAAATGCAATTACAATCATGCTTGCAAATGGAAGGTTCGATGGAGGAAAAACATCCTCTTCTACACGAAAATATGTTGAAAAGCAGCTCCTTCCTTGTATATAAATACACACATTCATTAGCATACAAACAAAGCCTTAATAATAGCAGCTAAACAAACCCAACACCACCATACTACACTTGCACAAACACAACTCCAACAAGACAACTACAAGTTTAAGAAAATCATCAAGTAAATGTAAGAAAACAATTCATTTTAAGTTAGTTATACATCAAACAATAATTTAAACTATGCTTCTATTAACTTAGGTTCGTATTGAGACTTTGGGAAGGGTTTAGTATCATCACATCAGCTCCTATAAGGTAATATCCAACCATAACACCCTAACAATGTATTATACTATGCATTGAAGTTAGAAAATCTTGTAGTTGGAGGATTATGAGATGATATATATGCTTATATGTCACAAAAAACACTCTTGGAACATTGATAAACACTTATAAATAGTTTAAATAGAAGTACAATATATATATGAGCTAAGAAAATTAAGTTTCGAAACAGAGAAAATCGAGGAAGACGATGAATAGTGTCAACACTGGCTCTACGCCAACAGTATATGTACTTAACGCCGATGGCTTACAAGGATTGGCTGACAGTGTTGAGATACCGTGCACTGGAACAAAAGCTATGTAAATTTCATTTTTACAAGAAATGAACAAACATTGACAAATTGGAATGCAACGCCGGCAACGTTGATGTCAGCGTACGTTGCAAAGTTGGCGGCCTTAAGCCAGCATACACAGATACAAGAAACATGTAAAATCTTCGAATACCGACATCTGAAACTCATTGCCAGTGGTGTTTGATGCCTGCGTACGCACAAGATTCCACTGAACGAAGTTTGTTTTGATCAGAACGAATTTGACACACACACACACACATATAAGAAGAGAAACAAGAAGTAAAGTTTAATATATAAATATAAAATAAAAATATTAATATAATTAAATAATGGTTAAGTGTTAAAACTTTAGATAACCATTATAAATATAAAACACTTTTAACAAATAAAATTGGATAACGATAATTATCATATACTTGTTTTATATTGATAGATATATAAGAATGGAAATTTATAATAAGATAAAATATCAAATAATATGATTTCTAAGAATAACTGGATGATAACATAAAGTCAAATAAAAAGAAACACGATGAAACTAAAACGATAGAAAATAAATATTAGTTACCATAATAGGTCAACAAAGAAATGATATAAAAATAATAACTGTAATGATAAAATATTGATCTACTGAATACAAACTTTACGACTACCCAATAAAAATATAAATATCAAATAAAATCAAGAAAAGCAAAATGAAAATAAAATATCAAATAATAATTTTTATCATCAGACCATTAAAAGACCAATATAGTAATAGAAATTAAATCAAATACTAATATAGGACACTTAGACAATCATATGAGTTAGATATACAATTTATGTCTTATTGATGAATATTTATTAATCTCAATAAGTGACCTTGATACTATTGAAGATTTTCCAGCCGACTATTACAATTAGTTAATATGAGCAGGTGGGTAACTTAGATCTATTATACCATTTGTGCTTGTAATTAATGGCATGTGTAATTCAAAGATAATAACACGGTTGTTGTGAAGAGCATGATAAGAATGATATATGACTTGAGTTGGTTGTTTGTGATGCCAAGACGAGTTAATGAAAGTGATAATATAATTGTTTGATGATTTGAAATAGCATGTTGATTAATGTATGTAATGTATGATCACTATGTATCTGAATAAAAATTATTGACTTATTAAATAGCATGGTCATGCATTGCACGTGCTACATTATTACATATTCAAAAAGGGCGGCAGCCTGCTACATATTAATATTTCGGTTTTCTGTTAATGCTTGGTTTTTCTAAAGTGTTAGTTCTTCCAAGGTTTTCTTTGTTCCATCGATTCTATGAGAACTAAGTGGCACCGAAGAATACTGTCTGTAGTATCACTTTGAAATGATTAATACTTAAGAAGTTTCTAAGGATTATTGTAGGATATGGTTGTCACGCCCCAATGGGTACCCTAAACGTGACAGTCCGCCACACTCAATATTAAAGCTTAAGTATGACAACCTTAGTCATTCCAAAAGCTTTTATATTAAGTGTAAGGCTTACGTTCACATTTTTAGAGGACCATATATGGAATTATGTAGCTTAAGGAGATATAAAAACATATTAAGAAAAGAAGAACTCAAATAAATTTGTCCATGGCATAATTTTACGAACTTAAGGACAACTCTAAATTTCTAATCCATTATACACATGATAACATGCTAATGCTAAGCTACTCTTTATTCAAAATTCTAATATACAAAGGGATTACCTGCCCACAAGGTCCACGTGGCCTTAGCCATAGGTACGAGAACTGCAAAAGATAGCTATCGGGGTATAAGCTAATAAGCTTAGTGAGTAATTCCCAAAATTCATACTCGAAGTAGATTACAATCAAGTTTATTATTCAAACGTATGAAATGCAACAACCACGTGAGCATACAAGACATATGACTTTCCGGGAATCATATGTTGAATGAATTTACGCCCTTCATTTGGGGTTGGGTATTCAGGCCAATTACAGCCACCACTTTTAAAAACACTTTTATAGGTCTTACCGGCTCCTTACGCCATCAAAATTTTGTAGTTATTACAGGCTCCTACTAGCCACCAAAAGATTTTGTAGTTATTACAGGCTCCTACTAGCCACGAAAAACTTGTAGTTATTACAGGCTCCTACTAGCCATCAATTTAAGTAGTTCTTACCGGCTCTACTCGCCACTTACATGATATACCGGTTATGTCTACCACCACTATTATACACTTGTCCCACCAATTGTATAGTAGCGAATGCAATGTGACTCAACATATGAAGTGCATGAATAATTTCTTTAATTAAAGTCTAGTAATTACATTTAGCTTCTTTCAAGTGATCAACCAATTTCAAACACTTCAAGATATTAATGTACATACAACTTTATTACAAACAAATTGAGTTTCGATATACTTAGTATTCCTTCAACATATTATCATACACTTCTTTTGAGTTTTCTTAGATTCTAGTGCAACTAATTTTACAAGCCAAGCAAGAGTATGAAAAATAACGGGGAAATAACTCACATGCCATTGCCGTCTATTCTCTTAAGCGGATGAGTCGTTCACACACTCCACTAAATCGTAATAGTCCTTGGGGTGAAGAAATCCTTCCTCGGGATCACCTAACCAAAGAAAATACCCATAATGAGTTTTTCTTGAAGATTTTCTTGAATTTTGACAAAACAATGTCAAAGAACGTTAAAGTTCGTATAGAAGAATGTTCCAACTTAAAATGGCCATAACTTGGTCATTTTAACTCGGAATCGCGCATATAATATACCGATTTCTATCTACTCGAAAAGATCTACCCATTTCTAAAATTATTTCCCACAAAAAAGCCATAGGCTCCGAAAAACTGGTGACAAAATTCACCACGGATTTTCAAGTAAAAACAACTTTGGTTCAAGAAATCAAAATTTGTTTGATAAATACTTAGTTATCTATATAGTTGAAAAATTCTCTTTTTATAACTATATAACTCATATTTAAGCATGCTCAAGTGTCTTTTGTCCAAATTATTTTTCTTAGGAAAACAATGTCGGGTTGAAGTTTTCGGAAATTGTTTTTGTAAATTTCTTTGAAATGAATACCTTGTTTTCTTTATTTTCTAAAAACGTTTATGTTGGTTTATTTATCTTTTTCTAAGTGACTTTTGAAAATAAAATTTTCTCACTTTCTAAGTTACATTAATACTATATTTGAAGTTTTCTAGAAATATGCTTTTCTTCATTTTCTTGTGTAAATTCCTGTTTAATTGTTTTGCAAAAATCCTTACTTGAAATTTCTCATTCTTTTCTCATATCTCATATTTCCAAAAATAATCATTCATGCATGAAAATTTGTTTTCTTCATAAAAAAAATGTGGAACATTAAGGACTTTTTGTAGAAAATAATTTCTATAATCTATTAACTTCTTCTTGTAACTTGAAAAGAATTGACTTTATTATTTTCAAACATAAATTTCTTTGCCTATTTGCAAGGTCTTTACTTTAAAAATTTCTTAGTCATTCATCTTCTTATAAAAGAACCATTTTTGTCAACAAATATTTTCTTTTGGAAACAAGTAGAATAACAAAGATTTGAGTAGCTTTTTAAGTAAAAATAGTTTCTAAATTCATAGTGAATTCTTTTTGTAACTTGAAAATGAATGAGTTTATTTTTGTTATCTTATATTTTTATGTTTCACATAAACTTATTCTAAGTGACAAAAGCTTCTTTTATTAATTATCTTTAGAAAATAAGACTTTTGGACAACAATCTAATGAACATGATTATGAGAATAATAACAACATAAAGCATAAATAATAAAATCAAGTATTGGAGTCTTAGCTTTTTCAAGGCTCCCGGGACTAAGAAATAAACTAGTCCCATAATGAAATAAAATGAAAGAAAAAAGCTTGTTTTGACTTGATGAGACAAGTCTAAGACTAGAGACTAGTCTTAATTTCAACAAGGAATGAATAAATAAATTGCAATGGAAAAGTAAATAAATTGCTTTGCATGAACTAAATAAATTGCAAGTGAGCTTATATGCTCTAAAAATATGTATATAGTTATCTAATATAGTAGATAGTTATGAACATAAAAGAGACATAATGAACATAAGAAAAACATAATGAATATATAAAGGAAACATGAACATAAAGGAATTGTGGTTATGAACAAAAACAAAGTATGAACCTATTGTTGCTTTCTTAACCTTCATGGTTTTAGAAAACATACACTAAGCTCATACTAAGTAGATGAACATGGAGACTTCTTGAAGAACTTTTACCTAAAGAAGATGAGCTAAAGAGAACTTCTTGAAGAGCTTCTTGGAGAGAAATTCTAGAGAGATTTTGAGAGAGTAATTTTAGTGTAGAAGTGGTGTGAAAGAAGTGAAAGAGAAGGGGGGTATTTATAGGATTTTGAGGAGTGATTTTTGTGTGATTAAAATAAATGCAAATTTAAAACAATTGAGGAGGGAGAGAGAGAGGGGCCGGCCATATGTGTAGAGGAGGATTGATTTATTTTTTTGACTTTTTGGAAAGATAAAAGATGTAATATGTAAGGTAGATGTGAATAAAGTTATGGGAAAGGTAAAAAGTTAAGATAATAGGTTATGTAGAGTGTAAGAGTAGGTGTAAGAAAAAGTAGAGATAAAAGAATAGTGTAGAATAGTAATGAATAGTGTAATGTAAAGTAGATATGACAATTAAAGTACCGGTAGTAAGAAAATACGCGTATAATAGCTGTATCTGTTATTTTTACTTACCGAAAAATTATGAAATTGATATTTTTGGAAAACTTATATTTTTACGAGTCTAACGGTGTATTCGGAATATTTTTACTATTCCGGGCTTCCGGACACGTTTTTCGAGAACTGTGTCCGATCGGGTTCAAAGGACACCCGAATTTCGCGAAACTGAAACTTTTATAAAACCTATGGTTATTACGGACTATTCGAGCTAATTATCCCAACTTTGTTTTTCCGGGCCAAAGAAAACGGCAATGCCGGATTTAGATTGATACGGTAAACTAGGGTTTTGTTGACCTTCAGGGTTTCGTTTGACTTCCGGTTAGGGTTTTGTGCTAAACCGATTCCGAAAATTTAGGGGTTTACAATGGTCAGTTAAAATACCTTTAAATTAAAGTGATAATCTTAAGATGAGAAATTACTGGTTTTCCTATATACTTAGTCTCTCATGGGCAAGTGGGTCATAAAAGTAATTGTTCTTCAACCCTAAAAGGAGGGCGTAAATCTTTTTCCTATTTGGATTCTAGATCATCTAGACTTGTATTTGAGCATATGTTTGATTGTTGCATTACATATGATTTTTTAATAAATTTGCTTGATGTGTAATATGTCTGGTTATTCACTAAGCCCGTGGTTTTGCTCACACTCCTAAAGACTTTTCAGGTTAACTCTATGACCTTAGCTGGTTACTTCCAAGAGCATGGCTCC
Source organism: Combretum micranthum (assembly GCA_024138025.1). Taxonomy (NCBI): domain Eukaryota; kingdom Viridiplantae; phylum Streptophyta; class Magnoliopsida; order Myrtales; family Combretaceae; genus Combretum; species Combretum micranthum. The sequence goes on from JAMXBD010001343.1 coordinate 99,309, forward strand.
GATAAGAATAATAGAAGCTAGACAAATACGAGATCTTCGAGTTATGTTATCTATTTTTATTTCTAGACATAAGATAGTAAGTACATGAATTATTATTATTATTTGGAAACTTGTAGAATAAATTATGTTCTGTACACATTATGATATTCACTACTTATGATGATAGATATTTACTAATTTATGTCTTATATGTGTTTATCATTTATTATTAATGCAGCTAAAAGATCCTATTATTTGAAAATATGTCATTCTCTAAAGGTTAACTAGTAATTGTATACAAGTGTGGCTTGTATATTACTACTAGGATACCCTTGGGGCGGGACAACATGGCTAGATTTTCATTGTTTAGTTGATGTATCGATGTTTTATGTTGTTTTATGTTCCATGCTAGGATGTAAAATGATATGACAATATATTTCCTCCTTTGTGTTATATACTTCCATGTGACTTTGTTATTTGTTGTTTCATGAATGTTATCTAATGGTGCTATGCAATTTGCCAATACGTTAATTATCCATGGGATATTCTCATGATATCATGAACAATTGTGTTGGTTATTAATTTTTTTGTTGGCATTAGATCTATCATCATGGAAGGGGTATATCCTGCATAAATGAAGTCTAAAGCAACAAAGATTTCACATAGGAAGTGGATGGTTGGTGAAGACGAAATCCTAGTTGGATGTATGGTGGATTTACATGATATTGGAACCAATAATGTTGATACCATCCTCATAAGGGGATATTTGAACGAATCGGAGAGGATGTTTTCAATCAAGATTCCTAACAGTAGAATTAAGGCAAGACCACATATTGAATCATGCATTAGAACTCTGAAGAAAGATCGAAGCATTGTTTGTGACAGGGTTTATGGGAGAAACACAAGTGATTTTGGATGGGATCCAGTCAAAAAAATGGTGATGGCTGCGAAGGGACTATGGGATGCATATATATCGGTATGCAATGTGTCTGGTTTAATTTATATTTTTCTTAGTACATATTTTTTAGTGATGTGACTGTGTTGTTTGTCATTTTAGAGCCATAAAGATGTGGCAATTTTCATGCACAGGAGCTTCCCCTACTTGGATGAGTTGACAATGATCTATGGTAAAGACTGAGCAACTAGTGAAGATGCTCAAATAGCCGAGGACGTTATTGAAGATATAGAAAGCGAGGATGCTCCCGTGGAGGACATTGCAGATGATGTGCCAATAGGGGGTGAAGTAGAAGAAACTTCTATTCACCATAGTGCAACCCATACTAGTACAAAAAGGAGGAGAAACATGTTTGGAGATGGAGCAGTATTCGAGCTGTTAACTGCTATAAAGAGCTTTGACACTGGAATGAGAAATATACAAAAGAGTACTGATGGTGTAGTGAAGCGTTTGTCAATTGATCAATCAATGAAGGATGTGAAAAAATTGAACACATTTCTTCTCACTATTGAGGGCATGTCACAACCGAAGATGAAAAATGATCTACTGAGGTTACTTAAGCAGAACGACAACCTAGCCGTACTATACTTGCTAACACTAGAGAAGCACTCTTTTAGATGATTGAGAAGCGTTTGGCTGGGAATATAATTTTTCGTTTTGGGTGCACCATGACACATGCTCATTTTGTCATAAACTCATGAATTTTGCTTCTAGAGCACTCTGTGCTATGCATACATGGTATCCTAGTTTTACCTTTTGAGCCACTTTCAGAAGTGTGTACATACAATTATGGTTGTAGCTATTGAGCCACTCTACAAAGTGTGTACTTATCCTATGGTTGTAACTTTTCTATGTACATTACAATTTAGCGCAATATGCACAACATGATGGTTGTTATCTTATGGGTTAGAAGGAGATGTGATCATGGTGTAATTTGAAAACTACTGTACAAGATTTTGGTGGTATGTTTTGCCATATGAAGGGTGATATATGGGTTTTGTTCTATATTTAATAGGGTTGTTAGTCCCAAATAATAATCAAGAAGGGGGATTGAATTGATTATCACAAATTTTTGCCTTTAAAATAATCCCCTTTCAGTTTTAAAAAATGAGAACAATATACCAATTAAACAATCATAAAAATAAATTGCATAAAAGTAAAAGAATAGAGAAAAGAAAATCAGGCAGCAATTTATAGTGATTCCGCCTTGTAATCAGTCCACTTTTCCAGCTCTGAGCCGGGGATCCCATTATCCTATGGGTTTTTTCCTACTATATCCAATAAGTTTAAATTACAAGCTTGTGCAATCCTCTCTGCTTGATTCTCACAGCTATCCTTTGGCTACAACCGATCTACAGAGTCTAAACTTGTAACTAAACTATCAACTAAGAAGGCAACAACACATTCCTTCTTTACAAAATAAAATCTTTAAATCAAAGAGCTAAAGAATGAATGCTAAAAGATCAGCTTGCTATTGTAAATGTAGAGAAATTATGAAAAATCTCGATGAAGGCAAAGTTCTGCAATTTGTTCTGTATTTACTTCTATATATCTTTTTGGTAAAGGAGAGAGCTTTTTGTTTGCTGCATGAAGAAGATATATTCGATGATTCTGTCTTTTTTTCTGTCTTCGTCAGATATATCACTCTTTTTCTAACGTTAAAAATTGTTTTGAAAGTTAGATATCCCATCCCAAATATCTTAGCTTGAATCTGTTATGCCTTATCCTTATTTTAAAATTTGAAAACCACCCAATTGCTTCCAATAGATAGAATATAATAATATCAAACTTCTGCTTGTTCTCCTGGTTTCAATTCAAAAAAAGTGTATGATTATAACAGATGGATAAACTTAGCTTATATCACGTGATATATCAAAATCTGGATGTATCCCATTTGAATTCCTTCCATATCGTTGTTCTACTTAGAGATAGACTTTAGAATTTACCTGTTGCTAATATCTTAGTCTTTATCATTATCTTCTTCTATTATCTTATTTTGAAGATAACGTTTATCTTCATTTGATTTCCTTACCAAGATCCATGAAATTAGATAAGATATAATCTTACTTTTGTCATAAATTAATACCAATAATCCCTTTGTCTTGACCTAAATTTGTGAAAATCGTATATGATCTTGTCCTTGAATAATTGTTCCCGCTTGTAGAGAGAGAAAGTAAAAATTGTTTAAATCCCCATTGGATATAATCCGACTTTAACGGAACAAATAAGTATATTACCTAAATAAGCTTATTATCTCAGAGCTAAGTCTTCATTATACTCTTATGAATCCATTTGAACAGAAGTACACCTTGTTAAAGAAGATGAATAGTAACTCTTGTTGTTAAAAAAAATTCCAATAAAGGTTCTGGGAAAAGTTCTGTTTTTCTAAAAAAATGCTTTAACTTTAAAGTAACCTTCTAGAAAACATTCTATATATACTTTATTCTTTTGAAATCCTTTGAGAACATTATAGCTTATCTCAAAACTTATGTATACTTTGTTTATAATAACAAAGCATGTAACTTATAAATATAACTCATTTAACTACTTATCTTGAGCTCATCAAGATTCTTTAAAGTTCTGTAGAAGGTTCTGTCTTAATATATATATATATATATGAAAATTCTGCACACTAAATAAAATTATTAGCTTCTTGAGTATTTTGTTATCATCAAAACTTTAGTTAATAGAGAATCAACAAGGGTAATTTTGTGAATTTTCATAAATTATTATTAAGATTTGATGCTTAATCAGTTAATTTTGTATTTTCGAAACGTGTAAGATGATAAAGCAATAAAATTAATCAAGTTTCTATCAAATTTTGGGTTAAAAGTGAACAAATAACAAGGATTTAAGAAGAGTACGGGGGGATATGTCAACCATGTTCAGACCATGCTTTCATTGAAAATGGATTTTAAATGAACGTGACCTGAAATTATGGCCACATACTCGGTTGAGGCATGGGTCGAGGCTTCGGTTATGGGCTCAACTGAGTCTGTGGTCATGATTTTGGGTTGCAACCTAAATAGCGGCCACAACGGAGGCTTCGACCTAGGCATTGATCGAATTTGTGGTCACAATTTTTTATTCACGATTATCAAAAATTTGATTAGTTATAACTCTCAGCATATAACTTAGAATCCTAATTATAATATTTCAAATGAAGCTCATTCAGAGATCTACTTTAGTTACCAGGGTTTACCCTGTAATTGCAAAATTGAGGACAAAAAAATATCGTTTAGGGCCCGAAACTAAACATTAAATTATTTTTTCATTTATTTTTTAGAATTATTTCATGGTATTCTAGCTGTAATTGAGATTTAAGGGCTTTTTAGACTTTTGTCATGGGTATATAAGCTAAAAAACTAGCTAGATAGAAACATAACACAATATTAATATTCTCTCTACCTTAAAAATAGAAGAATAGATTTTGAAGACATAGATCTTAAGAAAGACTCAAGCAACAAGAAGAAAGCTTCAAGATTTGTTCTAAATAAGTGTACTCCATCCAATATGTACTGATAGATGTTCTATGCTTTATAGAATTCTGATGGAGGACTAGAAGCATTATCATCTAAACAACAAAAACCCAATAATTCACTATATGTGTTTTGTGCTTATTAGTTTAATGAATTGTTCATGTTCTTGTTTAAATCTGATTCTGAATATCAAATTGCCTTCAGAATTGATATTTTGGGATATTGATTTGGTTGTTGATATCATATATGTGAATTGAAAAATTGCATATTTGATTAGATCTAGCAAAATCAGAAGAACTTGTCCATATTTATGGAAGTAGAATTACAAGAGTTTTCCACCTTAACATAATTTTCAGAAAAACTTGTTTGTATTTCACTAGATAGACTAACCATAACCATCACCTAGACACGGATATCCTTTCCTATACATGTTCCCTTTTCCATAAAAAAGATAAAATATCACCATGAGAAGACTCAAAAACCAAGACACACATGACATCGTTCGCCACAACTTCTCTTTACGTGCCATATGTTCGTTCGCTAATTGGAGCCCCCTTCCCCTTTTTTGAGTTTGTTGTACCTCGGTCTCAAGTTTTTTGGCTCTTTCATTGTGCTTGGCTTGTGATGTCTCCAATTGGTATTCTAATTTCTCCAATCGTCTTTCAACCTTCTTGCCAAACTCGAGTCCATATTCACATGTTGCGGGTTTACCCATTCAAAGAACTTGCAACTCTCTCCCATCTACATGTTTGAATAGCATCCATATTAATCATCAATGAATAACAAATCCATTGGGAAAAAAATATAGAAAATAAGAATGGATGCTCACCCAATACTTCTAACATCCACGGAACCTTTTTCCAAAACTTCTTAGTTCCAAGAGGATAACACTATGGATTGCTCTCCATAATAACAAGCTACATTTGCCTTGTTTAAACTAGAAGAACATATCAACGTCGAGCCACTAGACATTGCTACCAACTGAAAGCAATAATACAAGTTAGGAATACTCCAATGCCAAGTAACCTAATTGCCATACATATATTTATCAATGGTTTGCATGTTAAGGAGTATAATATTGCAAGAAAATGTAAAAGGAAGGGATAGACAACACATGCCCAACATAGATAATCCTCCAAAATGGGGCAACACTCCTGCTAAAGTGTGTATTTCGCTACATAAAATAACCATGCAAGTGGCCTATTCACAAAGAAAGCTAAGTACCTAAATTCCAAGCCATCCAATGGGTGCAACTCATACCAATGGGCTGAAAAGTCTACTTGATGGTGTAAAGTAAACCTATAGCCTTAATTTTTTTCCCTTTTCCACTCGTTTCTTTTGGTTAATTATGACCATGGGTAATTAACTATCTTTTCCATTCCAAAATACACCAGTATCAGAGATAAATTCTTTATTGTTAAACATATTCAATTGACCTATTGTATAAAACAATAGACATAAATTCCAAACTCTATTATCATTACGATTCCATTGGACACAATAAAAAAGTGCATTTGTCTATACAAAGTACAAAGTGCAGTATACTAAACTAAAAATCAAAACAATAGCTACGATTTATGTTACAATGGGTTCGCTGATTATGTCCATTTAAATATACCAAATCATAGGTTCTAAATTCTAATTCCATAACCACGTTCGATGACCATAATGTATTTCCATAGAATGACATAGATTTGAAAACAGTAAAACCATTTTATCAAAACCCATATAGTATAAGCTTTGGTAAAACTTCCTATTGGTCTTCTAAGTTAGATTTGTCGCGTTTCGTCTACTTCTCTCTCTCTCTCTCTATCTCTCTCTTTTATAATGACAGTCGTATACTCTTTTTATTGTGCATTTATATCAAAACTATAATTGTGATTTATAATTACTCTTGTTAAATTGGAATGCAATTTTACCTTCAAGGTGGCTATTTAGGTTGGAGTAGTTATTCACTTGCCCAAGTTGTACAATTGAGAAAAAGAATTAGGAAGACACAAATAGAAATTGACCAATGACTACCCATGCATAACACATTGACAAGTTTAATAAACAAGGGATAATGAACCTTACTAGAAGCTCATGCTACCAGGTGTCAGTTCCCTCATGCACGTCTTCTTCTCAGATTCGGTCTCAAATTCTTCCACTCTAGGGCTTACTTTTCACAATATCAAATTTCTTCCTTTTGTGTACGATTTTTGTGCAGAAGTTTAGTTATAGAGAGACTAGAAATGGAGATTATGTTGGGATGAAAATAGGGTTTCCTTCTTCTCAGTTGATTGGGATGAAAATAGGTTTTCCTCTTCTGACATGGGAACGATGAATACTGTAAAGTTCCTGTTCTTTTTCCTTTTTCTTTTTCCTTCGGTTTTTTGGTCTTTTTCCTATCTATCCATGCTTTATTATAATGTTTTATTTTATCAAGTAAACAACGTAATTATAAATCAATTAAGTCCAAGTGAACATGTTAATAACAATTACATTATGTTAGGAAGCCCACTCCTAAATCAAGGCTCGGTCCACTTTAACAAAAGGAAAACCCTAATCCTCTCGATAGAACACTCGAACAGACTCTTAGGTATGTAACCTAATTCCTAAATTCTAAATTCCTCTCTAATACTCTCGTGTTATAGTTTCCTTTAACTCTTGTGTTTGTTAATTGTTGCAAGGTTTGGTTGAGAGTGAGGAATGGATATTGCTGTTTCGAGTACAGCTGACTCCAGAATGTTCATTCTTAGCAGGGGTAAAAAGATACCCTTTTCTGCTTTGATTCATTGTATTTATATTATGCATATATCTTTTTCCGTTACAAAATAGATCTGGTTTGTACTTTTCCTTTACAAGATAGATCTGATTTGTTACATGTAACTAAATCTATCTAACTACAATGATGAGATCTCACGGTCTCGCTGTGATGTAACTGTTTGTACTGCTCCAGTTGAAGGTTGTTATTTGATTTCAACCGATAATATAGTCTTTATGCCACGTAGGCATTCTCTTTTGCCTAGCTGTAACAGATGGCTCCCCCTCTTGAAAAATAACCTTGTCCTCAAGGTTATAATCAGGATAAGCTTTCCTGAATGAATTCCAGTCTTCCCACGATGTTTCAGTAGGATGTAATCCTTGCCATTGAACCAAAATCTGTCGAATAGGCTTGTCTTGGCGAAAAATAGTTCTGGAATTGAGTATAACCAGTGGCGTCAATAACGGCTGATTATTGACAGCTTCAATAGGCAAGTCTAAAGAGGGAATAGAAGCACCATGAGCCTTCTTTAATAAAGACACATGAAAAACATCATGAATCTTAGCAGATTCTGGTAATTTCAACTTGTATGCACATGTCCCTATCCTCTGAAGCACCTCATATGGTCCATAATATCGCTTAGATAGCTTGTGTGTGTTATACAAAGAAACACTAAGCTGCCGATAAGGTTGCAGTTTAACATAAACCAAGTCCCCTGGCTCAAATTGGACTTCTCGTCGATTCTGATTTGCATAGAACTTCATTCGCTCCTGAGCTTTAAGCAAATTACTCTGGAGTGTTTTAAGTAAAGTATCCTCTCCAATAGCTCTCTGTCTACTGCATCCAACTTAGAGGTGCCTCGAATATAAGATGCAAGTGTTGGTGGTGATCGACCATAAACCAACTGAAAGGGAGTTGATCCTGCACCCTCATGGTAGGAGGTATTATAAGCATATTCCGCCCAAGGCAACATGGAAACCCACTTTATTGGACAGTCCATTGTATAGCATCTAAGATATTGCTGAAGTGTCCTGTTCATAACTTCTGTTTGCCATCACTTTGTGGGTGATAAGCCGTACTAGTCTTCAACTTAGTCCCACTCAAAGAGAATAAGTCTTTCCAAAATTTGCTCATGAACACAGGGTCCCTATCTGAAACAATTGATCTTGGAAATCCATGTAATTTCACTACCATGTGTAGGAAAAGAGAAGCCACTGAGGTTGCTGTATAATGAGAATGTAGGGCTCCTAAATGACAGTATTTAGTGAGCCTATCTACAACAACCAATATTACTGTATAGCCTTGGGATTTAGGAAGTGAGGTCACAAAATCCATGCTTATATCCTCCCAAATTCGTTCTGGGATAGGTAAAGGTTGAAGAAGTCCAGCTGGACTTCGAGAAGAATATTTAATTTGCTGACAAATGTGGCATTTTTTACATATTCTTCCACCATCTTTCTCATACCATCCCAATAGAAAGCTGAAGATAATTTCTTATATGTCTTCAAAAAGCCAAAATGACCTGAACATGGGGAAACATGATATTCTTGTAGTAGTAGAGGAATAAGAGAAGATTGAGGCACCAGAAATATTCTATCCCCAAAATACAATAAGTGATTCCTCCAAACTAAAGGATGCTTGATTAGTTTCCCTTGTTCCAGGTCAGATATGACATTCTTAAATGCCTCCAACGACCCATATTCTTGCTTTAAAGTGTCCACAAACTGGAATTGGACAGCGGACCAGGCTAAATAGTGTCCTTCTTCCACATGCTGTCGTGATAAGGCATCAGCCACTTTATTCTCACTGCCAGCCTTGTACATAATAGTGTAATCATAACCCAGCAACTTAGATAAGTATTTTTGTTGCTCAGGAGTCTGAATGACTTGGGTCATGATTTCTTTAAGACTTCTATGATCTGTTCTAATGAGAAAATGTTTCCCCAACAAGTACTGACGCCATTTCCTCACTGTTTCCACAATGGCATACAACTCTCGAACATAAGCTGAAGCCTTTCGTAAATGTAATGGCATCTTCTTGCTATAAAAAGCAATGGGATGTTCTTGTTGCAGTAAAACTGCTCCAATCCCTGACCCGAAGCATCTGTTTCAATAACAAAAGATTCTTTAAAATTTGGAAGTGCCAGAATAGGAGCATGAACAAGTGCTGTCTTGAGTGTATCAAATGCCTGTTGTGCTTCAGTAGACCAACTGAATGAATCCTTCTATAAATCAGTTAATGGGCTTGCTATAGAAGCATAGCCTCTAATGAAACGCCTATAATACCCCGACAGCCCCAAAAAGGCTCTCAAATGTTTAACTGACACAGGAACAGGCCAATTTAGAACAGCCTCTACTTTCTTATTCTCTGGCTGTACACCCTTACTTGATACTATATGCCCCAAATACTCAATAGTACTTACCCCAAAACTACATTTGGACTGTTTCAGATAAAACTGATTGTCCTGTAGTATTGTAAAAACCTTCTCCAAATGCTCCAAATGATCAGACTCAGACATACTATAAACAAGTATGTCATCAAAAAATACAATTACAAATTTTCGAAGGAAAGGTCTGAATAGTTTGTTCATGATGGACTGAAATGTAGCTGGAGCATTACTAAGACCGAATGGCATTACAAGAAATTCGTAATGTCCTTCATGAGTCCGAAATGCAGTTTTCTCAATATCTCTTGGATGCATTCTAATCTGATGGTAACCCGCTCTGAGATCCAATTTTGAAAAAATAGAAGCACCAAATAATTCATCCAGTAACTCATCGATAGTAGGAATGGGAAACTGATCTTTGACAGTTATGTGATTGAGTGCCCTATAATCGATACAGAAGCGCCACGTTCCATCTTTTTTTTTAACCAATAAGACAGGAGAAGAATAAGGACTAATACTATGTTGTATAAGTCCCTGTTGGAGCATATCATTAACTTGTTTTTCTATCTCCTGTTTCTGAAAATGTGGGTATCGATAGGCTTTCACATTAACTGGTCCTTTTCCCTCTTCGATGTAAATCTGATGTTGGATCTCTCTAAAGGTGGCAATGATGAAGGTGCTTCAAATACATGAGAATATTTGCCCAACAAGTCTTGTAAGGCTTGGCTGCTGGTGAAAGTCTCACATGTATTACAAACCGATGGCTGAGCCACAATGTGATAAAATGAAGCAATAGCATCCTTAGAAATAAGTCTTTTAAACTGATGATGTGTAATTTCTGAAAGAGATTGTCGCTCCCCTAACACTTCACCACAATCCCTTGATATTGAAATTGCATGGTTAACTGACCATAATCAATAGTTACTGGTCCTAACTCCTGTAACCATTGCACACCAAGTACTAATTCAGCTCCTTGGATAGGTAAAACATGAAAAGTGTCTGTAAAACATAAACCTTGGATATGAAATTGTACTGCTTCACACTTGCCTTGACAACTCATCTTAGTGCCATCCCCAATCAACACATTAAATTCTGGAGAAGTTGTTACTGTCAGATTAAGGTATTTCACTAATCTTGATTGCACAAAGTTATGAGTGCTACCAGAATCCACTAATATTGTTACTGGTTTATTGTTGATAATGCCCTTAAATCGTATTGTTTTAGGAGCATTATGTCCAGATAGCGCATGATAGCTAATAGCATATGCATCTGCTATATCTTCAATAGTATCAAGCATTTGCATCTGAGTATCAGACACATCATCAATACACTCTATGGATTCTTCCCCATTGTCATCAGTGATCAATAACAAAAATTTTGCCTTGCATCTGTGATTTCTGTTATATTTTTCATCACAATTATAACAGAGACCCTTAGCTCTACGTTCATCCATTTCTGCCTGTGTCAATTTCTTTACTGGAATAGTGGGTTTGGATGAAGAAACTGATATTAGAAGGTGATACTGCTGATTTTGAAAATTGCAAAGTATTTGCATTATTCCAAGATGATTTTGCAGTATTAGATCTAGACATATAATGCATGTCTGCAAATTTTGACTCATGCATTTTTGCGAACCATAAGGCTTGATCAAGAGAAGAGGCCTAGAGATTTGAACTTCTCTTCTAAGATAGGGTTTTAATCCAGAAATAAAGCAACTCAGTAAAAAATTGTCTGACAAACCCACTGTTCTAGTTGACAATGATTCAAATTCAGTTTGATAGTCATTACAGAACCTCTCTGTATGAGTTTAGATAACGTACCTTGGACATCCTCAAATTCTGAGGGTCCAAATCGTGCTTTTAAGGATTTGAGAAAAGCTTCCCACGTAGATATTTGTTGGTTCTGTTCCATCCACTCATACCACTTCAATGCGCGTCCCCTGAATGCAAAAGAAGAGATTACCAGGCGTTGATCATCTGGAACACCATGAAATGAAAAAAATTTCTGTGCCTGGAAAATCCAACCCATAACATCATCGCCATCAAAAGTAGGTATTTCTAGCTTCATGCCCTTAAGCATATTATCGAGAACTGTTGCAGAATATGATGAACCCCCATTATTATTTAAATTCTGAGATAAAGAAGCATGGTTCTGATTCTGTCCCTGAGTAATTTGATCCTGCAATTGTTTTAATGCAATTGTTTTAAAGAATCTGCCTGTTCTTGCATTTGAGATTGCATTTTATTAACCGATTCTGCTATTGAATATACTAAAGCTTGTAATTTGGCCATTTCTTCTTGATTTGATTGTGATCTGGTTGACATGATGAACAATCAATGGCACGAGAGCACCAAATTGTTAGGAAGCCCACTCCTAAATCAAGGCTCGATCCACTTTAACAAAAGGAAAACCCTAATCCTCTCGATAGAACACTCCAAACAGACTCTCAGGTATGTAACCCTAATTCCTAAATTCTAATTCCTCTCTAATACTCTCGTGTTATAGTTTCCTTTAACTGTGTTTGTTAATTGTTGCAAGGTTTGGCTGAGAGTGAGGATGGATATTGCTGTTTCGAGTACAGCTGACTCCAGAATGTTATTCTTAGCAGGGGTAAAAACATACCCTTTTCTGCTTTGATTCATTGTATTTATATTCTGCATGTATCTTTGTCCGTTACAAAATAGATCTAGTTTGTACTTTTCCTTTACAAGATAGATCTGATTTGTTACATGTAACTAAATCTATCTAACTACAATGATGAGATCTCACGGTCTCGCTGTGATGTAACTGTTTGTACTGCTCCAGTTGAAGGTTGTTATTTGATTTCAACCGATAATATAGTCTTTATGCCACGTAGGCATTCTCTTTTGCCTAGCTGTAACACATTATTATTACATTCCTATTCAATTCCTCCATAATACTAATTCATTACAGTCTTATTCCCTTCAACGAACTAAACTTGCCATAAAGATGAAATGGTGGATTGTTGATATCAGGAGTGGGCTTGGAAGATTTTCGAAAATAATTTCAAGCTCGGAACTTGACGTGGTGACTTTAATTCATGATTCCATGTTAATATTTAACTTATATCCTAATGTCATAAGTCCCATCTGAAAAATCAATATTTTGACGGTCTTACCGATATTAAAATTGCATTTGCGGGAGAATATATGACTATATAAATGGGTATTTGACAAACAATTCCAATGTATATATTATAAGCTAAAGCTCTCAACAAGTAGTGATTTCAACATGGGCAAATTCAACCTAAGAATTTTATTTTCATGATCTTCCCACCGATTAAGCATTATTGAAATGGATCTTATAACAAGGTATACAAAAAAACCCTTAAACATGCTGGTATTGAAGTCGATTCATCACTTGTAGATTCAAGTCCATCATCAAGCTAGAGCTTTGTCTAAAAAAAAAGGAAACAAGAGTGGATTTATTCATCTAGACCCAATTCATTGAAAAGAACTTTTTATTCAAACTCGATTCAAACTGGATTAAGCTGCGATTGTCAAACTTGATTAAGCTTTGGTTCGGAACAGGATGAGGAAGGTGCAAATGAGAATTTCTCATACTTCCTGAGAAGCCAATAAGCCAGCTGATCATTTTAGCTAAAACATCCCTAGAACGAATGGTGATGCGCACTTGCTTTACAAATTTTAATTGCAAAATCAGATTTCAGACAGAATCAGAACCCCAGAAAGTATTATTCAGTTTTCATCAACCTAGCCCATTTCCATAAATTCTCAAACCAGCCAAAGCTTAAACGGTAAAAAAGAGTTCCAGTCTTTGCCAGGAAACATGATAAGAAGAAATCATCAAAATCTCAGCGGGTCTGTAAGAGCTCTGGTTAACGCAATAAACTATCCAGACCTTAATTTTGCATCAATATGGCCGGAAGAGGAAACTGCTTGGCACGATTTCATACCAACCATTAGGACAACTAAGCCACACTGAATTTCTTCACAAACTCAAAGGAAAAGAACTTGTTTGCTAAACAGAATAGTATCAAAACTTTCATCACAAGAAAAGTAGCGAAGTAACATATATTGGTAACTGTACAGTAACTAGTCTACATACCGCTATCATCGTTGGTTCTTCAGCTCCTTAAATATTGGGAAAAGGGAAGACAATAAAATTCTGTATAGACAAGTTAGGCACCTGCCGCAAACCAAGAAACAAGCACCACATGGCACACGCTACCAACTACTGGATCCTTCTTAATTTCATCAAACATTTTTCAACTCCATAAATACTTCTCAACAATTGTTTGGAATGGACGTCCTGAGCTTGGGATACGTTTTCTACATGGTTGGCCCTCACCCAGGCTGAACAAACAGCACAAACTACCAACTACCGATCCTTCTTGATTTCGTCAAACATTTTTTCCCCAGAAATGCTTCTCAACAACTGTTTGGAACAGATGTCCTGAGCTTGAGTAACATTCTTTACACGGTTGGCCCTCACCCAGGCTGGTTCCTAGTAGAAAGTTTATGCAAAATGATTGCTAATATTAGCAGCAACTGGTAGAATAGAGTATGGGAGATACGATAAGATAACAGCAGCTTTACCTCAGGGAAAAAGCGTGAAAATCCAAACTTGATCAGCAAAAGCAAGTGTTCCATGACAAGGATTGCTGCTAGTCCAGGCTCTATCCTCCATTTTCCTTCCCGGTCATAAAGACAAACAAGTAGTGCAGAGTTGGTGCATATGGACATCACTATCAGAAACTGGAAGTTCAATTTAACACATTACGTCAATGGTTGAAAGAAGAGCCAATAAAAAATTCCAGACTTAAATGAGAGTTCTCACGCAAGACCAATAATGACTCAAGGATGCGGCTAATAGAAAAAACATGTTAATGAATCCCAACAGCTAAGCAAGCTTTCACAGAAAGACATGTTTTGCCTTCATAGTACTAAGTGCACTCAAATAGCTTATCGAAATCCATGTCAAAAAGGTGGGAAATCACCTGAAATATGTTTAACCAAGCTCCTATTTTTGCAGCTGCTCGTGGAACTGGTCTCTTCATCATCACAAGCAACTTCAGCGCATCCGTTCTGATTTCAGTGACGTTATTCTGTAGCAAGATGTATTTTTTTTTTTAAAAAGCTGTTTACCTCAAGCAATTATCAGGACTACAGTAGATGTGTCTTAAAATGTCTGGGGTACCAATAATGCAAACGCAAAGGCAAGGGGAAATGCACTAGCAAACATCATGATTGTTCCAAATTGCAAGGCCAATTCCAAGTAGTCTGCAGGATAATGTAAACAAAATTATCAATAAAAAGTCACTGAACGCAAAGACAAATGTAGGGATGAAAAAAATGTAAGAGAAATTCTTCTGATGTATAACAGGCTAATAAAAGAAATATGCAACTTGGAATCCAATCAAATTACAAACAATTAGTAGAGAGGGGCCAAAGTAGTTTTCCCTGCATGATATTGAAGTGCAAGGGAGCCATTACCATCAAACAACCCATCCTCAAGCTCTTCACCAATGCTTGCAGAATATGCTGGCTTTAGGGACTCCTTCTCAACCCTTGTTGTGAAGTGAATCTTGCCGGTTGATGAACCTTTTTCATGCTTTTTCTTGTGTCTATAAATAAGCCCAAACTTATCATCAGTTGTCTAACTTTATACACACAAACTGAGAAACAGGCCAAGAAATGAGAAAAAATATCAAAAATAGAGAAAGACCTGACTCGGTACTTCCTATAACTGTATGTGAGATAAGGGAACGAATTTTCCCATAAATTCTCCAACACCTAGACAATGGCATTAAACCAGATGTCAAAAGACTCGCATATACAAGGGAAAAAAAAAGATGTGACTGTAAGGACATATCAGACCTCTGACACAATGAGACGCTGAATCAAAACTTGACGGAGTGTCATGACATTGCGGTGTAGAAGGGCATGATAGAAAATCCCAATGTATGACTGCATGAAATAGAGACCAAAAACCTGCAAGTGCGGAGGCAAATGACTCCTGTTACAAAAAGATCCTCACAAAAGCCTCCAAAGCTAATGGGTTGAATACCTTATAAATCAAGCTATCAGCCCTATGCTCTTTGTTTGTGTTGTTCTCATAACTTATGAGCTGTACCGATATTTTACCCCCAATTCTTGTGAAATACTGAATGAGGAAGAGATATACAGCTGTTAACCCAAATCTGAAATAAAGCAAAAAACAAAGAAAAAAATAAATAAATAAGACTAACGGGAACAGAAATCATGAAATTGACATGTTGAAACTAGAAAAAATAGCACAAAAATTTATTGCATGCAAAAACAAGGATCCAGCCATCCTGCATTCCAGACATTTATCTCTGAACTCAAGGAAGAAGTTGAATACGTCTACTAACAATATGCACAAGCTTCTGGGCTGAGGTTTGTAAGGTGGAGTCTGGATTGCGGATTTAGAAACATGCTTAGTATGAGTCATGTGAAGCAGTACAAGCATGTAAAACTATTTTAAGCATTAACATTTTAAGAAGCCTTAGTTATTCAGTACAGTACATGGAAGATAAAAACCACGTCCAGCCCCGTCCTTAGAAGGCTAGCCTCAGTAGGAACACAAGCATCTCGTAAAATGCAATACAAATAGTCGTTAGAAGTACAGCCATAATTACAAGGTAAACATAATTTAGAAATGGTAAATCAAACCTCCTAAAGCCAGTCACATTTCTTTGACCGAGCTAGCAGCTTAGTGCATAATGATATAAATAAAAACACATACCACTTAAAAGAAGGTGGTTCTTACTTTAAGATACTGGATTCAAGGATCTCATAGAGATGAGCATATGCCAGTTCAAATGGCAACTGCAGGCATATGATACTCAAAATAATGATAGCATCATTTCTAAATCTCATAAAATATCCCACCCACTCGTCTCTTTGGTACATTTCTTTGTATTTTTTCGTATCGCTTTCCATTTTATAAGAAAGTTCTATCGGTGAGGGCGTGGCAACTGACTCTTTGCCAGAAAGTTTGCATCCTACGTCAGGAAAGGGGTCACATCCAACAGAGCAACTGATCTGCCACCTAAATAACAAAAAGGTAGATGAACTATTGAATTAAAAAATAGGAACGTGTGCATACTTCATAAATTTAAACCAAATCCAATTACCTTGCTAAAAGTGCCGAATTCTTACGCTTCCAGAACTGGAAAAGTAGGATGGCCCATAATATTACACATATGAAAAAAACTGGGAGGACTAGCAGCTGGAATGGCCTGATTAATGTAAAGAGTGAAAAGTAAATCTGATTGAGATGTACGCGGAAGTGCAATTGGACTATGTGGAAGTTAAAGATAACTAACCCACCCAAAATCAACCAATTGCAAGATAAGGCCCATTGCTGCAGGAAACATCATCCACCGAGTATACATTCCAAGAAATGCAAAATAAATTGCAATCTGCACATGATTAAATCTGGCATCAGCTTAAGGCAGTATCAGCAATAATGTTAGCTAACATCATAAATGTCTGTCACCTTGGACCCATAATAGGAGTAGATCTCGTCAATTGGTTGGTTTGTGAAGTCCAACCAGTTTAATGCCCAGTTTTTCAGAAGCCTTTTCCTCCTCTTTTCATCTGCAAATCAAAAGCCACACTGAGTATATAGGACCTCGCCTTATGATCTGCAACTGCTCTTTATCTAGCATACCATGCAAGGGAAAGACTTGTTTAACCACATTCTCTGCTTCCATTTTCCTAAGTAAAGATTCTCCAGCTTCCCAGTAGAACTTCTTGCTGTTAAATTTTAAGACAATGCCTGAATTGCTCGTATTCACCTGTTGAGAGATTTAAACAAGTACTATAACGATTCGACATCAAAATCTTGAATGAACAGTAAAGATCCTTACATGCACATTTATGCAACCATTGGAAAATTAGTATACATTGTCTTTTAGAAATGGAAGGACATTGTCATAATTTAACTGATTACTCTCAAGATACATCATATATATCAAGTTTTCACATGAAATTACATTAATAGCAGCAACAAATAATAGGATTGTGCACATACTAAAATTTGTTTTCTTCCCTGGTCTCAACATAGTGGCACAAGGGATAATAGAAACTACTACTACATTAGAGAAAGGGAAAATAGAGAGAGAGAGAGGGTACAGCATGAAAGAAAAAAAATTAATATATTAGGAGGAGAAAGTAATGTATTCCTCATGTTACCATGAAGAGAAGGGTAAGAATGCGAACATATAAGCTATTATTATAACTGTATTGGGAGAAAAAGTAATGTATTTCCTATGTTACCAGTAAGAGAAGGGTTAGAAAGCAAATATATTTAACTGCAGAATATACCCTATGTGGAAGTCCTGAAATTCACTAATTTTATAACAATAGCAGAATTTCAAGAACATGTCAAAATGACTCCACATTGGTGTCACATTGCATAGGCTGGAAAGAAAATTTTCACTTTAAGATAACTGCACTTTCCTTTCTCTCCTCTCCATAGGAAAAGAGGCATCCTCAATCTCCATGCTATTTGTCCTCCCACACTTAGCCTTCAAGATCAACTTTACCAAACAAGAAACCCCATAGCTGTGAATTGCAGACCAGTCAAGTGATGCTGTCATACACATGTGCATGCTGATATTGTTCCCTTCTTAGGCCATCTGAGCCGTATGAGGTGCCAAGTCAACCCGTGATAATATTCAGCACAGAGAAAAAAACGTGTCTTAACTAAAGCATTCCATCACATCACAAATTGTACCCCAAGAGGGGGAAAAAGGGTTACTGTTCAGACTTCCGAAAGGGTTATGATCCTACAAGGTCTTCACCAAGATTAGACTCACATCAAGCAAAACCATCTATTTCCACATTTTAATCCTACTCCAGAACATGTTTATCTTCAATAACTAAATCCACTCACAAATGATGCAGAGTTAACAAATCATCCTGCATTAAGATTTTGGGAAAACACTCTCCAAAGGCAATCTAAAAGATAAATTATCCCCTTGTCTTATCCCAACCTGTATAGGAGACAGATAGAAACTCGGGAGAATGTTCCAACCAAGCACAATTCACTTTCACAAGGTACATATTATGAGGATAGCCATCTCATTTTCAAGATAAATTTCCGTTTTTATGCAATAAAATTAGAATCTCTGCACTTCAAGGCAAGGATCAGGCATAAAGAGAGGCCATAAACACATGCAACCAGTAACCACAATACGAGAACAACGAACAAACCAAGGAGTGCTAATTTTACCTTGTACCTCAAGATGGTAACCAACATTATTACATTTAGATGGCCCCCACGAGAGACGAATAGGGTTTTCACCATTAGCTTAAAAAAGACATCCAGAAAAAGGCTAAAAAGAACATAGGCATATTGCTAATCCAAGAAGGTGACTCACTATTCCATAGATCAAGTGACGATAGAAATGAAAACGTTCAAACCAGCTGAACAACGAACCATCTGGCTGCCGTACAAAAGCATTAACTTCCTCCCACTCAAATTGCAAATCCATACCTGACAAAAGAACCATCAAATCAAAGTTGTCAAAATCACGAGTTAAAAATACGATTCTACCGATCTATGATTTTATATATTTTGTCTTAGATACAACTTTAAGTAGAATTATGAATTTAAATATACGATTTTATATGTTTATGATTTTATCAGTTTTGCACAATTTTGTATGATTCTACCTATCTCTACATTTCAATCGATAGTTAAATTGTGATTTTAACAACCAAAATCCTTTCTCATGGGTTGAGGGAAAATAGTTAGATTTAAGAAATGCAGAGCAAAACCAGTATAAATTACCAATATGAGTTGGTTTCTTCACATGCAGCTCAGCGGCTGCCCTCCCCAAAGTCTCCAATGGGGCTGCTAGCTGAAAAGCCAATAGTCATAAACTCATGAGCTCCAGCACAGGCTTTTGCCACATGGAAATTTTCTTGCCAGAAGCAATTTAAAAATCCACACAATAAAAGAACCAAAAACTTGTATGAATCTTATCATAAAATCATGACAGAACTCTGCTTCTCCATCTAATCAAGAAAAGCTTCCTTAGTAATACAAGAAGCAGGGATGGTCACTTCCATTGTGATTCGGTATATGATACCGCCAAAATAGTTACATCTACTGAATTGCTTTTTATGGACATAAATATGGTAACAATGGAACTGTGTAAATTTACTAGGTTTCCATAGAGGGACATATTATCCTAGTGTACCAGCTATGTAGTGTGAACTCGCGAATTTCAAAGTAGTAGGTCTTTACAATTTAGTAAGTACATGAACTGGCAGATGTTTATATCATATGCCCTCCCATGAGCTGATTCCCATCCATGAATATAATATACATGTAGGCATAGTAGAGCATGAACTCAGGAATTTTCCCATGAAAATAATCATAGGCATTCAATCATTTCCATTGCCTGCAAACTTTTAACACATAATAATTTATATCAGGATAATGACAGGTCAAGTACCATAGTTTTTTCAGCAATTTAGTGTGCCATGTTTATATTTTGAAGATTTAATGCTGCGTTTTTAGATTTTAGCAATTTTGTAAAGTGTTTATTATCATCCGTCGTTAGAATAGATATCTAATTTGGTAAAATCTAAAGATGAAATACTAATTCCCAATTACTTACTTGCATTAAACCAGAATTTAGGTTGCATTCAACCGTAATTTCCCAATATACCAACTACGGAAGTGAGATGACAAACTTGCATAAAATAAATCAGCCTTCTTCAATACACAATCAGGTTACTTCCATGTGTCTATATTGACAAAGAACTTCCAAGGACACTCCAAAGACCTTCAAGAAGCCAATCGAATAAATATCCAGTATGTAGATGGAATAAGAAATTATATAAAACCAGACATAATTAATACAATATTTTCACACTAAGTCAAATGTTAACTGTTTAAAATAACAAAATCATCAGAATACATCTGGCACCTATCTAGTTGTCTGTTTTTTACAGGTGAATCAAATAATAAAATAGAAAATTAATACAATATTTCACACTTAGTCAGGAATTAACTATTTCAAAAGATAAAACCATTAGAACATAAAGAATCAAACCTTCAGAAACACATCTGAAACACCAAAAACACTCTCAACGATCAATCCAACTTTCTTCAGTTCTTCCACGAGGACATCAACACAATCTGGAAACTCTTCTTTTTCTTCTTCTTCTTCTTTCACATTCCTTTTAGGAACCACAATACCAATTTCAAAAACAGGTTCTTCTTCCTCTTTATTATGATTATTGTTATTATTTGCATCCATTTCCACTCGAAGATCCAAACTTTCCAATTTTAGACCCCTAGGACTAAACCAAAAACCCAAACACTCTATGTACTTTACCCTCTCTAAGACAAAAATAGAAACTATTCAACTTGTTTCACCAAATGGGAACAAAAAGAAAAAAGGTTGGGCTATGACTCAAATCTCAAAAGCTAAACTGGGTACAGGTGATCAAGGATCAAGAAATGAGGAAATTCTCAATAGGAAGATGAAGATTCACCAAAATGGTGGAGAGAAAACAAGTTGGGTTTCGATCCACAGACTCAAAAAGCTAACCTAGGACTTAGCAATTAATAATTAAAACCAAAGGAAAAAAAAAAAAGAAACCTCAATGCAGTGCCTAAGATTCAAACTTTATGATATTTTTCACCAAAATGTCACAAGAATAAAATGAGTTTTGATCCACAACTCAAAAGCGAAACTGGGTCATAGTAATTAATAATTAAACCAAAGACAAAACCATCGATGTAGAGCCAAAGATTCAAACTTTATGACGTTTTTCACCAAAATGGCACAAAAGCAAAGGTGGGTTTTGACCAGAAACTGAAAGGGTGTGATAAGATTTTGCTTTTTCAATATTATAAGGATCAAGCTAAGAGGAAAAGAACAAAATGATAGGATTTTGAAAACAGTCTGTGTTCGGTTTCTCCGAGGAAAAGATAAGCATTAGGCTGGAAAAAAAAATAAAGAAAAGAAAAAACGGCAAGAGAGAGGGGGGACATGCCGAGAAGAATTTGAGGAGATGCGTTTCTGTTGGGTTGCAAGTAAGGCACTTGGAACGCTGAGAATACACGTGGTATCCCCACCACACTTGGGTTTAAGCTCGGGGCTAATAGACTTTTTGAAAATATTCATCCCATCAGCAACGTTGGACTCGCTGTCTTTTTGCATGCGAAAATAGTGCTTGCTTCTACATGGTTACCGACACCGCACGTCCGGATCACTCGTTGAGTAAAAAAATAAAAATAAAAAATACCATCCCATCGTAAGTAGTAGATATCAGCACGGGACGGGTATGAACTGGGACCCACCCCGAACAGTCCTTGATGGAACCATGGAACCGGACCATGGCAGACTGTTATGAACCACCAGAAGACTCGTTGGTTCCGTCTAGAGCTGGACAAGTAGGCCATAACCCTTGGGTTGGCCCGTTTAACCGACTTTTAAAACGGGTTAAGATTGATCTTTTTCAACCCTTTTAAAAGCGGGTTAAAAAAACCCAGCCCGTTTAACCCACGGGTTAAAGTGGGTTAACCCGCAAAGGGTCGGGTTGGCCCACTTTTTTTTTTAATATTATATTTTTATTATTTTTAAATTAATATTTATTAAAAAATATATACTGATAAAAAATAATAATTTTATTTATAAACTTATTAGATATAATATAAATAAATTATAAATATGTTATTGATAAAAATCTGCGAACCTCCATCCCCGATCACAAGCAAATAAGCAATCTTGAAGTAAAGAAACATTTACCAAAAGGATAAAATATAGCCCACTAACGAGCACAATGGCTTGCGATTTTGAATAGTCCTAAATAGATGTCAACAATGGCACATGTCTCCATACTGTTCGGCCGTGAAACGAAATGAATGATGAATAAGACACAAATCCACATGGTGAGAAAGCAAATGTAATAGGTGATTCGGTTGGAAATGTAATATATTTTTTTCGTTGAAATGGGGTATCCAATATTAGTATTTTTCACTTGAAAAATCATGAGAGATGACGTTAAATTATAAGACTATTAGTATAATATAGTTCTTTTGTTAAATTTTAAATGAGTCAAGTTAGTGGGCTGGCCCGTTTAACCCACCAGCCCGTGTGGGTTGGGTTAGGATTATAAATTTTGGCTCGTTTATTAAAGTGGGTTAAAATTTGTTGGCCCGTTTAACCCACCAGCCCGCATGTGCCGGGCCAGGTTGGCCCATTTAACCCACTTGCCCAGCTCTAGTTCCGATGGGTTCATGCAGTTCGCAATGGGGAACTGGCAGATATTTTGGGTACGGAACTGCCAATGACGAATCGTTACCTAACGTTCATACTCGGATTAGGAAAAAAAAAAAAAAGCTAAAGCATTATTAAACCTATAGACCCTCACTTGCATTTGGAACGTCCAACACTATAGAAGAAATAAAACAAATTTTGGAAGCTGACACGCAGATAAAAAATATTATTAAACTTAAGAGGAGTAAGAAATACTGTTCAACCTGCAGACCTTGGAATTTGCATGCATTTGGAATGCAACAGTGGAATTAAAAAGAAATAAATACAATAAAAAAGGAAGATGCCAAAAAAAGTGGACATTCTTGAATTGAAAAGAAAAAAGAAAAGAAAAGAAAAACACCAAAACGGAAGTCTGATTCCGTAATTGAAGAGAAAATATTCCAAAGGCAAACAAACAAATGAGGCACTGTTTGAAAAGAAATGTCTGAATTCTGAAAGTTTAAGAATTTGATAGGTGTGGCTAAAAATAGTGGATGGGCAGAAGCAGTCTGGTAGGGGTCTGGCAAAAATTATCTGGCATTGTATTAATTTTCAATGCATCTGTGTAATGAATTTGTATGTATTACGTAGCATAAAATTTGAACCTTGAAAAAATATACTAAACAACTTGACAATCTAAATTTGGTGCAAATTGATGATTTCGACGTGTTGAAAAATTTTAACCTGTCAGGAATCTTACAAGTTGATGCACATGCACTCACAGCTGTAAGGAATGAAGCCTATATAAATTGACGATCTCGTTTTCAAAAATATGAAACAATCCTTTGTGCGTTAAATGTCTTATTCCTTTACTCCTCTCAACATTGCTACGTAATCATTATAGAAAAATTCAAATATCTACTACTGATTGTTATTTTTTTACTATTTCGTACAAAAAGGGTTACCTGCCTATACTTATTTCATGTATTTGATCTTAAATTTTTTATTCATCTACTCCTACCTATACATTATTACGTAGATCGTATACCAAAAAAAAAAAAAATCAATGGCTTCCTTTTTCTTTGGTGGTTCATCTAAAAAATCTGGAAAGAAAAACAAATTGAAGGGAAGCTGTCCGAGTGCCAACAAGAGCCTACTATTAATATAGATGATGATGCTGACTGTTATGACTTTAATGAGCCCCGGCTGTCTGATCTTGAATTCACACCTAATTAATTCCCTGTGGTTCCATCGGGTTTTGAGACGTTCAGTCCTACTCACTATCATGAAGGGGATGATGACAACTTCCAACATCCGGATTTAGAACCACTACCACAGCATGAAGCAGATGATTATGGCGGTCTGGGTGAAGAAATACACCTTTCCGTCGAGGCAAAGCCATCCAAGCCACCTCGACCATATAAGTCTAATGTATTTACTAAATATTTTAGGAAGGTCGAAGGGCCAAATGATAAAACTATGGCGCATTACAATTATTGCAACGCAAACTATACCTTTTCGAAAGGAGATGGATATGGCAGCCTTTCCAAACATCTAAAATCGAAGCATCCCAGCAAATATCACGGTTTAGTTCCAAAAAAGAAGCAAGACTGTGGCAATTCAAGGAGGAATCATATCGTGATGCTCTGGTGCAAATGATAAGCGGGGTGCATTTGGGTTTTAATGGCAGCGAAAATGCAAATTTTGTGTATTGCCATCAAGAGACTCTACAGCTACAAGCTCCTAAATGGAGTGCTTCGACGATGAAACGACATTGTCTAAAAATGTATCAGAGGGGTAAGGCGCAACTACAGGCTATTTTCACTTATCTCGATACATGTGTCTCAGGCTATTTTCACTTATTTCGATACATGTGTCTCCATTTGTTACGACATTTGGATGGATAGATGGGGTGGAAGTTCCTATTGGGGATTATATCTCATTGGATTTATCGACACTGGGTAATGCATAAGAGATTGATTGCATTGCGAAAAATGAATGGAGCTCATACGACACAGAACATATATGCAACAATGAGGATAATTCTTGATGAATACAATTGACCCAAAAAATTTTTTTGATAGGTTTCAACAATGCTGCTGCTAATACAACCACTATTTCTGATCTACAATCGTTATGCCATCCAACACTTGGGGGAACCTTTTTTCATATAAGATGTGCATGTCATATCTTAAATTTATGTGTGAAGGATGGACTGAAGTCTTTAAAAGTCCGTACATCTCCGATAAAAGTTATGGTTGACAACATTATAGACCATCCATCGATTAATAGAGAATGGTAGAAATCATGTGGAATGCATGGATAAAGACCAAAAAATTGAAAAAAGATGTGCAACACTGGCGGAATTCGACGTACGAGCTTTTAGCTAGCACTGTATCATACAAGAAACTGCTTTGTAGCTTCTCCATTGCACATATATCAAACATACCACTGCATCCCAATGAATGGAATGTATGTACTAACTTGTTAGAACTGTTGAAGGTCTTCTATGAATGCACAAATGTTTCTCTTGTGGATACGACCCCAGTGTACATCTTTTTTTACTGGAGGCCTGCAACATCATCGGGACGTTGCAATAGCTAAGATCTGATCCAATTTTGCAAATGTGTGTTAATGATATGGCTCGCAAGTGGTTAAAATATTATCGGAAAATTCCTATGATATACAATGTAGTATGGTTGTTGGACCCACACAACAAAGTGGAGGGATTTCGAGTAGTCCTAAATTATTATTATGAACATGTGGACAAGTTGTCCGACATTCAAGACATTTATGCAATTTCTGCTAGTAATGTCGTTAAAGGACAACTAATGTGCTGTTAAATTTATATTCTCAATTTAGTACCACATATAGTGGACAGATACCCACTAGTTCAACAACCCCAGTTAATGCTCCAATATCAACCACCGAGGAGAAGCTTGGAGTAGTGCTCCAACACCGCGGTTCAAGAAGCACCGCAGCATGGGTAGAAGTGGATCAGATTCAGAAATTGACAAATACTTGAACACGGCATTCGAGTTTGGTGATGTGGTGGATGCATACAACTTTGACATCCTAGACTGGTGGAAACATCACAAGGAGACGTTTCCAATACTATCTCGAATCGCTTAACAAGTATTGGTTGCACCTGCTTTAACTGTAGTAATTAAGCAAGCTCTCAGTATTACGGGGCAACAATTAGATGAGCAAAGGTCACGGTATGGACCTGTGACAGTTGAGGCACTAGCTTACAACTATGATTGGACTCGTGGGAACGACGGCAATAAGACTTGAAGGACTACTGAAGCGAGGAGGATGAATATTTCAATGACTTCAACTCCTTCACGGGGAGCACAGCTACAACCTCACTGGGGACTAGTCCAGTCCATTGAGTATTGAGTTCACATTTAATTATTTGCTATTATTCTAGATGTTGGTATTGTCGTCTTAGTTAATGAACTATGCCATTATGGTTAATTATTTGTTATTGTACTAGTTTGTATGCTAATTTTATACTAAAGGTAAGATGTAATGCCCGCCCACTGGAATGTACTCATCGACGTTCGGATGTATGTTAATCTATAGTATGTGTTTGTTAATAATGTTGTTTATGTGCTAACCATTATTTTTTATTGAAACAATTGTGCATATATATTTACAATAATTGTGAAATAATTGGAATTTTTAAATAAAAAATACATTTGTATATTGTAAAAAAAGAAAAATTTGCGGTTCATTAAAATAATTGTGCATATATATTTAAAATAATTGTGAAATAAGTGGAAGTTCCAAATGAAAAAAATAAATTTACAAATTGTAAAGAGAAATTACGGTTCATTGAAATAATTGGAACTTCTAAATGAAAAAATGAATCTGTAACTTGTTAAAAAAATTGCTTTTCATTGAAATTGCTGTGCATATATATTTACAATAATTGTCAAATAAATACAACTTCTAAATGAAAAAAAAATTTCTAAATTGTTAGAAAAAAAAATTGTGGTTCATTGACATAATTGTTAATATATATCTACAAAAATGGTGAAACAATTGGAACTTGTAAATGAAATAATAAATTTGTAAATATAAAAAAAAAAATTGCTGTTCCTGGTTCTCGTGAAACCAAAACTAGAACTACCGGAACTGGCCTTTCATGAAACCGTGAACTGCCCTGGCCTTAGCGGTTTTGATTCCGGTTCCGATTCCACGAAAAGTGGAACGGCAACCCAGTGATTCCGGTTCGGGTCTAGAACGGACCGAAACCGTGATGACCTAGAAGTAGGGATGCAACCCTATAGCATTATGGGTGAGTTTATGAAAAACTTCACTATTGTATAAGATCACAGGTCAAATTCGACTCATGATACGCTATAGACCTGCTAAAATTATTAAAAGTAAAATATATTTTTATAACATCAAAATTTTGTATATGTTCATTTTTATTATTTTTATAGCCTTATAATTGTATAATTTATTTTTTTATCCAATTAAGAATATTATGCTTTCTTATGATTAATAAATAGAAGCAAAATTCGTATTTATATATCTATATCGGCCCTCAAGTAAAATAAAATTTACTATGTTGCGTTGCAAATTAATTACCTTTATTGAAAATCAATTGTCTCGATTCTTGATTTTTTTTTTTAAGGTGGAGCTTTACTGTCAAATGAAAAGAAATTGAAATAAATAAGCAAAACGAAGAATGTCTAATGAAGGCAAGTGGACAAACGATAATTAAGAGAACGGAAAAAGGTAAAAAAAAAGAAGAAAAAAGTGTAAGGGCAAAGTTGGGTCAACGGGTGGGGCAAGTCGGGACCATGACCCTATAGGGGTAGGTTTGGGTATTGCACATAAAACCCTATAAGGTTGTAGGTTGGATTTGGGTGACCTTATAGGGAAACGAAATTAGGT
The DNA here is from genome assembly GCA_024138025.1 of Combretum micranthum. NCBI lineage: Eukaryota > Viridiplantae > Streptophyta > Magnoliopsida > Myrtales > Combretaceae > Combretum > Combretum micranthum. The sequence continues at coordinate 126,993 of JAMXBD010001343.1, forward strand.
TTGGGTTTTATAAGATTCGTCCCAAACCCATCCCCTTGCATCCCTAATCATAAGTTGTTATTGACTTAACAGGTGTTGTTTTAAGGTCTACTCATTTTTTTTAAATGTTTGTTTAATCATTATGGTATCTTTTTCAAATTGATGTTTATCAAGAAATTGATACCGATAAAAAATTCACAGTTTTACCCTTAAACTGACAAAACTAAACTAATACCGAATCGATACCAATATGATACAGATACTGATTTGATACATAGATGATATTGATAAAAATATGACAATCTAAATAAGCCCATTTGATCTATATGCAACATATATGGTCTAGTATAAGTAATCAAATCTTTATATTCTTTTTTGCTTTTTTTTCACAAACATTTAAATTCAAATAGTTACCAAATTGATGTTAAACTAATGTGAAGTTGGCAAACCAAACAACTCTTATTTTTAGAAACTCTTTTACTTTATATCTTAGATATGTTATTGTAAACAGGTCATTTTGGATGTGAATCTTCCAAGCTCGAACTAACTTGTTTGGTTAATAGGTTGAATTGTTTAGGCTCTATATGACCTTTAATGCTTAGTAGGCAATGGATAAGCTATGAGAGATTGAATCAAGAAATAAGTTGAGCTTGGTCACCTAATATCCACTGTTAGACCAAGCACCAACAATCTCTCAAATTCGTGACTTGTCTTCAATGGTTTGTCTTTCATTAAGCAAGTAATTTTCAAACATGACTAACTATCTTTAGCATACCCTAATGTTCTCGAAACTTGTTGTAATGGAAATATACACTGTCATGATATATATGATGCACTTTCCCATTGAAAAGATCCACTTATCAAACCTAGAATTATCCCTTCCCCCATACATAGCCCTTGAGTCCATGGTAATACATACAATCTAAGATATACTTTTTGCCCCTACTTTGCTTCTCTAGCATCTTTCTCTTATTCTCTAAAATCACATGGCTCTTAAACATCGGAATGGCTCTGCCGGAAAACCTCTATTATTCTACTTATCATTATCCTCTTCTATATATTCAATAATACCTATCCAAAGCTTTAAAAGTCAAATATTCTTCAGACAGAAAGTTTAAGGTGAACATTTACAAGATTTTATTAACAATTATTTATAACTTCTAAGTTCCATGAGTATTAAAAATTGAACTTTTATAACTAAAATAAAATGTTATTGAGCAACTATACATGATTATAAAGTAAATAAAATAATTTTACCAGTTAGAGTTCCTTATCTTTAGTTCTTTAATTTAAGATTTTATCCCATGAATTTCCATTAGAAATGGCCTTATTACATGTTGTACATCAAGTTTTATAAAAGATGAATAGCAAATTAATATATGATATACAATTTTGTTTAAAAGAATAAATGTTAGGGGTTAATAGAAAATGACAATTGAGAGGAGAATAAAAAGTAGTGCTTCTTAGTAGATTTTGGAAAGGTAAAGTATGTAGATAATATAAGTGAGTGGATAAACTCTCGTATAATATATCTAATAGATCTCATGCTTTAGGTTTTTAGTAGGTATCAAGAACCATAAAATAGGTTTTAGGTACAAAATATGCAAAATCTTCTCTTAAGCTTAGGACATAGGTAGATTGTTCATGTCTTGTACCCACCATTAAACTTGTATTCTAAATACGAAGGGGACAAATTATATCGGAAGGTCCCAACATTTCAGAGGAAGTTCATTTGAGTTCCTAACATTTTGAGTGGTTCAAAAGAGGTCTCAAACGTTTGAAGAAGTGAGTCAATTGAAGTATTTATTGACGTGTGTCAATAGAAGAAAGTTTATAGTACTAGAGCCCTCCAAATAAAAAAATATGGTATTAATATATGTTTTCAAAGGTAAAAATAGAATAGAGTCAAATACCTTAAACAACTTAATTTAAAGTTGTCTCACATTTTTTCCCCTGATATATGTCACATTTGGTACTTAAACTTTACTAATTTGTACAATTAACTACTTAAAGTTCAAAAGGTCAATTTACTATTTATAATCTTTTTTAGTCAATTTATAGTGCCTAAATGAGGTATTTAACTACAAAAATGACTAAAATTTAGGTAGCTAATTGTAAGATTTAGTAAAATTCAGTTAATTGATTGCAAATGTAAGCAAAGTATAGCTTGTAAATGGGCACTTTTAAACTTTAAGTAGTAGATTACACAAATTGGCAAGGTTTAAGTACCAAATGTGACTTCACCCTTTCTTTTCTTTCCCCTTCTTATTCCTTATTTGTCTCCACTTACATTTTAAATTTCTTCCCTCTTGTTTTTCTTATTTGATAAGTAGTCTTCATCTACCAAAACCATCTTCTCTCCAACATCATACATTTCCTTTTATTGCCCTTCTTCTTCTTCTTCTTTTTTTCTAACCATATACAAATTGCATAGTTATATATATATTTTATTTTTTATATCACATTAATTTATGATAACAAAAATAGAAAAAAAATTACCGGTCTATAAAAAACCTTATAGATTTAAAAAAAAATACATTTTCCAAGATAATTTTAGGATGTTACATGGTAGATTTGAACCTAAAATATAGGAATCGGTATCTTATACATAATGTACGATAGGTTCTTCTATTTACTTATTTGTACTTCTCACCCATAGTAAAAAGGATGGAAATGTATGAAAAGTTGGCATTTTTAGGATGTAAAAAAAAAAAACTGAAGACACAAACGTGTCTTTATTCATGTTATTAGTGCTAGAGACTAAGCATATAATGACCATAAGGGGAACAAGTAGATTCCTTAAAGTCATTTTATTATGTGTAATTCGTAATATGAAGATTCTCTTACAGGATAGAGCTATAAGACTCTAATTAATTAGGAGCTCTTCATGATATACCTATATTTAATTATAACAAAAAATAGCTAAAAGACCAATGTTCCATGGTCCACTAGGATTGCAGAGTATCAGATACCTTACTTAAAAATGAGATAAGATAAACATTAGTGACTATTAAAGTAAATGTATAATGAATGGTTTGAGAAAGACTAGATCGAGTTTAAAATCTCATCTCTCTCTTAAAGTTTTGTCTAACAAAATCCTAATGCTCTACCTACTTTGTGATACTTGATCTTTGATACCCTCTACACTTAGATACCATTTCATTGCCAGCCTTAGAAGAACTGCAAGTATAAACTATTTGAAGGTAAACAACAACCAACTCAGTGAGAATAACTCATATTGTACCTTTTACGCAAGATTCAAACAAGTTAATAAATAATCATACGTCATGCGTGATTAACCACATGAACGCAATAAATATATACAATCATTTGAAAACTATGTAACATAGATTTACAATATCCATAGCAAAGTTTATGAAGTCAATTAATCACCATTAGCATCCAAGCACCTTTATTTGAGACCACAACATACGAACTATCAACTGATAAAATCGAGAATACAAACAATACTAACTATCTTAACCATAGTATCGAGAATATGTACACTACCAACTATCTTAATCATGGTATCAAGAAAACAATATGAAAAAAGCTAAGTGCCATGAAGATCCACCTTGATATGATACAAGAAAAAAGGCACAAGTGCCATAAAGATTCAGCTAATGTGATGCAAATAGAAAGGCTCAAGTGCCATGTAGATCTAACTCGATGTGATATGAGTTTTACAAAAAATTTCCATTCATAAACCACTTATTCAATAAGGCAAGCAAGTATTTCTTATACCATCACTATTCGGAATACATTACCACTATCCTACGATGAGCGAGTAAGTACATCCATGTCTTTTCAGTAATACATTGGCATAATTTGCTATCGGGTTGCACTTTCCAAATGAGGTAGTTTTCAGTATAAAGAGTAGGGTTTGTGATACCTCAATATCTTTGGTCACAACTTACCTAGTCCATCACGTAACGGTGACAACCATTAAACAATGCAAATTATGCAGTACATGATTCATTTTTATCTTATTTAAGTAAAAAAGTCATTGGTTCATTTAGGGTGATTAAATAAATATATACCATACACTTGCAATTTTACATTAAATGAAACAAGTAAGGAATTATCACATAATTAACATATCTTATCAATCACCATGCAACATCCAACACATGCATAAATACTTAGTTCCCAAGCAAATTAAGTCATGTAATATTTATTAAGGTGCAACTAATCTAAAAGCACAATCAAATGTGATAATCATAGGAAAAATACTCAGGTCATACCAACTAGTTGGTTATAGTAAATCCTTGAGTAATTCATTGTTGTTTCCACAATAGCCTATAGAAGAATTAGATGACAAAGTGAATATGAGAGTTTCTAAATGGAGTGTAAATTCTAGTTTTTTCATCTTTTTAATGCTTTAGTGCTCTTATGTTATACTATCAAATTCTTATTGGTTTTAATGTATAGTATCAAGTTAATATTTATATTTCTAAATGTGCTCCTAAAGGTAATCCTTATTCGCAATTGATTGTATAATAATCACACTAGTCTATTTGTTAAATTAACATATTGACACTTAATAATATTCATTTCAATCCTATAAGTAGTAATTATTTTGACCAAAAAAGTTATTTGAGACATGAACTAGCTATGTTCAAGTGCATCCACATTTACATGTTGGGTTAATTGTGTTGTTTTAAAATGTTTTGATATAGTTTATTACTAAAACATATTTGCATGTGTTGTATTTTGATTACTTAGTTTTTTTCTTTATACTCTATAGGAACATTGTAAAGACCCGATCCTCTAAATCCCGAGATTTAGAGTACCGAATCCCCAACCACATATAACGATTGCACATTATATGTAAGGTTGTCCTAAAACTAACAGTTTATGTAAATTGTTTGATCAAATCACTAAATTTTGTAAAGAACTTTTTAAATAAAACAAGATTGCCAACATAAGCAATCTATACATATATTTACATCAAATAACCATTGCTTTGTGTCAATACTTGACACAACAAAACAATTACATGATTTCTCAAAACATGAGAAATCCTAATGGATCTTAAGGTCATTACAAAAGAACTTGGCTTAACTAACAAGCCTTCTATACAAAGCTGGTCCTTAGCAAAAAGTCTTCTAAAAGTCCCGGGTCATCGGATCCTATTCCTCCCACTCGTCCAGAAACCTTTCGAAATCGGACCCATAGCCCAAGTCATCGTAATACTCGTCTCCATGACCTGCAAAGCAGCAAAAGTGAGCCAGAGGCCCAGTACACAATAACCAATGCAAAACAAGTCATCCAATTGATGTAAATGCATCATAAAACAAGTGGTTATCTTTATTACATTTTGATTCACAAATCAACAAGAGGGTATTCAAACCCCGGTCACACTTCGGGAATCCAGGGATCCTGAGTAACAGCAGCTGCTCAGGGGTTGATACAAGCAGTCCGAATACTTATATCTCCTATATCTATTCCATAAAGATAATAGCTTCATCTAGGGTTTAAAAGCCGTTGCCCGACTCTACTTAAACTCAGTCCATAACATGAGCCTAGTTCACAAGTTCCCATAAACCTTGAACTAAATCATGGTATTTCCCCTAAGTTTAAGCAAACGTTACACAGATACAATTCCCCCTATCAGCTACCCACTTAACCAAAAGAATCGCTATTGCATCATAGCGTACCATTGCATCATGGTAAAGTCATTGCATCATGACTTGGTTAAGCGCCTAGCTAACATGTCATTGCATCATGACAGGTTTGCTGCTCCTCGGACCAGATTAAACAGCGAAATAGACATCCAAATCATTCAAATATTAAATCGAATCAATTTAGGTCAAATTAGAAATGTCTGGTCCTAGCAAACATCAAACAAATTATTGCGTACCTGAACTCGTTAGAATAGAACTAGGATCTCTCGGTGATGAATTAACCGAAGAATCCTTAACTGTAATAGAAATGTCACAATAATCAATAACTCAACATTTATGAATTCCATTCTCACAAATATATACATATTATATCCATATATCACAAATTATCAAAGAAATTCAAATAATTGAATATACAGTCACGAATAAGCATTTAAACATCATAATATATCCCAAATTGCTTACCAAAAACTCAAATGCTCAAATAACAACTTTGTAAACTTTTTAGAAAAAGCTCTCAAAATTCAAAAACTCAGGGGATACGCCGGCACTCAACGCCGGCGGCGTTGAGCCGGTGTTCAATGTTCTGAAAATGTACACTGCCAACGCTGGCAGCGTTCAAAGCGTACGCCGTCAGCCTTTGTAACCTACGCCGGCGGCCTTGATTCCCAAAAGCCCGCGTACAAGTTAGAAGAAAGAACGCCGGCTGACTTCCTAGCGAAAGCCGGCGGCGTTCAGTCGGCTTTAAGAAATTTGGTTCTGTGAACTTTCAACACCGCCTCTACGCCGGCGGCGTAGAGACTCAAATTGCCGGCGTACGTTCTGAAGAACAGACGCTGGCAAATCTTCGGCATATAAGCCGGCGGCGTTGCAAACGGCGTTAGGGAAATCAATTGTGGGCTTTCTACACCGCCTCTACGCCGGCGGCGTAGAATCCCCAGATGCCGGCGTACGTTTTAAAAACAAGGTTAAACGAAAATTTCAAATCCTCTGTTTTCCACTTTGCAAAATTATATCTTAAAACACTTCAAAACTTCTCTCAACTACACTTCCACTTCACATACTTACACCTACATACACTACTCAATTCTAGCAACTCCAAGCATAGATTCAACACAATAAAACATTTCAAAATCTACTTCCATAAATTCTAAATTCCCCTATCCAAATTCTCTTAACAACTTCCCAACACTTCACCAACATACAACAATGCATGCACAACCTCACACACTCATGTAACACTTCCTCAACTCACCCCATACATGAACAAACCATTTGATCAACTTTAAGCTCAATTCATCCAATTGATACATACATCTATTTCAAAAAAGAAATAAAACAACACAACAACCTTAACTAAACTAATTCAAGCATATATGTACCTTGTCTTGAGAAACACTTTGATTTTCAAACTTGATATGACCCTAACTTGAGCTTGGAAATGGAGATGGAAGTGGAGGAAGAAGAAGAGAAAAAGAAGAAAGAAAAAGGAAAATTCGGATAAAATTTTGAGCTGCCCCAAAAAGTAATCAAATTAGCTTAATTTTGACTTTTACACTTCCAAATTTACCCCTTAATGCACATATTAACTTTAGGTTGCATTTCACTTTAATTTGGACTCCATTTGGCTTGTATTTAGGGCATAAATGCTAGTTTAATTACAAAAACTCAATCAACTAACTTAAGTAAAATTTATGGTTAAGTTATTAATCTAATTTAACTCAACATCTTAATGTGCACAAGACAACATTAATAATTTCATTACTCACACATTAATGCATATAAAACAAAATATTAATAGCAACATATACATAAGCATAATCACCTATCTTAAACTACTATCAACCTAACCATACTCCTTAAATTCACCACTTCAACATAATTAATTAAACACATGGAATTTGAATAGAATATAAATGAGGAATATAAATCTAGGTCATTTCAAACATAATTGAAATAGAGAAATTTATTACATTCTTTGCACTTAATAACGTCTAAAATTAATTCTATTGCACTTTGCATATAATTTTCGAAAGGGCTAATGTCAAGAAATGAGTCTAAATTTTGATAAAATATGTAATAAGGTACCTAAACTTTGAAATTGGTAAATTTAGTAATTGAATTTTGAAATTGATCAATTTGGTACCTAAAAAAACTTTTCATGCATGTCAATAGTACCTTCGTTAAGTTCTTTTAGACATCAAATTGATCGATTTCAAAGTACTTTTAGATACTAAATTGATTAATTTCAAAGTGTAAGTTCCTAATTATATATTTTACTAAAGTTTAGATACCATTCGTGACATATTCCTTTTTCAAAAAATATAACTTTTCATATTGATATCAAAGCTTAATTTTCATAGTGTCTTGGATTTTTACTCCTCAATGTGTCTTTCAAGATTTTACTTCAATTATTATAGCAATGTGAACTCATAAAGTAGCTATTTATAACGTATATGTAAGATCAAAATAATATTTACAATCCCAATCATCATCTCAAATAGTTGAAAGAAACGTTTTACTTTGAAATATTGCTTATGACTATAAAGAAAATGCTTGAAATTACTAAGAGGCTGGGGTGAATATTCTTTTTTTGTAAAATTTTTTTTATTCAAATTTTAAAGATATAGTGGAGAGGAGCCTATATTTGGTAGAGATAGCTTTTACAAGATTTTTCACTTGAACTTTGGTAAATGTAATTTGCATTTTAAAGAACTTCTATACCTTTATGATCAAGATCTTGGCATGGCATAGAAAAAAGAAGAGAAAAAGAAGTTCAAAAATTCCATTAGTTTTCATGAAGATCTCAAATAAACATCACGCTTTTGTAAGTGCACTCCTAAGAAAGTTAAACATGGTAGGACATTGGTTTTTATCCATCAAGTTTTTGGCATATATTCTACAAGAGGAGTTGTAATCTTACTCAGAAAGAAGCTTGAATATTGGAAGAATTATTGACTCTTGGTATCTGTCCTTACTTGACCAATCTTGGGGAACGAAGGAAGAATTTATGATAGAAATTTGGAGGCCAAAGTGTGATGAAATTTAAGAAAGAAAGAAGAGGAAAAGGAGGAGAAAGTTGAATGTGGGAGAGGAGAAGGAAGCACTTCCTAAACAGAAACTAAAAGAGGAAGAAGATGGGAAGAAAACGTAAAAGAAATTGAGGAGAAAGTGAATGAGGGAGAGAGAGGGCAAAGGGGATACTTGCAAATACAAATGATATACTTATTTGTTAAGTAAGTGTTTGAGTGTAAGATTCAATTTAATAGTTGAGTTATGGTTTTGGGAAAGAAAATGATAATTCTGGTTGGAACTTGCTACGAACTAGGTTAGAGTGGTTTTAATTATATTTAATTCAAATGAAATTATATTGCCAGGATTTAGTTGAGATTTTACCAGCTATGCCAATAGGGTTGTCATTGTATTTTCACTAATTTTAATTCAAGACCATGTTAATTTAATTATTGATTATTGGTTCCTCTTTTGTGGTTGGCCACCAAACTCAATAATGTTTCCTTCAATCAAATAACTTCATCAACTATATAAATATCGCTACTATATTTATCAATTAAACAATAAGGTGAGATTGATTAATATCATAAATGGTACCTGAATTTTGACAAATATATAATTAAATACTTGAAGTTTGAAATTGATCGATTTAGTACCTAGACTTTGAAATTGACAAATTTAGTACCTGAAAGAACTTTTCGTGCACACTAGTAGTATCTCTATCAAGTTCTTTCAAATATTAAATTTATCAATTTCAAAGTTTTTTTAGTATCAAATTGATCAATTTTAAAGTCATATACTTAATTAATCATTTTCAAAGTTTGGATACCATTGTGACATTATCACTTTCTTATTTCTCTATCTCATCTAAATCTCTACTCAATTTTATTTATTGATTTCTAAGTTTTCTCCATTCGTAATTGTTTTGACATCAATTATACTGGCTATATTAACTAATTCACCAAAAGTTAGTGAGATAAGATATTTTCACAATTATTTCATAGTAGGAAACCCTTATTAGTCCAATTTGATATTTTCTTTTTAATTAAGCAATTATATCATCAATCTTCCAATCATGAGGTAATTTATACAAGATCATCTTATTTTCTCTGTCATAATCATGACAATATTATTATTATTATTATTCACCAAATTTCTTAATATAATTATCAACTTAACTACATGAAATTAATACTTAAGGGGTAAAAATACTTTATCTTAAGATAGAACAAATCTACCCTGAGTCTTCGCTGATGTCAAGTTTTTTGCATCCTTATCGATTCTAGCATGCAATTTCCTAGCTTATCTTGAGGTGGTGGTGGAGTTGGATACCAACTGAGAGGGACCAAAGGAGAAAGTGAAACATGCAAATGAAGGAAAAAAAAATATGTGAATGAATGAGTGGAAGGAGTGAATTAGAAAAAGGTAACTCCCATAGGAAATAGGTTGAGTTGCATTTTTGAGGAAATTACTTCTTTAAAACTACTTTTGGGAGAAGCTCTTCAAGAAGTTATCTAAATTTTAATGATAAGCTAATGAAAGAAGATTCATTTGTGAATATCTTAGAATTTAACCTTTTTTTTAAATTTAAATTAATGTCTTTAGAAGATTTAGAGTCTGACTAAGAATATTTCTATAGTTTAAGGTATTTTTATAATAAAAGGTTTGTGGTACTAGATCTTATATGATTTTAGGATTTCGATTTTGAATTGACCATCGATTACTATTCACACCTTTTAAATCATTAAGAGCTCTATTATTGAGTTATTAACTATCAATTAGTAATCAATTTTGGGGGATTATAACACATATAAATTCTAATTTAAATGAAAAAAAGTATGTAAATTCTCCCCCTCACATATTTATTTACTTCATATTTTAAACTAGAAACTAATTTGTCCCTTTTTCCTTTAAATTTATATTTTAAACATAAAAAATATATTGTCCATAAGTGTTTTTTTTTTTTTTTTTACTATGCGCAAGTGGAGGTTATTAAAATATATGGATTGAATGAAGTTATTAAACATCTTGAAATCTTCACAAATGGCGAAACCTATTTATTCATTATCTTATATAGAAACTAGTTTATTCTTAATATCCATTTCCTCTATTGAACATTAATCGCATTCATATCTCTATTTTAAGTTTATCTCATTAGTTTTTTAAAACCCTAAAATGATATCTCTACTTTAAGTTATAATCGATTCTCTCATTTTCTACTCATTGGCCATTAATTTAGAGTTTTTAGTTTAGTTCTGATATCTCAACCACAAATTAGGGTAATACCATTTTATAGAACCTTTAAAATGTCGTTAAACTTAAAGTACCACATTAGTATTTAAAGAATCCTTTGTCGCGAAAGACCTCACAAATTTATCCTTAACACCCTTTGCATTGAGCTTTCATATTTTTTAAAGTTTTTTGGGTCCAATATATTTTTACATATCACCCTTACATAAAAAAAATTCAAAAAGTAAAGAAACTTATTTTCAAAGATTCTAAAAAGGTGAAAGACCGTAGTCATTACTAAAAAGCCAACAAAGTGAAGTCCTTAGTGTATAAAGAGAGTTAAAAGCTCCAATGAGATGCTCTAAAAGCATGAGCATCCATATTAGATGTCTTTGACATAAGAATCTAAGTTAAGGGCCTTCATGAACGTGGAGGAGTTGTCCAACTTTGCTGGCTTCATACCAAGGATCCTTAAAAATGAGTTCTTTCATTATATTTTGTTATTTAATATAAAAGTAAGAGTATCATATAAAACTAAATGATATATGAAAACTTAAAAATAGGTGAAAGAACATATATGAAGAAATTTATGAATAAAATGGCGAGAGTTGGAGAAGAAGAAATCTTAAATATTTTTATATGATATTTTTAAAAACCTTGTATAGTTTGAGTATTCAGTTCGCATAAATTTAAGGGATTAGACTAAGCAAAAATCTTAGTCTCTTATTTCGATGTTGCCATGGGCTTCGGTATTGGACAACACACACCTTAAAATAATAGACAAATTTAAAAAAAAATAATATCATATAAAGATGAGAAAAATCCTCTTATCATTGGATAACTTAAATTCAGTAGGCAATTAAAATCTTTTATTTATGTATTGTACTTGCATATACTTTTAATGGACAATGTAAAAAATTTTTATTCAATACCATACATACCATTACAATATAAGTGAATGGCGTAGTTTAATATTTCTTGTGTCATATTATTTGATTTTTTTTATCTTATTTAGTTATTGCAACAAAGTGCCGTTCGTTAATTATTTTGAAAATAGGGCAAAGAAGGTACATTGCACTTTTCTTTATTCGTTTTTTCTGTGAAAAATAATTTATTTTAAATTTTGAAACCCACACACATGCACACATATTTTTTTCCCTTACCAGGAAGAACACCAGCATGGTTGACCTGACTCCACACGCTCTCAATACAGTTAAGTTTCCCAATGGGTAAGATCTCCGAAACATCCTAATAGGGTAAAATGGTCTTTTCGCATCCGACACGCGTTTGAGGGAAAAAATAAATAAAATTCTATCTTCTTCCTCTCTTATTCTTCAAATCATTCAATCACTGGAACCCTAAAAATCAAAATCAAACCCTAACTTTCCTTAATTTGCCTCACTTTCTCTCTCCCCGTCCTCATCAAACCCTAACTATCACTATGGGAAACACAGAGAAACTCCTGAATCAGATCATGGACCTAAAATTCACTTCCAAATCCCTCCAGAGACAATCCAGGAAGTGTGAGAAGGAAGAGAAAGCCGAGAAACTGAAAGTCAAGAAAGCGATCGAGAAAGGAAACATGGACGGAGCTCGTATTTACGCCGAAAACGCGATCCGGAAGAGGACTGAACAGATGAATTATCTTCGATTGGCTTCGAGACTCGATGCTGTTGTCGCCAGACTCGATACGCAAGCTAAAATGTCCACGATCAATAAGTCCATGACCTCGATCGTCAAATCGCTCGAATCGTCTTTGGCTACAGGTAAATCTGGTTGATTTCATCATGAGTTATTGAAATTTTACGGTATTCCATTCAATTCTGTGTTCTGATGATTGTTAGGGTTTCTGTTCAATCCAATTTTAATTTTAGGTTATTTTTTCTGTGTAGTTATATAAAATGCATTCCTTCGACGAGTGATTTGGATACTTGAGGAAAGGAGGGAATTTTTCACAATTCATGAAATTCTGTGGTGTGAAAAGCTTTTAAATTTTAGGTTACCGTTGCCTCGGAGCAGCCGAAATAATTTTCCATAACAGAGTTGGTTATCACGGTCCAGAGTGTTTGCTGAGGCCGGTTCATAAACACCGGTAACTGTAGGATGATAGAATAGGAAACTTCTCACTTCTTTATAAGCATAATTGATAAGGAAGTCTGAATTTTGCAATGTAGTGATGTACTAAGTGCACGTTTCACGAGATAAGTAAGTGCATTGTAAATCGAAATTAGTTATATGTCCACACTCTTGGTAGGAAGTTGGCCTGGAAATTTGGGTGATGTAGCTGGACTGGATGCTTATGCAACAACGTACCATAGTATATAGTATATTTCTCATCAGATTTAAGTGGTGGATTTTGAAAGAGTTGTGTTCATCATTGTATAAGGGTATGATTACTCTTGTCGATTCAAGATAGATGGGTGGTGTTAGTTTGAGTTAGGTACCATTTTATTGTCATGTTAGGATTTATTACCATCTCCACGGATTAAGTATCTTAGTAAAAGGTGGAGATTTTAATATAATTGTAGTTTAAAATAAACTGTAGATAGATTAAAACGTTGGTCTATAATCCTTCTTGCCCAGCTAAGGTGTTTGCTAAGGAAATTGTATAATTTTTATGCTGTTGTGCATTGAGGTGATTTTGCAGACAAGGTTGATTTTTATGTTAAGCCCTAATTTTTTGAGGCTTGGTTTTCATTGATAACTTAAAATTTGATGATGATGATGGGACAGTGTTTGCTTTCCTGTTGTGGAATTTGAATGAATGTAAAGCTGCAAGCTTTTGTGGCTGTTGTCTTTGGCAGTATTAAATGATGAGCCTGTATGTTCTATCCATTTTTTTGTCTAAGCACACATGCAAGCTATAGTTTTTATACTGGGTTTTGTTTTGAGAATTTGAAACTGGGAAGGTGTCATTGAAGTGCTAGCCTTGCCTGTATTCTAAAAGGTGGTCAACTAATTTGAAGACTGTAAGCTGTAACCTCTGTTTTTAAGAGACTGGGTTCTGGTTGGTAAGTTGCAATTATTAGAATTACATCGTAGGTGAGTATTGTGTATTGTCAAGCTATGGTAAATAAATTGTAAAAATAAGATATACCATTGTAATTGTGGAAGCATGAGACAAAATCCTATTTCATTTATCCGTGTTTACGGTGTGAATACACATAATGCATCTAGATTTAGCTTGTCATATGTCCATGTAGATGTAGGTAGTTTCTGCACTTTCAATATCCAATTCGTTGGGATTTCTTAAATGTAAATATGATTAATCAACAATTTATTGACTTATGAGAACATGGTCGTCTCATCTTATTCCATGCTTTCTGACGTTTGTGATCTGATTGTTTGATGGTTCAGGTAACTTGCAGAAGATGTCTGAGACAATGGATCAATTCGAGAAGCAATTTGTCAACATGGAGGTCCAGGCAGAGTTCATGGAGAGTGCAATGGCAGGCTCCACCTCGCTTTCCACTCCAGAAGGAGAAGTAAACAGCTTAATGCAACAGGTGGCTGATGACTATGGATTGGAGGTATCAGTTGGCTTGCCACAACCAGCTGCACATGCTATACCAACTAAAGAGTCCGAGAAGGTTGATGAGGATGACCTCTCAAGGCGGCTTGCTGAGCTTAAAGCTAGAGGCTGAGCTTAGATCATGGGAAGGTGGAATACATGCATATGGAGTATGCGATGTGGGAACATAATAAATTTCATGAGATCTTTATCCTTTGTGTAAATTCTTCTATATGAGAATTTAGCTAGTACATATTTCATGGCTGTGAAGGTTCATCAAACCTCGTAGGTTGTGTAACGCTCTTACTAGTATACTGTATGATGATTGAGCATATAAGTTTACTATCTATTGGTTTTCCTGTCAGCTTCTCTTTGGTTCATAATTTGGTTCGTAATTTGGTGCTTATTTTCCATTTGGTTCAAGTTGCATGCAGTCTACAGACATACATTGTTCATTTTAGGCAACAACTAAAGTTTACATGTTCAGCAAATCTCTAGCAGTAACTTATATCATAAGACCGATCTTCCACACTCGTACTCAGTGAGTTATCTTTTCACCATCTTTGGTAGAAGAAGGTGCCGTGCTTGTCAATCTCTTGAAAGTCTTGTTGACTCGCTGGAGAAGCTTTGGTGGCTGAACTTTACATACATGGAATCCTATTGCATCAAGGTACCAACCACTTCTTCCCCTGAAGCCCACTATTCGATTGCCTTCTACTGGGAAGGAGAATGGTGCACCTTCTTCCATTCCAAATGGTCCCAAGGTCCTCTTGTTGGTCTTGAGAGTGAGGGATCTGATCACTGGACCCATTCCATGCACCAGAGGGCAGATGTATCCGCTAACACTGACCAAATATTCATCTGGGTACTGCAGTTTAATCTGCAACAAGCAATAAAAACCCTTGAGTTTCTGTTAGAGAGGTAATTTGAAGGGAATGTAATGTGTTGTGAAGCCTTTGACTCCAACCTCAGTAGTATGGTCCCCTCCAACACCTCCATGCTTTTCTGCTTCCACAGGTTTCCCGTTCTTATCGTACACTACTCGAATTGAGTCGATGCAGTGACCATAAGTCAGTTTAATTTCTCTCACCCCATTGTGTACGCCATCATCCCAGAAAGCTCCACCATTTCCTCCCCAAGGTCCTACTTCCATGCTCTTCTTGTTCCCGTTTCTATTTTCCTTGCCCCCTCCTGAATATCAATTTATAGTCTCAATGTGTTGATCAAGTTATTAGCTATGTACCATTATGATTTCAGTTTAGGCAATGCCCCAGATGATGTTTCACGTGTTCCATGCAGGTACGTTGAAGGACCAAAATTTTATACGGGAGAAAATGCAAATAACTGCTAAACATTCGGTACGGATACATTTCTAAACTTACAGCGTGTCTAGATAAATTGGAAAATAGCTTCCGACCTCAGTATAAAAACACATCCTTGAAGATACTTTAACTTTCTCTAAACTTTTAACCTTGGTTTTCCCAAAGTTTCAGAGGTGTATCCATATTGGTGTTAAAGTTTAAATGGTTATTTGCAATTTTCTTATGCCTTTTACATTGATGTTTCGCAGATATAACGAACAATTGTCTATTCTTTAATATCATTGCAAGATACCTTAGATACAATTTCAGTGCCCGAAGCATGATAAGTGACAAATTTGATTGATCGAACCTTAGCAGATAACATACATGTATCAATAATTTAAAGCTACTGACTGCCATGCTTCGGATTTTTTGGCAACTGGGTTTAGAAAGCATAGCTTCTAAATTAACTCATACAGATCATCGAAACAAGCATGAAAACGCCAAGGCTTTATTGTCCATATGGTATAAATACTGCTATACTACTGGGATAGAAGAGTTTTCCCTTTCGCCATCCTCTATTTATCATATCCTTTGATTTAACGAAAAAAAATTAAGAAATCAAATTATGGAAGATGACAAGGCAGGTCCTAAGCAAATGGAACCAAAGAACATCCTAGGCTATCAAGTATCAACAGTTCATGGGGGTATGTTGTTTCGGACAACTTGTAGGCAAACAAATAACATCTTCATCAGATGAAAACTCGCAGGTGAAAAATCTCAAAAACCTTTCAACAATAAAATCACAATTCCTACTCTCCATTTGAATGACTAATGATACTAGCCTTGAATGGAAAGAGATGCGCGACGAGGCAAGTGAACTGAAGAAAAAGGACTTAGTTGGCGAACAATAATGATGCTGAGATTTATAAGGATCACACTGGTGGTTCTCAGTGCTGCAGAATCTGATTCTATTTGATTTCAATATCTTGGGATAGGCTTTTCCTTTTCCAACAAGCATTTTGGTGGATTCTTTGTACTCAAATGTGGCGTGCCTGGCTCACACTTGTAATAAAACAACAAAGCAAATAAGATTCAAAAGCATGATAACAAAGTTGGTATAAAAGTGTGTGACCATTTTACACACAAAGACGCAAGATTGAAAGTATCTAGCCGCCAGCACATAAGGAGGTATCTCATGCTTGAGACACAAACATAGAACCTAATCCTTTGCACTACAAATAAGCAATACTCTATTAACTGTCTCATCATACCATATATATAGTCCGGTGCACAGATTCACATTTATTCACATGCATAAAGGAGAAACCGATAACAAGAACAGCTACATAGCAACTTCCTGTGGAAATGTTCTATATAATTACTAGAGGGTTTATAAGATTGAAATATAGGAACAGCTACGTAGCAACTTCCTGTAGAAATGTTCTATATAATTATTAGAAGGTTTATAGGATCGAAACGTAGAAATGCAAGTATGTCAACTTATAAAAAGGCTGTAAATATGCTTGTAATAGTAATAAAAAAGTTGAAATATATGATAGATTAAGAAAAAAAAACTAACTTAATTGTTTTTTTTTTTTCAATATTTTTTATGAATAACTTTTAATCCATAATAACATCACATAAGAATAGCAGCCAAACCTTTCAAAATATCTGAATTCTTATTATATAAAAGAGTAAATAAGTTTTTTCTTTTTCTTTTTTGTGTATATGAATTTGGCAACTAGAACTTGATTTTGAATGAACTGCAAATGTCAAACAAGGGAGAGCAAGGAAAAGAGGAAATAAAATAAGAACATGATAAGAAAGATATAATACTTCAAATGTTGATGAGCTTGTAAAAAAAAATGTTGTAGTTGTACTTTAACCCATTTGATTAAAATAGGTTGAATCATGAAATTCAAAATTAAAAAACCTAAGATTTTATTGAGTTTAACATGCAGACTCAGTTATATCTGTGCACGAGTTGACTAAAAAAAACTTATAAACTCGTAAATTTCAGAATTTTGGCGATCAAATCCGGTAGTTACATGAATGTATGATAGCAATACCTAAAGATCTCATATAGGGACCTTTTAACCGTGTCAATAATGAGTGTTGCAACAATGTGCAAACCGGACACGCCCCCCATTACACTATTAAAAAATGAAAACACTAGTCATATAGTAGATGTTTCAATTAAGGTCCCTTCTTCAGTCTTCGGCTTCCAAGCAAGTCTAAAACTTCTAGTTTTCCTGAGCACAGATGGAGATGATTTGAACCAAGAATTGATGTTGACACGTCGAGTTCCGACATATCTCAAGAAGTGCCTCCAACATTTGTTCATCAAAGTCCTCCTTTCACAGCAATTAGGATTAGCATCCCTTTTTAGTATAATCCGAGATATTAACTGCAATTGAGGTACATTCATCAGAAGAGAATCCTATCAAATGAATACCAAATACCAATTTGAAGTTGATTGCAATAAGCCAAGTTCATGAAAAGACAATCAAACCTGAAGCAATGCACCACCATTCACGGATGAAACCACACAAAGTGTTTTGGGATGCAGTGCTTGGAAACAATACTCTAATACATCTTCAAGTCTTTTTGAGGACCGACAACCTCAATGGTGAAATCATGTGCAGGAGGGATCAGAATTTCCTTCAAGTCTTCATGTACGATAACATACTTTATCAATGAAGGGAGAAAGGACGGAAAAAGATGAGATTTGTGAAAACACCAAACTAAGCACAAATCTTGTCTAACTGTAAGAACACGGGGGAAAAAAATACAAACCTTTTTAGAGTAGATGGCCAATATAAGCCTGCAGAATGATCAAACCTTAGGAGATAATCACATATTCTCGAATACCATAAGCTGGCATTATCTACATATCCCAGGATCAATGTTAATTTGAACTTTGCCTCTTTCAAAACAGCAGGATTCAAGGATAGAAAAGGTAAATCAATCCGTAAATCGCCCTCAAACTCAAACGAATTAAGATTTGGTGTGTTGAAGCGGGCGCTTCTCAAAAATTTGCATTTTCTCAAGACCAGTCTTTTCAGCCTTGGTTTGATAATCTCGATACTCAACAAGTGATCACAGTGACTTAGTTCCAGCGTTTCTAGCTGAGGGAAATTAAGCAACAACTTTTGGAATGATTTGCCACCAATCGCATCATCTTTCAGAGTCAATGATCTCAGGGATGTACAAGCATCCAAGTTATATCTATTGGTCAAACCTTGGTTCACATATCTCTTACTATAATGCCAGAAAGTATGAAGATTTGGAGCATCAACTTGGATGGTTTTCAGCAGATGGCATTGGTGTAACTCAAGCTTCTTTAGTTTGGTAAGGCCTGAAACTTGCAGCTTTTTTAAACCACTGCAGCAAATGAATCTCAGATCCTCCACCAAAGGGCAACAATGAATCAAATTCTGGATTACGTTTTCAGCAACATTAATGTCTCCAAGACAAAGTTTCTGCAAATTGGGAAGCTTTATCCCACTAAATAGTCCTAGTTTGCAACCGAATAGCCTTAATGAAGTTAAAGTAGAGATGGTAAGAACTTTTCTATCTAGATTGCAGAGTGTAGGCCTGACCAAATGGTAAAAAAAATCATTCTGTACATGACGCGAGCTGGGTAAACAAAGATGTAGCTCCCTGATTTTGCTATCAGATGCAATGCTTAACCATCGGTGTATTTTTTGCACCCAGTATAAATCATAGGAGGTCATGTTCAGCTCAATTTTCTGGATCACACTGTTTCGTTGATGATGACTTTCCAGAACACGAGTTACATAGTGGCTGAACGGATCCATTTGATTTCCTGCTGCAGAATCATCATGCTGATCTATGCTCCTTTTTTTGAAGTTCCTTTGGTCAAGTTTGATAATGTTGAATGAATCGTGGACATCTCTCCATTCTTTGGACAAGATTCTAGTCCGAACTATATCTTTTGGATTACGAAGCAGTGAAAGAATGTGATGTTTAATAGATTCTGGTAATTCAGATATCCTATCCTCAGAATCAGCCATAAATTTCTTTTCTTTTTAGAATCTCCTCTCCATTGGCATCAAACACTTTTCTCTTGTTTTTTGGAGTTTCTTGGGATTTTGAAGATAGATTCTTCCAGCCAATCCAAATCAAATGTTTTCACTTTTTTTCTCCTGGTCTTCACTTTACTTTGAATAATACCATAAAAAATTTTCCAGATTCTCTTCCTCTCACACGACCTGCAGTATTGCCTCTTTGATACCGTCACCGAGGTCCTTACTGATATTGCTCTTATCTATAACTTTTTTCCTTTTTCTGTTACAGGATTTCTCCTTGGAAGATTCTGAACGAGAAATCACACGATATCTTATCAACTTAAGACAAATCTATGCAGAATCATGTAGATTATGGGGGAAAAAAAAGTGCATTAGCCAATATGTGTTTGCGATACACCAGCAAGATGAAGTGAAGGGAAAAACATCATCAATATTTGAAGCTCGAATTCTATTTTCACAAGCCACTATCCTCAAACTGAGTCTTTGACGGCTGTCATTGAAAAATGTTGATTACAATAAAGTTTGTGTAACATTACCAGCAAACTGACCTCCAAATATGGTTAGGTGTGCTTTTCATCAGAAAATGCAGCACATAGCATACTCCTAAAGCCAATCAATTTGAAACCATACACATCATTCAAACGTACACTCCAATCAGACCGACGAGCAAAAGCAAATCCTCGAATGAATCATGTATATTTCATAAAATAATGTGTACAGAGTTCAAATCTATACATAATCTTAGCATCAACTTAAGAAGCTAATCAAGTCAAATCTAGTCAAATCTCATATTTACGAGGGTTTCCTAACCAAAAAGGAATGTTAGCTATATGGGTTTAATTCTAGGAAATTAGAAAATACACTTTCCTGAAAAAACTAACTAATTAATTTTTTGTATTTTCCTCCATTTCGCAAAAAAACGAGACTATGCGGCAAAATCACAAATCCGACATAATAAAAACGAAAATGAAAACTCTTGCTTTCTTCATCTCATTCTTTGCCCCATTGGTGTACCATATTATTAAGGAAAATTGCAATTTAGCACCATAACCAAATATTTCACAAATGTCCTTAACCTCAAAATTGTTGGGGATATAAAACTAACCTCTAATAACTTCTTAAGAGTTAGAGCAAGCAAGAACATAATTCTGTATTTTAAGGATGCGTACATATGTTATAAGTAGATGATGCAATTATCCATAATCGTTCTTGGGATAATTTCATAAATAGTACATGAATTTTGACAAAATACATAATTAGATATATGAATTTCGAAATTGTTTAATTTAATACTTGAAAAACTTTAAAATTGATTAATTTAGTACTTGATAGAACTTGAGGTACAGTTGGTGTACACAAAAAGTCTTTTCCGATACTAAATTGATCAGTTTCAAAATTTAAATACTTAATTGCATATTTTATCAAAGTTTAAATACTATTTGTGACATTAACCCAACATTCTTTAATATGGATTTCCCCTGGCTTCTTTATTCATACATTGACGATATAGGAATCTAAGAGCACTTTGTGATACGATACAAACATGCATACATCATAAACACGACCACAAAAAGGACACGGCACAGCAAACCTCAATATGACACAAAGACAAAATAAGTTGGATATTTATGAACTATAACTGGATTTGTATATTTCGAACAATCACACAAATTAAACCAGATAATTCAGACACACCCATTATTCCAGTTCACTTTTAAAATAAACCCCATTAACGAAGTGAAAATCTTGCACTACTTTTTCTCCAAAATCTTTCCCAGGAATTGTATATCCACAGTGATGTCAAGATCAGACCTTGATAGGAAAGATTCCAACCTAACCTACACTTACTCTAACAGAACTTCTCCTCCATTGTATATGGTGCATGTACCTTATAACAGAACACAAGCAAGATTCAATCCTGACACAACACATAGAGTCACATATGCACATACAACTGAAGCACAAAAGTACCCAGAAAAACACGGGTTAGCCATACTAATGCTGTGCGCGTAACAAGAAATACTTGATATCATGGTGAGACCATCCATTCAATGATGCACCGTTGAAAATTCACATCCACATTGTATTAATATCAGATAATGGATTGAACCGACCCGTGTACATACCATAAAGATTCCCCAGAAAGGGCGTTACTTGGCTTGCTGGGAAGAGAGCAGTGAGGAGAGAAACGGAGGGAAATTATTTAGATATGGGGACTTAAAATTTCTGTCTACATTTAACAAGTAGATGACAAATGGGTGGCAAGTTACTTGTAGACAAGATGCAAGATACACTTTTGAAATAAAATGAAATAATTATGTAATATAATTTGTTAAAAATATCTTTCATAATAATTGTAGATAATAAATATGTATAAGATAAAAATATAATTGAAATAATAACCATTAATAAAAATGAAACGGAATCGTAATTCTATTTTTGAGAAGGCGAAACTTTCAAATATTAGGAAAGAGAGTGGCATTAGAATGGCGACTCCATTTCGACCTATTCTTACATACCAAACATCATAATAGGCTAACTGACCTAATCATAATAATATTTGAGACATGTGTGAGCTAATTGACTTAGTGATTTTGCATTTTGTGTTAGATTATTCGAAATTTTTTTTAAAAGTAATAATTTTTTATGTGACTTTTTTAAATATCTTCTAAATAGCCTTTTTCTCTTAAAACATATTCTCCTAGTTAATATATATACGACTATAACACGTTCAATCTTCAACATATAGAACTAGTTACCTAAGTAAAAAGTCGTGACATACTTCTAATTTAAAGTACATATACAGAGACAGAGAGAGAGAGGGGTTAGAATATATGTCTACCAACTCTATAAATAAAAGTTATTTAAATGTAAATCATGTAAAAATAATTATTAAAATACCGTTGCGATATCATATGTATAAAATGAGATATTGATTTTACTATTGGTGTTGCATGTATAATGTATGTTATGAAAATTGAGTATTTCACGCATAACATGCAATCTTCATAAAAAAACAAGTGTTACACCTTATATATATATTGCAATTATATTTTGGTAATTATTTTTATATAATAGTAGATCATAACCCATATGATTGGATCGAGCTGATGGATTATGCTTGTCAGTCCAGGACCAAGCTGGAGTAGGCTAGATCATGAGTTTGACTTGACCATTGCCTTAGATGAATGATATTGTGCAAAATCTATTTAATGATATGGATAAGTTTTATTAGTTGATGATATATATTACATAGAAGCCTTTTATAAAAGGTTGTTTAGTTTGACTTTGTGACGGAGATAAGACCTGAAAGAAGAATGATGAACATTGTGTTTGGAATAATGAAAAGGTAATGAGATGAAAGGAAGTGGAAAGAAATGAAAGGAATGTTTGTGTTTTCGTAAATTTGAATGGATGGAAATAGGGATGGACACAAAACCATATGGCCGAAAGGGGTGGGGGGGGGGGGGGTGTGGGTGTGGGTGTGGGTGTGGGTGTGGGGTGGCGTGGGGGTGGGTGGGTGCAAATTTAACTCATTACAAATATAAACATAACACTTTCTTATTTAAATATATTATAACAATGAATTTTTTTTCCAAGCGAGGGAGCAGGAGCCCTTTTTTGCCCCTAGTTAGGTTTGTCCTTGGATGGAAATTAAGCGATGTTGGGGAAAATGGAAAGAAAGATGAAGTCTTTCACTTTCACTTTCTCTTCAAATTTGTGATGAAAATAAGGGAAATGAGGAGAAATTGTTTACAATTACTCAAACACCCTTAAAATAAAAAGAGAAAAGCCAATTGAAAGGGTAATCAAGTCATTTTGTTACTTTTATTTAATAATGTTTCCATTAATTTCCTTTAATTTCCATGTCAAACATCCAAACAAATATAAAAGTCTCTTCTTATTTCCTTTTATTAGCTTTCCAAAGCTTTTCACTCATTAAAAATTTACCAAACGTAGTGTAAGGGTACTAGCCAAGATGATGGCAACTTGCAAGAAGGCATAGAATATCCTCTAGGGACTCTTGACATAAAGTTCAAGCCAATAGTCAAGCTTGGGGTACTTAGTATAGAAGGGTTGGCCATAAAGTGAAGAATCCTAGGAAATCACAATTGATTGAGCACCCCTTTATCTTGTAGTTGGTTTTCTAGGGTATATAAGGTTATGTGGATACTTTAGGTTTGAGTAGGATAATTTTCATAAAAGACTCATGGAGTGAACCACCATCAAATTTAGTAAATTTCTTAGAATTTTATAAAAAGCATGATTTAGATTGCCTTCCTATAAATATCTTTTGTATATAAGAGGTTCTTTCTTTATTTGTAAGCATCCAATACGTTTCAACTCATACTATTTTTCATTGAGTTTTTTTTTTTTCCTTTAAAGTTTTTCACTCTAATTAATCTAGGCTTAAGTGTTAGGCAAGAAAGCTGAGTTAGTGGTTTAACTGTCGTACATGCTAATATTGAAAACATTTCACATGCCACTTAACTTTTCATCTTTCTAATTGAATATTTAAATCTAAGAACTATGGAAAATGTTCTTTTAAAACATATTTTACTATGTTTTCTTATGATAAAATAATAAAAGAACCGAAATTTAAAACCAAAATTTAAGATAACATAGTCACATGCGGGTTCGGATATATATATGTATATAGATATAATATAAATTATTTGGTTTGTAGAATGAAATAAAATTGATAGAAGTAGAATGCAATTTCAAATCAGTAGAATATAAATAATAGTAATTACCTAATTTGATTGTGTTTAAAATGATAGAATATTAATAAATTAGAAATATATAAAAGAATCAACATATCCATATCTCAATGTATAATAAAATAAGTAAATAAATAATTATTTTAGGCTAGGTTTAGTTTATTTATTTTGATGTTAATTTGATGTTGATTTGAATTCGGGTGTTTAGAAACAAGACAACATATAAATATAATAATCAATCGATGTTCACTTTGCTATAATAGTGGACGCTTAGTTGGCCATGATATCAATTCTATAAGTAATCTTTATTAAAAAAAATTCAACACATTCATTATTAAAACAATAATTTAATACTAGAACAATTTTTTTTTAAAAATATATTTTTATTTAAATAAAAAATAATAATTTGAAAATACTATTATAAAAAGAGCAATATTTATAAGTTGGAATAGTTATTTGCCACCTAAAGCTTGAATACTCACAGGTTGGTATTAGGTCAAGTCGATGTTAAGCGACTTGTAGAGAAGATTAAAGAATGACCGTTAGATTAAAAAAAAATTAATAAGAATTATTGAATGAAGTAATAAAAATCCATCTAGCACAAAGTATTTAGCACTTGTAACGAGACCTACCACAGAGCACTTAGTACTTGTGAAAAGACCTACCATAAAGGACCTACTACTTTCACATCAACTTATAACTTATTTTGCATACCTACTACGAAGCACTTAACACTAGTAAAAATAACCTACCATTTACTGTAAATACCTATCATAAATTACCTAACACGTTTGAGAGGACCTACTATAAAACACTTAGCATATCTAAACAGATCTATCATAAAGCACTTAACACTTGAACATAGCTATCATTAAGCACCTAACACTTATGATAGCTGAATGCATCTGGAGTAACATATTAACTACTCATTCACTTCACTGAATGAATAAAGCTGTAATGAAATTCTTATTACGAAGAATGTCATAGAGTTGTAATATGATTTTTATTTATTAATTTTTCATTTAAATGGTGGTAATTTGAAAAAAAAAAACAGTTTTAATGTTGAATTGATATTTATAGGTTTGAATAAAGAATGACTATTCAATATTTTATGTAATAAGGATTCATTGTGGAATCGTTATTCGGTAAACTAAACGAAATAATAATTACTCGTAAGGAATAAAATTATAATAAAATTATAATTACAATAAAATGAACGGATAATAAATGAGCTAGGTTTTTAAATTTAATGTATATCTTAGGGCATTTTATTTGTGGTAGGTTGCCTTGTACTGGATGATCAGGTCTTCACATGCCCATAAGTCGCCGTACGTTGATGGTACCGGACTTGACGTGATAATTTTCCGAATACTCGCCCATCAGCTGTACTCACCTGTCCGGACATTTTCGTTTCTTCTCCTCTTCTTCAGCTTCCATTCTCCGTACACAGCATATGGTCTCAGTTTTCTTCACATTTACAGAACCTCGTACAATCAATCGTCGAAAATGCAGTCAGTTGAACCACCTAAAGCAGCTCCAGGCATTCATAATCACACTTGGTCACACCGACACCCACTTCCTAATCTTCAAGCTCCTCCGTTTCTGCACTCTAAAGCTCGCCAACCTCGACTACGCTCGAACCATCTTCGACCAACTTAACACCCCAATATATATCTCTATGCCGCCATGATCACCGCTTATTCTTCGTCCTCCTCCTGCCGGAGCTGCCGCCGCTTTTCAGCTGTATCGTGACATGCTTCGCCATGGAAACCCTCGTCCCAATCAATTTATCTACCCCCACGTTTTTAAAATGCTGTTCTAGGACGGATTTGGTTCATACCCATTTTTTTCGGGTTTTGAACAATACCCAGTTGTCCAAACGGCTCTATGTTGATGCTTACTCGAGGTATGGAGGTGGAATTGAGGATGCCCGCAAAGTGTTCGACGAAATGTCCGTGAGAAGCGTTGTTTCCTGGACTGCTATGGTGTCGGGTTATTCAAGACTTGGGCAGTTTTGGAATGCGGTCAGCGTGTTTGATACAATGCCTGAAAGGGATGTTCCGTCTTGGAATGCTCTCATCGCTGGTTGTACTCAGAATGGTTTGTTTGCCGAGGCTATATCGCTGTGTAGAAGGATGACGAATTCGGAGAATACTAGGCCTAATACGGTAACGTTGGTTTGTTTGCTCTCTGCGTGTGGACATGGTGGTATGCTCCTCCTTGGAAGAGGGATTCATGGCTATGTTTATCGAAATGATATTGTTTTGGATTCATTTATTATGAATGCTCTTATTGATTTGTATGGGAAATGTGGTAGCTTAAAAGAGGCTAAGAAGATTTTCGATATGAGTTATGTAAAAAATTTGACTGCTTGGAACTCGATGATAAATTGCTTTGCTCTCCATGGCCAAACCAAAAGTGCGATTGACTTGTTTGAGAGGATGGTAATGTTTGGTGGTGGAGTTATTCCTGATGAAGTAACTTTTGTTGGCATATTGAATGCTTGTACTCATGGAGGGTTAGTTGAAAAAGGTCGTGCATACTTCAATTTGATGACCAATAGGAATGGAATTAAACCAGAAATTGAGCATTATGGATGCTTAATTGATCTTCTCGGTCGAGCCGGGATGTTTGAAGAAGCAATGAGATTTATTGGGGAAATGGAGATTCAGCCCGACGAGGCCATATGGGGTTCTTTGCTCAATAGTTGTAAAATACATGGCCGTCTGGATTTAGCGGAATTAGCAATAAAAGAGCTTATTAGGCTTGAGCCGAGTAATGGAAGTTATGGTGCTATGTTAGCAAATTTATATGTGGAATTAGGAAAATGGGATGATGTCCGCAGAGTCAGGAAGATGTTGAAGGATCGGAATGCCTATAAGACCCCTGGTTGCAGCTGGATTGAGGTTAATGACCGGCTCCATCAGTTTTACTCTGTTGATGGATCCCATACTCAAATAGATGACATATGCAAAGTCCTGGAAAGTCTCGTTGAGGTGACTTAGTTTAGGCAACTGCTCAAAATGTGGCTCAATTCTTCTAGTATTAATTGCCAGATCCTTTCTTGGATTGATACTTGATGGTGCTGGAAGTCCCATGCCAAGATAAATGGAGCCCGAAGTTCCTGGCTGCTATCATAAGCTTTAAGTGAACAGCATGCTTGTAAGGTTAACTATGGTATCTAATCAGCTCACTTCTTGATATAACGGGAAGTTTTAGTTGTGTTTTGTGTATATTAAGTTGGTTCTCTTATGGTTTCAGGGTATTGTTGAGCAAAAGTGGTATGGTTAAGGTGGTTACTCTACTAACTTTTTGGGAAGTAAGATAAGGAGACCGAGTGGTATAGGAAAAGAAAACCAACATATTGATACCGTTGTCCTCTTCGTTTAAAAGATACTGGAGGGACCACCTTAGTCAACTTTATAGACTGAAGAATTCTGCAGCAGGCAGAAGGGTACAGCTCCTGGAGCAGTGTTGCCTTGAAGTGAAGCAGCAGCCAGAGCTAAGACTCGATTTTTGGTGCTCACGACTTTAGTAAAAGCTCTTCATTCTTCAGGTTGATCTGGGAAGGGTTCTATCATCTCAAAAGGATGTGAACACTACACGTGAAAGAACCTTCAGCTTATGAGCCACATGCACACCATTACAGCAGGAATTAGCGGTGTTCCATCAAGATTAGATGAAATGAAACGAGTGTGTGTGTCAAGAAGCTGCTGGGGATAATAGCTGCACAATGGGATGGCCTGATTTGTGGTTCTGGAGAAGTAGTTCCCCTCACCTAGGAGAGGAGAGTCCAGAACAAGTGCAAACATTGGCTAACAGGTCCATCTTGGGTAAATTAACCTTTGTATTTTAATCATGTATATTTTATTTTTGAAAGAACTGCACATAACATCGATTATTTTGTATCTTGTAGAGTAACCCAGAAGCGGCTAAGTCCACGATTATGTAGAGGATGCAAATCCCAAGTTAAGAATGCTAGTTGATCACTTTTCTCAGGAACTGCATGGTGCAAGTGCAGTAGTAATATTCGGTTCGTCTATCTGGGAATGATGATATTTCCAACAGTTATGATATCCCATTCGAAAGATTTCTTGAGAAAGTTATGAATGAATGACTTGCACCAATTCTCTTTAGTCAAACGAGGATATAAATATATATTAAAATAATAATATTACTGAGTAATACTTAGCACAACCACTCGAAAATTGTACCCATTTGAGGTTTTCTTTATCCTTGTCTTTCGCCCAGGTGATGAAGCGGTCTTTGACTCTGCGGAGGTTGTCATTATGTTTTTGCTGACTAATTTTTGTGATGAAAAGAAATAAGTTGAGAAAAGAAAAGAAAAGAAAAGGAAGGCAAAAGAAAAGGGAGAAAAAAAAAGGAAGAAAAGAAAAAGAAACAGCAAATCAAGAAAGCAACAAGCAGATGTTGGAATTTCCCCTTTCTTTGGATATTTTTTTTTCCCGTTTTTCAGTTGTGATCTTTTGCTGTTTCATTAGGAAATTTGTTTTGAAATGTGGTTCATTTTCCAACACAAGTTCAACCTATGTCCTATATGAGAAAATCCCACGTCCACACCCTGATCACCTTCATTGAGTTCTTTGATGGGTAGAGAGCTTTATGAATGGAACGTGATCTTTCTGCTTTGGATCCCTATGCCTACTCATTCATTTAGAAAATATACCATCGATATTGAGAGAGTTAGGGTTTAAAAGCACCAAGCGGAAACTAAAAGTAAATAAGAAATTCATACTCGGTTCAAGCATTTCTTACTTTTTTTTTTTTTTTTTAAGCAAGGAGATATATGACACGATCCATTTCTGCTTTCGTTTCTCACTTCTATGTTCATCGGGTTTGCTGAACATATTTAAGATCAAAATATAATCTTATAGGGCTGACTAACCATTCTTTTTTAAACCTATTTCACTTCACACTAACCAGCAGTAACAACAATCAAGAAAGGAACAATTAGAAGTATTTGAAAGTCTTGCATCTTCTTCTATTTCAACTGAGCAATCTATAAAGTCGAACTTTTATTGTCAGCTTGAATTTTGAAATAAGAAATCAATTATCAAATATCTTGGATGGTAATCTTAAGTCAGTTAATTGTCTCAATAGCAGTGATTAGGAGTATAAATGAATTAAATTATTTGCGAGTTATTCGAATTTAGCCCAATATTTATGTAAATGCGGCTTTGTATTTAGTTGAGTTTAAGGTTAAACTCAAAATACTTGAATAATTAATCGAGTTCAAGTTTTGTAATGTTTGACTTAACTAGTACAAGAGTAAAATCAAACGCAAGATTGAAATAAATATTACCTGAGTAAGAATTGAGTTTAAACATCAATATTGCGTATTGCTCGAAACGAGTCATATTTAAACTTATTTGGTATTGCTCGAAACTAATTTAAGCTCAAAATTCGTAGCTCAATCAAGTTCGAAGTTGTCTTCAATACTACATCGCCTCGATTTTAACTTTCCTACTTGCAAGCGTTCTTATTGATCAGGCGGAAAGTGTAAGTAATATTAGGTTCTTGTACTAGCCTACTAGGCAAAGATAATATTACCAAGAGTTATGATGTTCCATTTGAAAAATTTCATCCTAATCTAATGAATGAACGGCTTGGCGATTCTTGTTTGTCAAACAAGACGGCTGGTAAGATGTCTCTGCCTTTCCGATGAAGGATTCGGATTTAGTCCGATATAATGCAACTTGTCGTTACTTTCTGGAAACCAATCGATCCTTTTCTAGAATATAATTTGGAAGTGTCTAATATATCAAGAATTTTTGGTCCTCAGAGTTGGTTTCCTTGCTAGCTAGACTAAGACAATAAACACAAGCAGAAATGGCACAGCAAAATTATTAATTAATAAAAGTAAAATCTTTGGCACAAACCTCAATAGATTGAGGTTGATCAAGAACTGCTTCTTGCTCTTGAGTTGGACGAATTAAGTTGAGTTGGAGAGGTTGATCAAGAACTGCTTCTTGCTCTTGAGTTGGGCGAATTAAGTTGAGTTGGACTTATGAAAGTTCGCAACTCTACTGACTTAATAAATTAATAAGCTCAAGTTAAGTTGGAATTTCGGTAAGCATCAAAAGTATAGGCTCGAGTCTAAACTCGTTAAGAATTCATGAATTTGAACTTGGCTTGTAGGTTTGTTAAACTTAACGAATTTGACCTCAAGCTTGAATTCACGCTCGTGTACATAAATAATTATATATAATAAAATATTATTATAAAAAACCTTTATTCACAAACTTTTAATGAGCTTATTCATGAGAATTCATGAGTATTCTCATGGGCTAGTGAGACTTAATAAGCATGTTTGTGAGCTTGAAGAAAAATTCAAGCTCGACTCATTTAGCTAAACGAATGTCATATTAAGCTTAGGTTTACCTCATTTATTAAATGAGCTTGAATACTTCACGAATAACTTGAATCATTTGTAGCCTTATTTTTTAGATGGCCAAAACATGGCCCCTTAGAACTTATATATTTTTTATTCTAACTTTTCTTTTTCAAATTATTTTTATCTTTTTTTAATAATAACTTTTTATTATAATAATTGTTTTTGGACCAATAAAAAGCTAATATATGTTGGTGTTCTCAAGAATTTGACGAAAATTCATTTTTGTAAAGTGTGAAAAACATTAAGAATTCAAAAACATCTTTATTAGTAGCAAGGTTGAGGGAAAGAATAGAAAAGATAGGACCTATAATGGCTCCTTGTTCAATTCTTTCGAAGTTATTGGGCCCTCCCTTCACCACCCCATGGGGATGGTCTAAGGGTATTACTGATTTTATCTTATCTATTGAGGCCTTTCTTTTCAATATCGATCCAATTGTATCACGTAATCCATTAAAGAGTGTTTTGAGTGAATTATATGAAGCTAGTAAGCAAACAACGAATCCATGGGCATAATTAGATCTCTCTTTTTTTATTTGTTTATACTATCTGTTCTTCTTTCAATAAGCAAACAACCACCTAATTAAACCCTTCAAATAAAATTTAACTAATCAGTAAGAATAATGATAGAATTGGTCCATGAATCGAAGAAATAGTAAGAATTCTTAAGAAAAAGAAAATGCTAGGAACTTAAATAGAAAAAAATAAGTTATTTTTTTTAACTTATCGTATATTTCATGCATTTTGTCGAAACAACTTGCATATAATAGAGGATCTACCATTTTATAGAAGTTTTGATCCTTAGAAGAAGAAGAAGAAGATAATGATGTACAAATCAATCAGTTGTGAATTTAAGCAATAAGAAGATATTTGTAAAAGTTAAGAAGAAGAAGATGAAGAAATTCATAAGGTACAAATGAGTTGTGAATTTAAGGAATAAGAATATATTTGTAAAAGTTAATAAGGTACAAATTAGTTGTGAATTTAAGCAATAAGAAGATGTTTGTAAAATAAAAATAAAAATATAATAATAGGGACGGAGGTTTTTGCACTTAATTATTATAAAGATATAATGATTTGAACTATATTATAAAATTCAAAGGCTGTAAAAATATATATATCTTAAATTCAATAATTATATTGCCAATGACTTTGTAAACGAGTGACATCCTCCTGATCTTTCAAGTAAAATGTACATATTTAAATCCTCTTCGTTGTTATAATGAGAAAAGAAAAAACCTCTATAATTGCATTGACACATGATTGCAATAAGAAAGCATCCATCAATCACCCCATAGCCAAGGCCACCACCAAACCACCTCCAAAAAAAAAAAAAAATGGCCCCATAGCCTTGGTTAGCTGGAGCATGCTTAGAGTCGATTCCTAATATTTTTCATTTTCTTATTATTTTTTTGGTTAGTTTTCTATGTTTTTATTATAATACTTTAATATCATATTACTAAAATTATATTGTTATAGACAATGATAAATGTCATATTTCCTTTATTAGCATTAACACATGTTAATGAAGGGTAACTCAATATTTATCAAAAGAAAAAGATACACGTCATTAGTATCAAAAGGTTAGGTAAACTTTTTGTAATTTTCCAGATTAAAGGAATAGTAAAACTTAAGGTTCCAATTAGAAAAGTAAGCAAACATTAATAACTTAAAAATGAATTTCTTTTTTTTTGTTTATAACTTGACTAATTTCTATGTTTTTGAGACGGACTATATGGTATAATTCATTCAAAATTTATATGCCTCTTTTCTAATGTTCGTGTTAGAGGGCTAGTCGAAGTTTGGAAGAACTCGATTAAGGATAAGAACAGAGGATAAGTTAGCTATAATTGGTTATATAAAAAAAATTGATAATAATAATGTGGGCGTTTATAAAAATAAAAATGAAAGGTAAAATGATACAGACATGAAACGAGGTATTTAAATTTTGGATAAATGTTGCGAATCATACTTAAACTTTAGACAAATATGTAATTGGATATTTAGACTTTGGACTTGATTAATTTAGTACTTAAATTTTGAAATTGATCAATTTAATACCTAAAATTATTTTGGGATATGCTAACCAATATCGCAGAAATACTATTGACGTGTATAAAAAGTTCTTTTAGGTATTAAATTGATCAATTTCAAAATCAATATATTAAATTAATCAATTTTAAAATTTAGATACTTAATTATATATTTTACTAAAATTCATGTATCATTCATGATATTAACCATAAATTTTAATATTGTAGATATAGATATATTAAAAAAATAATTATACTTAGTAATACTGAACACAACCACACGAAAATTAACCACGCTTGAGAGTGAGTTTGTCTTTATATTTAACCCTGGTGATGAAATGGTCTTTGACTCCGAAGGTTGTCATCATGTTTTTGGTGACTAACATTTATCTCTTTTTAACTTATTTCACTTCATATCAACTGCCACTGGACGACAATCTAAGGCAGGGACAAGCAACAAATATTTCAAAGTACTGCACCTTCTTTAAGAGGCAACCAATATTTTTCAACCGAGCGAGCAATCAATAAATTCTACTTTTGATGTTAGCTTGAAACAAGCGATGCCGTCAATAGCACGGTTTCAAAGTTTTCCACACGGCACGGCAAACTATGTTTAAAGATGAAGATAAAAATTATTATAGTCACATGGCTATTATAATGAACAACCACATCCTTGGATCAAATGGTCCCTACACAGCAATTATCACCGGTTTTTATTTTAAGGGATGTTTGGTTTGCCGATTTGATATTGTTTTTGTGTCGAATAAATATTGAGTTGATGTAAATATGATATTAATTAAAAATTAATAGTTTTATCAATAAATTAATTAAATCAAATCGATACTGAACCAATACAAATAAAAATCTCACAATCCAAATAGGAGTATCATACCACTAAAAATCACCTTGAGCATGTACAATAAAAGTATTTAGTACCATATTTAGATAAGAACTTATGTCATGGGGTTTGTGACCATTCTTATCGAATTTGAAGTCTTTATAAATCTGAGGGTTTTTTTTTTTATAATTATTTTGTTTTTCTATTCTTTAAATTTTCAGTAAATGTCCAAAGGAAAAATTAAAAAATAAAGGAGAATTTGCAAATTAACTTATTAAACTTTTATCAATATGTGAATTCATCTCCTCAACTTTCAAATTGATCATTTTGGTTTCTTAAACTTTCAAAAATTAGTACAGTTAAGGACGATTAACTTTTTCTATGAAATTTTTTTAGAGGAAAGGCAAATTCCGTACATAAATAAAAGTTTAGGAGGTGAATCTGCATATAAATGAAAGTTTGAGTGGTATCTTATAATTATTCCTTTTTTTTAACGAAAAATATTAAATATCCTTAATTATGCTAATTTTTAAAAGTTTAAAATAGCAAAAAGCTTATTTTTAAAGTTCATGGGTAAATCCGTAATTAGATAAAAGTTTAAGGATATAATTTGTAATTTTTCCAAAAATAAAATTTAAAATATTAAACTATTGCCATTAATTATAAATAAATTCATACATTACTTAAAGATTCAAAATAAAAGTTCAAATAGAGTTGATGTGATATAAACATAGGTATGGTTCAGTTCTAGAATCAGGACCGAATTGTGCCATCCGACTCCTTGAAAAAAGAAATAAAAAAACAACGTGGAATGGTTGTGTCTTTTTAAATACCAAACTGTAGCCTAAAGAAGATAACCATAAGGAGGTATCTTTTGTCATCTTTGTTAGTTGAATATTTGACTTTCTGCTTACACTTCAACCAAGAAAACAATAAGACACCTTATCAACTCCATCACTTTCAACTAATCCCTTTATTGTTCATTCATTGTGGCCATCTAAATTTGATATGTCAATCCACTAGCATGTCAAATGAATGCACTAACTGGTACAGGTGCATACATATTACAACATAAACTTAAACAAATAAAATATAAGAAAATAAAAAGGTTATTCAAGTAGGGGTTATAAGCAAGCAAGGCAGTTTACCATAGTATGAAAGTCAAGAAAAGGCATGATTGAGATTGACACATAGTATAAACCTTTTGCCTGAACAACTAGATTTGTTATTAAAAAAAGTAAAAAAAAAAAAAATTCTTTGTAACTGGAACCTGTTCTCCGGTTATTAAAAAAAAATATTGGAAAAAAAATTTAGTTAGTTTTCCAGTTTTGGTTCTGATTCCACGTTTTTCAAAATTAGAACCGACAGTTCTGGTTTCTGTTTGAGCCAGTTTTGAATCGATGTAGACCTTAAAACCTAAAAACTTCAATGAATATTATGCTTTCACAGTAGGTAGCAATACATTGATGAAAGGTGGGAAGTGTAATCCTCTACAAATAGATTACCTCTCACATATTTTAGAATTTATTTGAAACAAATAGTAAGTCATTTCTTGTTAATTAGATATGTGTGATTCATCATGTAGACACGTGCCAAAACATAAACATGTGTACCTGCAAGTGCAAAAAAATATACTCATAATGACTAAATCTTTAGTAATTATTACATCACTTTTGCAAAGTAACAAAACTAAACTCAACTCTTGCTCGGTACTAAAAATTTTATAAATCGTCAATTTCAAAGCTCGTAGAATAGACCTCCATTCTAAATAGTTAGCTTGATATTTTATTTCTATATAACCATCGTGTATCCAACGACTAAATAGATATATCATATCCCATTAAATCACAATGACTACCATCTTTATCAACAATATCTGGAAAAAAAAGAAAAGAAAAAGAATTGAGCAAAAAGCCTCAATAGAGAGTACTTCATATAGACATACACAATGCTACATACATGCAACTTAAAATATTTAATGCAATATATAATAGCATCAATCATCAAACATGTAACCCGTCACAATCTAAAAGCTTTGGATATGTTAGTTTAGCCTAGGCAATCTTAACTATTTGTATTCTAACTTCTTTTTACTTAGGAAATCATTTATTATGTTTTATAGGAAACATGATAAAGTTTCGACTATTTCTCTATGATTTTCAAATTTTACAACCCTATAAATTAACTTATTGCTAGTACAAGGCTTTAAAAAAGAAAATTATTTGTAAACATGGCCAACTATAAAGCCTTGTCTAGTAGGATAATCCAGAACAAAACTTTGGACTCGATGCTCCTAAAAACAAGTGGAGTAGAAGGAGTTTAAATTAAGTGTTTACAGTCATCCATCAAAATTCTAAGACAATGGCTTAAAGCTAAAAACACTCAAATAAGTAAAAGCTTAGCCATCCAATATTCCATCCTCTTTTGTGTAGCCTCGCGCAATAAATTACATCAATCCTTATCTTTGTAGCCATAACCCAGCAAATCATGGTGTAGGTCTACAAAGTAATCATTGTTAATAACTAAAATGTTAAGAAACAAGCGATGAATCCCAGTACAATAGCGGAACAACCACATACTCACATGCCATGTATTCCTATTCTAATGCAACATACAATATGATATGTAATTTAGATAAAGCCAAACAACAATTGCATACAAAGATGAACATGAGTGCTTAAGATTCTCATAAAAAAAAAAAAATGAAACGCAAGGGTTCAACTTCACTTTTTGCTAATCAAGGGTCAATGAAGCCTCTAATACGATGCCCAAAAGGAAAATAAAGAGGCAATCTTTTTCAAAGTCATTCATCAAACCTGTCCTATGATGAGCATTATCTATTGTTATGTTTTATCCCAGGGCCTATAATACTTAGATGACCTTGTCACAACTTTGTCCAAACTCAAATAATTCATACTAGCTATGAATTCTTCATATTGACTACCCATTGAGCTTACTTATGTCTCTATAAGGGCTTAGGCACCTAACTATCATATCCTTTCAAAGTTACAATCAGGCTCATAATCTAGTTCAAGGTTATCACTTACTGAAACAAGTAGTCATGCAACAAACAACACATAATTAATTGGCAAAGTTTAAGTATTAGTTTGGTTTTAATTTCTATCCTGACAACCAACACATATTTCCTACGTACCTATTCTCACGCCATTCCTAAATATCTCCAAAAGTCTATAGTTACTTAAAAAAAAAAATTCTTTCGTTTTTGTATCATCAAGTTAGTATTTAGTTATCTCATATTCATTGCTTGTTTCTCCTTATTTGCCAGTTTTAGTTTTAGGGCCGTGAGTTTATACTTAGAGGACTTAATCCACTTTTGGGACATTAAGTTTGATTGGGTTGGGTAAGTTTCTAAGTCACAATGTATATATAGGTGACCTATTTTCTCCATTTGGTTCATTAGAATGGATTGGTATTTCTATTGGTCCCAAATGCATTATCAAAAGGAAGAGAGGGGGGGAGGGGTGTTGTGAATTGATTGTTATTAAAAATTAAATATTTTCCAATTTAAATAATTTTAAGTTTTCCTCTTAATTTTGCAATTATAATGGTGTAAAACAATAATATAACAATATAGTAAAAATATGAAAATTAAAAGATAAGGGATAAGAAGATCGGATAGTGATGTATGGAAGTTTCCTTGTGAGTTAGTCCTTGTTTCCAGCTCCACACTGGGATCTGGTTGTCTTAACTTGTTGCAATCCGCTATATTAAAAATAATTGAGAGTACAAGTCAAGTCACTCTATGGCATAGTTTCACCACTGGGTCTCCTTAGTTATCCATTATCTAACCATTTAACTACAGTGATTAAACACTCTCAACTATCTCACAAAAGCTCAAAGGAGTAAAAGAACAAAATGAAATTTCGTAACACTAAAGGTTTTGTAAAAGGTTTTGGAACAGTGAAAAATGAGAGTAAACTTTTTGCAATAGCTCAATATGATTTCTTTTTCTTTTATATTTTTTTTCGTCCAAAGCTCTTCTCTTTATATTCTTCAAAACAAAACGATTAGATAGGAAAAAAATCTTCTAGTAAATATCTTCAACAATATCTTCTTGTTGTCTTTTTGAATTTAAAAATCCATAAAAAATATCTCCAATAATCCAAAATAATGGCATTTGAAATCTACATAAAATCTATAAAAAGATATCTTTTTCGTTGTGATAAAGATGCCACAATTCAAATTTGAAATCCAAATATATATATATATATATATGTAGAAAATTAGTCTAAAAAAATGTGTTTTATTTTTCCTTAATATTTTCAACAATATATCCTATAAAATCTTCCTAGACTTTTATCACATGGTTGTATATGAATAACTTCCATATAATTTGGATATGAAATATCCAAATAAAACTGATAATATCTTATAATATCTTCCAGCAAGATATTCTCCAACAAAAAGCTTAGAGATAAGTCTTCCATGAATAAATGAATAAGGTTGTTGAGATATCCCATGATTTGAGGAAGTGTAACTTTATCTATAACCACAAAATCTTTGTCTATTCTTATATGATATTCTTTAGTAAATCTTCCACAAAATATCTTGAAATCATACTTGTAGAATCTGATGAAATAAATCTATTGAAATCTTGAAGAGCAAAAGTATGAACCTTGATGAAATGATTTAATGAATATGATTTAATCTTTATAAAATGATCCCCAAGATATATAATCCGAGTTTTGTGGAACGCATCAAGCATATTACCCAAATATGCTTGACAAGTGGAGGCGGGCCCTCATATTTATCAAATATCCCACTTATATAAAGTTTATGCAAACTAGAAAAATTCGTGATAGACCAAGTTGAAGGTTCTGGATAAACTTTTGACTATGTTATGTATTTCTGTTTTCAAACACAAAATTTTGGAGTAACTTCTGATAGAGTGCTGGTTCACTATTTTCCTTTTGATAAACTTCTGCAATAGCTTCTGTTGAACCTTTTCATCATAAAACATTTTAAAATCATCTTTAAACTTATTCAGGACAATATTTCTCATATCTAATAACTTATCTTTATAAAATAAGATCTTATAGCCTGCACTCATTAAAGAAGCATGTTAGATATCATTAACTCTTTTTGTTATCATCGAAACTCATTTAGAAAACTTAACAATTCCATTTTTTATTGTAGAATATCTATTCTTTTGTTTGGTTTATAAAAAATTATATCAAGAGAATTTCTATTCCATGTAATGTGGAATAGATAAGGAATCCTTATTCCTTCATTTTGTTAGAGAAATGGCTATTTTTGACTAAAAAACATATTTTGTTTCAAAAATACCTTTAACTATAAAATAAAAAAAATTACTATTCCTTTTCAGTTTTATTCCATTCCAGTGAACCAAACGTATGAATTTTGGAGCTTGGTCTTGTAAGAATAGATTCTTATAGTCCACCATTTATGCTAAAATCCTTAATGTCCTATTTGGTTTATTAGGCTCTTACTATCCATAATCCAATTATTATATAATCAACATACATATACTTTTAATAATTAATCCATTTTATAAGTATTTCCATTTCAATCCATTTCAACATTGAGAATAGATTATAAATAATACATTTAATTCCTATATAATTTTTGGAATTAGATTATGCATATTTCCTAACATACCAACCACTTATCGAATCATATTTGTGATATATGCATGAGATAGACCATATTCAAAGCTTTAACCATATTCACATGGTTTATATACTAATACATATATATTATCATATTACTTAATTCAATTTTATCATTTATGAATTTATATTTTTAGTTAGATATATCATATTATATCTTCGGGTAAGGTAAATATTATCACACTACAACAAGACATATTGTATTATAACACATTTCATATGACAACAATCAAAAGTGAATATAACTAATTTTTTATGCTCCTTGAATGAAATTTAAATATGGCAATTCTCCTAATTTATCATGTGCATCTCATATTTTATCACAAATGAAGTAGAGTTACTGTTGTAGGCTAATATAATCATTCAATGCATTTTGACCATTCAACCACTCTTATGACCTAACTAAATTAATCTATTGATCTTATACCATTAGGACATCATTTGTATGCCTCAAATTGATTCTTATTCTAGCCCTATAATTGAAAAAAAAAAAAAAAAGGTAATTAGACTTTGCCAAACCATACAAAGCAAGTATCTAGTTATCTACATGCTCTAACCATCCCATGTTTTTGCATAAATTCTTTTCTAGTTAACAAATCACTATCAAAAGCATCCACAACAACTTATAATAATGTCAAAATTCTCTAATTTTACATTAATCCATTTTAAACTATCCAATCATATTCCATACCTATGACCAGATATTCGATGTAACACATTCACTTGATTGCTATTAATTTGTATCACATCCAAAAACTATTTGGACCATTGTAGATCAGTATGGTTTAGCGATAAACACATTTATTTCATTCATATAAACAACCTAAAAACATCAAGCATGTCGCATCACATATCCATATCACACATCATATTATTCAAGGTCCTTATGCCCTCCTAATCATTTTAGGCTCAAGAAATGATTAAATCTTACTCTTCAACACTCAAACTAGATCATAATAAATTAATTACCCTCAAAATTCAAGAGTTTAAAAAAAGATGCATAAATGTTTTGGTTAAATAAACTATTTATCAACATCCATTGTCAAAATCATTTACAACTTATATTCTACTCCATAAATCAAATTTCTAATCAAAATTTTAATATTAGACATGCACGCTCCAACTCACACATGCTATATGCCATCACCATTTTCATACGCCACCACACATGCAAGCATACTCACACATTTCCACAAACATACATCATATTCCTGGTTATAATGGACTTGTATGTTTATCAAACTTGTAGAATTTCCTCTTGAAACCTCCTTCCTAGCTTAAGCCACTACACAAAGGAAATTGTAGATAATTTCTTCAGTCTCAACATAATACAAGTTTTCCAAGTTACTAAATCTCAATAGAAACTTTAATAATAGCTTATTCATACCCACTTTGCTAATTATTCTTTTCTTTGTCCTTAAATTCAAAAATTCCAACTCTAAACTCCCCTTAAAAAAGACCAATTCTTCTTTATAGAAAAAGAAGAAGAATAAGAGAATTTAACTTGATATTGTATTATCTAACTAATTAGAGCTTAATGAAGTGGTAAGGGTTTAGAGTATAAGGGTTTACCCACTAAGCTTCTTTTGTAAGAGTGCTTCGAGAGCAAATAAAGAAGAAGATTAGAAGAAAAATAATAAGAAACGAATGAGAAGAGAGAGAAGGAGCACCAATGACACATTAAAGGGTAAGGTTAGGGTTTTATTTGCTTCTGATTAAGTTGTACCATGTAACATAATTTTTAAACCCATATTTTCATATATGTAATTTTTAACTAGTTTTACTACTTTGTTGATTTCCTTGTAATTATTCTTACATTAAATTATTTTTAAACTCCAAATACTTCATTTTACTATTTTTTAAGTTGTTTTTGAATTTTAAAACATTAGATTCTCGGATAACAATTTTAATAAGACAATGCGAGTGTTCTAGATAATTTTTAATAAAATGGTGCATGAAGTGTTATTAATCGAAGTTTTCAAAAACATAGCCTTTAACGAACTAACATCCTAATGGTTCTCAAAACTCAAATAATCCAAACTCAATATTGTATAATATTACATAAATAAACCATCAATACAATCATAGATTAAAATATAAGATATCAATTTAGTTTCATTATTGGCTAAATCTAACAAGCAATAGCAACAAACAATAGTAGCCATGTACATAGCATCGACAATACGCTAAATCTAACTCCTATTACAAAATCAATTAACCTAATATTACAAATTTAGCTTGAAAAAGACCATTCACCTAGTTACTATCATTCTTCCTCAAAACTTGATTTAATTTAAGATTTTTCTTCAATTTTTAAGATTGAAATACGTGAGTATGGGAACTCTCGGTTAATTAAAAAATTGATTACGGCAAGTGCCTAAAGAAGTGGTTGACCAGCGGTCGACCAAGGGCAATCGGCTTAGGCTACTCGGCCAACCGATATTTCGAGTTGGTCCGACTGTATTCTACAATTGTCTCGTTCATGCTGCTTCAATGTAGCTTTAGGATGTTTCCTAGTGTTTTTCTATGTATCTTTTTCCAAGTTTCAATTTTCAAAAACCGTTTAATTGCCAAGTTCATATACCGAATTCAATCTCTCGCAAAATCATGTTTAGCGATAATTTGCTTCCTACTTCAATCTTTTAAGTATTATCAATTCTTAGAAACTCCTAGTTCTTCAATTAATATGAACAAATTTATCTCTAAGAATAAAAAAAGATTTGTGACCGAGTTAATTATCTTAATCCACCAATTGAGTTTGTTATCTCAACGTGTACTACGCACAACTTTTGCATTATTGAACCAAATACCCTACAATTCCTTATATATATTGTAAGAAATTTATCTATTAGACAATAAAAACTTTAAAACATGACATTACCTTTAATTATCTCTTGATCTGTTTCTTCAGCTTCTTTGATTTCCTATCAAAGAATACCCTTAATTAGAAACATCTAATAGTTTATCAAAACTAAGAATAAGGATGTTTCATGAACCTTACCTTTCTACGAATTGGTTGTTCTCCTTAGGTTTTCAAAGCATCTCTTTGGTTCCTCTGAAATCTCTATAAGAAGAGAATGAGGAAATGTATGGGAGGGGCTTTATATAGAGGAACATAAGTGGCATTTCTTAGAGAGTAAGTTATTCATTTAAGGAAGGTGGTGACAAGATAAATAAACTAATAGTTTGGGCAATTTACTAGTCTACCATTGTTTATAGAATAATTTTTGGAATATTTTAATATGTTATGTCTAATGTTATTTAGAAATGGTTGAGTGCAAAAAATCATGGGATTTTTTCTACTTGCCAGTATGGAGAGTCTTATTTGTATGGATATTTTATCATTTATGGATATTTTATCCTTTAGGTAGGACAATTTAATGTTTGAAGGGATGTGTCGGTTTATCCGATTGGGTTTTGATACCTCTAACCTTTTTTTTTTTGATCCTTTATCTGTGGATTATTTTGTATCGATGAGTTCGATTGATTAATTTTTTCATATTAAATGAGATTCATCTTACTTGCGCAAAAAAAAAAAAAAAAAAAGAAGTTATTTAAAGGAAATATGTTTTACTCAAAGTTATGAGAGTTGAAAAATTCTCATCTTTTAGGTACACTTTCGTTACTCATTCATTTTTTATTTTAAAATATTGAAGATTAACATAATAAATTATCAAGATTAGATGTCTACAGTTATAAAAACTTAACATGTTAAATATATATACGTTACATTTAGTTCACTATAATGCAATGAAATTGAAAAAGAATAGAGATTTATTTATTTTATAATTACAGGTATTTTTAGAATAAGATATACTTTTTGTTAGGACTTATTATTCCTCTAGCGAAGAGAAAGACCAAGGATTCTTAATCTATTTCATATTACATGTAATAGATATTCCTTATGGTAGAATCTTTTATAAACTAAATGAAGGAATAGATATTTCATAATAATAAATGCAGAATATCAATTTTATTTCAATAAACCTAACGCAATGATAATATGGATTGCTACTGATAGTTGGATTAAATCAAGAAATTGAGACAAAGCGACTTTTCTTATACTACGTGAAAGACTAAGGAAAAGGGCGATTCTATGATTTTGTTTGGCAACATCAAGTCTATCATTTTATTATTGTTGAAAAAACTATAAGAACTAATGGATTGTCTCATTGATGGAACCATAGAAAAACCTAAGGAAAATACATAAAAATATGTAACCAATAAATGTTAATTTAAACTAATTATGCATTAATATTATCTCTAGGAAGTGCATGTGTGATTTTAGATCTAAAGCATAGTAATTGAGTATTGCAAGTGAGAGTTTTCTATTGGCTATATGCTTGTCATGCAAGTCTTGCATTATATGTGACTTTAGAATAGTAATATGGAGATTGCGCTTTGTGAAATGATTTGAAGATATTGATAGGGAGGAGGCAAAAAGTATCATGGTAACAAAATATCTCGGTATCTTGAATATAAAGTAATAGACAAGCTTTAGAAATTTTAGATGTCTACTTTGCAGCTTTTGAGCAAGTGGGATTGATTTTTGCATAAATTGCTTATTTAGTCTTTAAGAGTATAGTTGTACAGTGGAACGTTATTTCTCTAATTAATCCAAAGTTCTCTAATGAAGAGGATTAATTAAGTATTGTGTTTATAGAATCTTTAACCAAATGATGTTTGTCAAATCACTTCATTAATGAACATGAGGGTTAGAGTATACTTAATATAGAGTTATCTCAAAAACCTTATGATGAACCTATAGGTGGCTTTTTGGATGAATGTACAAGTTTGAGAGGAAGGCTGGGATTGGATGGCTTGATTTGGCATTTCTTACCTCAACTCTACAAAATCAATTTTTTTCGAGTCATTTTAATATATGAATT
Organism: Combretum micranthum; assembly: GCA_024138025.1. Classification (NCBI taxonomy): domain Eukaryota; kingdom Viridiplantae; phylum Streptophyta; class Magnoliopsida; order Myrtales; family Combretaceae; genus Combretum; species Combretum micranthum. Next base: position 171,251 of record JAMXBD010001343.1, read on the forward strand.
GAACTCTTTAGCTCTTCTTATTCAACTTAATAGCAACTTTTAGCTTTTTATAGTTACTTGTTTAGATTTGCTATGATACTATTAATTAATAAACAATATAATCAGATTATGGCTAATGGGTTTATTGTCTATAATACTATCAATAGACAATACTAAAGGAATAGAAATTTCATGTCATGGTGATGAAGAGTAGAGAATAGACTGAAGAATAGTAAACGACATTTTTATAAGAAAGAAGTAGAAAACGAAGTAATGTGTTGTGTTGACTGTTGGTACATATAGAAATTTTAAAACATGTCAAATTTAAAAATTCTAATATTGCCTGATAATATATATGTAGAAATTTTAATAGCATATAATAAATTAAAATTATGATAAGGTTCAGTGAACAAAACCCAAACCCATCTTACTATTTATTTATCAAAAACCACTTGAAAAACACACAAATATAATATTGAATAATCTTTTATCCAATTGAACAGCAACATGATTATGGCATCGGATGCTATATTATGATTACTTTGACAAAAATGAAACCTTCCTATGAAAAAGAAGAATATTATATACATAGAGAGAGAGAAGGAAAAAGTAATACTAGAAGAAAAAAAAAAAGGAAAATTCTTATTGTGCCCTTTATTTCCTCACGGATATGTTCTGTGAATTATCAAAAGGATTAAGAAATCCTATGATCTCGCCAGTAATTTTGACAGGATCGATCTTGTCGTTGTCCAACAATTCATATTATACCTAATCATGATAGAAAAACTAAAATAGTTAATATTTTAATTTTTTAGATGATTGATTAGACTGTTTTATCGATAGGATCATAAAAACTCCTTATTTATTATTAAAATCCTTATCATATCAACTTAAATATTTATTTTAATAATAAAATAATTGATTAGCCAGATTGTTGAGTAGATAGTAAAACTTTCTAAAATGTAACAACAAAATTATAATTGCAATATTTTTTTTCCCAATATACCATTAATTTGAGGGTATTTGAGATTATGGGACCAAAAGGATTGTGAATCTTCCATTAAATTTAAATAAATTATTGTGCAATAGGGTAAAAGAAACTGCAGATAAGGCAATGCATATTCCATTCCTTGTGTCTTTCCATTAATCCTATGCAAGTTGTAACCACGATGCAAAATTGGGAGTGATCGCCCACAATTGACTTTTTAATCTCGAAGCCACTTTAAATGTTCCCATTGCTTTCATCACGCTTTACACATTTTTGACTGTGGCCCCCGTCAGCATGAATATCTGTAATTTGATGTACATATATATAGTATTAAGTTTTTATACTACTCATCAAATTTAAATTATATCTCTATTATTAGAAATATTTAAAAGATTGATTTCAATGAAACGATAAGTCATCTTCACATTTGACAAGTTTTAACTTACCCAATTATCACATTTTACACTTTAGGCTATTTAGATTAAATTCTAGTATATTGCATGTGGAAATAAAACAGAATTTCAAATTCTAATGGTAGTTTTATTTATTAGTGGATGCATTCCCGCTGAATGGGAGCATAAAAAAATCCATAACTAAATACAAATAAAAAACAAATAACTTGTAAATATTTAATGCAATGAACATATAAATGAGAGTAAAAATGAAGATAAACCAAGCACATCATTATTTATTTTGTCCTAGGCAAGGTCTAATGTAGGATTATATGACTTGGGGCAAACCTTAATTAAGTATTCTTAGAATTATCTATTTATATTCACTCGCTAATATTACATATTATATATTTATATAATAATTTCATTAATAATTTTAATGTGATATTTTTTAAAACTTTATGAGAAATTTATTCAAATAATAATTAAGAATATTTAGTGGATTTCTGTTAAGCCCACTAAAGGCCCGGTCCACCAAATAAACTAGTACTATACACTAGGGTTACGAAATCAGAATTCACACCACTCACTGCAGGTAAACTCTCCTTCTTTTTTCGTATGTATATTCCTCTCTGTTAGGGTTTCTAGTCCACATGCATTTACTAATTTTTCTTGTTCGTAAATTGATGTCACTAACCTATGGTGTTTTATTCTGCTACGAGGAAGAAGATGAAAGTGAGGTTCTGGATTCAAGTTCCAAATGACTCCTTAAAGCTTCGTGCTTTGTTTTGGGGTAAAAGATACTCCCTTTCCTGTTATTCCTTGTATTTATGCTATCATTTGTACACTTGAGTATTCTGTTACAAGTATTTCTATTGTAACTACCTATCTATTATGCTTACTAAATTTAGTTACAGATATTAAAATCTGTTGTAATCTACTACATGCATTTATTTCTATCTTTAAGCAATGTAATCCTTCAAGTAAGTAGGTTTCTTATGTATTCTAGAACTTAGGTTCATAACACGTTGCTCCTCGGTAGGAAAAAGCACCTTGTCCTCAAGGTGATAATCTGGGAAATCTCGCTTAAACTCATGCCAATCGACCCAAGTAGCTTCTTCTTGGTTGGGAGAGATTCCCATTGAACCAAAGTTGTAAAAAATCTCTACCCTGTCGTATAACTCTTCTTGAGTCTAAAATAACTAAAGGTTGAACAATAGGAAAATTATCCCATGAATGTAAGGGAAGAGGCACTTTAGTACTAGTTCGCCCTTCAACTTTTTTAAGAATAGAAATATGAAAGACAGGGTGATACGAGAAGTACTAGGAAGATCCAATTTGTATGCCACTATTCCTATCTTCTGTAGTACTTGATAAGGGCCAAAATAACGTCTGGAAAGCTTATAAGACAACCTATTGGCAAAAGATGTTTGCCGATATGGTTGGAGCTTGACATACACCAATCACCTACTTCGAAAGCTTTATCAATCCTCTGCTTATCAGCTTGAGACTTCATTTTTTGCTGAGCTTTCAATAAATGAGATCTAAGCTGACGTAAAATCTCATCTCTAGTATGCAATTTATGATCCACAGCTTCATTAGAACTTGTCCCTATAATATAGGAAGGCACCGTAGGAGGTTCCATGCCATACAAGGCCTGAAATGGTGTCATTTGAGCACCTGTATGAAAACTGGTATTAAAAGAAAATTCTGCCCATGGTAAAAACTTGGGCCATTACTTAGGAGAATCCATAACAAACGATCAGAGGTATTGTTCAAGACATCTGTTAAATACCTCCGTTTGGCCATTTGTTCGGGGATGATATGCTGAGCTCATCTTCAAAGTGGTACCACTGAGCTTGAATAACTCTCCCCAAAATCTGCTCATAAAAACTCTGTCTCTATCAGAGACAATTGTTTTAGGAATGCCATGCAATTTGACCACCATATCTACAAATAGCCTGGCCACTGTAAAAGCAGTGAACTGAGCTGAAAGACACCCAAAATGACAGTACTTGGTTAAACGATCAACCACCACTAGTACAACTGAATAGCCATTGGAAATTGGCAGTCCAATTATAAAATCCATAGAAATGTCTTCAAATACATTATGTGGAATAGGCAATGGTTGAAGTAACCCTGCAGGGCATGTGGTCAAATATTTAACTTGTTGACATACATGACAAAGCTTCACAAAGTTCTCCACATCCTTCTTCATTCCTTTCCAATAAAAAGATGTACCCAAGCGCTAAACTGTCTTCAGAACTCCTAAATGTCCCCCAATCGGTGATGAATGGAATTCCATTATTAAAGAATTAATAATGGAAGAATGAGAAGGAATATAAATCCGACTGCCATAATATAATAGACCCTCCCTATGAGAAAGTGGTACAAGTCCCAATATCCCTTGCTGCACATAAGACAACAATTGATTCCATTCTTTATTCTCTTGATACTCTGTTTTAAGTAGTGTCACAAAGTCTAAAGAGAGTAAAGATATAGCAAAACAATGAGAATCATATGAAAAACTCCTAGAAAGGGCATCGGCCACCACATTCTGAGCTCCTGGCTTATAGATGATCTCATAATCATATCCCAGCAATTTAACCAAGTACTGCTGTTGTTTTGGAGTTTGTATAACTTGATTCAATGCTTCTTGAAGACTCTTCTGATCAGTCCGAATAATAAAATGACTTCCCAACAAGCATTGACGCCATTTCTTAACAGCCTCCACAATAGCTACCAGTTCTCTAACTTAAGTACTCTGTTTTTGCATTTGTAAAGAAAACTTCTTACTAAAGAATGCAATCGGTTGTTTGCCCTGATGCAAAACTGCCCCCAATCCTAAACCTGAGGCATCAGTGTCAATGATAAATTGCTGATAAAAATTTAGCAAAGCCAAAATCGGAGTCTGAATCATAGCTTGTTTCAACTGTGTAAATGCTTCAGTAGATGAAGGATTCCAGTCAAAAGCGTGCTTCTTTAGCAAATTCATTAAAGGAGCGGCTATAGTAGCATACCTTCGGACGAACCTTCTATAATAACCTGTGAGTCCCAAGAATCCTCGCAATTGTTTAGGATTTACTGGTGTTGGTCAATCCAAAATTGCCTGAATTTTAAAGGATCAGGGCTTACCCCAGTAACATCCACAAAATGTCCCAGATATTCCACTCTATTCTGAACAAAGGAACATTTCGATTGCTTAAGATAGAATTGGTGATCTTGTAAGCACCACAAAGCTATTTCTAAATGCTGCTAGTGGTCTTCTAAAGTCTTGTTATATATTAGGATATCATCAAAGAACACAATGATAAATTTTCGCAAATAAGGACAAAAAGCATTCATGATGGCTTGAAATGTAGCCGAGCAGTGGACAAACCAAAAGGCATAACCACGAACTCGTAGTGGCCCTCATGAGTTCTAAATGCTGTTTTATGAATATCCTCAGGGAACATTCTAATTTGATGGTACCCTGCATGTAAATCCAACTTAGAAAATACTGTGGCCTCATAAACTTCATTCAATAATTCATCAACAGTTGGAATAGGAAATTTATCCAACACTGTAGCTTGATTCAATGCTCTGTAATCCACGCTAAATTGCCATGAACCATCCTTCTTTTTAACTAGCAAAACTGGTGAAGAGAAAGGACTAGAACTTGGTCGTATTACCCCAAACTACAGCATTTCTTCCACCAATTTCTCTATTTCTGCTTTCTGATAATGGGGATATCTGTATGGCTGAACATTCACTAGCTTCGACTCGTTTTTAAGGTGTATTCGATGTTGGACATTTCTCAATGGAGGCAACGATGAAGGAGCTTCAAAAACACCTTAAAATCGGCCAATAATGACTTTAAATCATTATTGCTGGTGGAATCAATAGGTGAATCTGGCTTCTGAGCCATCAAATTGAACATACAAGCCACATTATTAGATTGCACCAATTTATGTAATTGGTGATGTTGAATTTGTTATGCAGTCAGACTAGATTCGCCTGTCAACTTCAATCTTCGACCCTGGTAACCAAATTCCATTGTCAAAGCAGTGTAATCCACTGTAATAGGTCCTAAAGTAGTCAACCATTGAATACCCAAGACTAAGTCAGCCCCTTGGATAGGAAGAACATAGAAATTCACTGAAAAACAGTCGTTATTCAATTTCAACTGAACCTTCTGACACACAGTAAAATAAGTCAAACGTTCCCCATTTCCAATCATAATTGGAAATGAAGCCACACCGACCATAGGTAAACTCAACTGTTTAGCCGCTTTCTCTTGCATGAAATTGTGTGTACTTCCAGAATCCACAAGAATAGAAACAGATTTGCCCTTAATGATGCCATTTAAATGAAGAGTTTTTGGTGCAAAAGCACCAGATAAGGCGTGAAAACTGATTTCCACATTAGAATCCTATACTGTTTCTGTAACCTCAGGTAAAAATTTGTCATATACCATATCCACAGTATCATCATGTGTATCAGGGTGAATCAACATGAAAAATTTAGCTTTGCAAATGTGATCTTTATTAAACTTTTCATCACAATTATAACTAAGTCCTTATTTATGTCTAATGGCCATTTCAAATTGAGATAAACGCTTAAAGGGTAATGGTTTTTTAGAAGGTTGAATGGTGGAAGAAGATGATGGGTAGGAATTGTTAATGGAAAAGTGTTTGGTAGGTTTAGAAGGAATAAAGTTTGATTGAAGTGATTGTTTGTATGAACTTGAGGAATGTGTTGGAATAACAGTAGATGATTTGGCAGTTAAAGAAAGTAAACTAGTAAGTTTAGACTCATGCAATTTCACTAAACTCATTGCATCTAGTAGACTTGTACGTTTAGATTCCTGAACTTCTTGCTTTATTAAGGGTTTGAGACTCGAAATAAAACAATTTTGTAAAAATTGTTCGAAAAGGCCAGTAACTTTATTGGAAAGAGTTTCAAATTCATGCTGATATTAAGAAACAGATCCTGCTTGCATTAATTTGCTCAATTGCCTCGGAAATCCTCAAAAAGAGAGAATGTCCAAAGTGCAACTCTAAAGCTTTAACAAAAGCAGGCTAAGAGGTAAGCAAATTATTCCTACACAACCATTCATACCATTCATCAGCTTCACCCTCGATGCAAATGCAGCCAATCCGAACCTCTCATTTCAGGTATCTTATGAAAATTAAAGAAACGATTGGCTTTAAAGATCCGAGGTAATGGATTCTGACCTGAAAACTTTGGAAGCTCTAATTTTATGTTGGCAAGGAAGTTAATACGAGATCCTGTGAATTCGGGTTTGAAGATAATGATTCAATCCTCCTGAAGCAAGCTGAGGATTGGACTAATTCATCATTTGTGCCTTTACAAATTTTAATACTTGATCCATATCTTCCATTAATTTCTTTTGTTGTTTTTGCAGATCAGCAATCTTGTTGTCCCTAGATTGTAGTTCTTCCAATATGCGAGTATTGCGAGTACCATCTGCCATGATCACCCCAAAGCAACGAAAGCAACGAGAGCAACGAGCACCAATTGTTAAGCCCACTAAAGGCCCAATCCACCAAACAAACTAGTACTATACGCTAAGGTTATGAAATCATAATTTGCACTACTCATTGCAGGTAAACTCTCCTTCCTTTTTAATATGTATATTCCTCTCTGTTAGGGTTTCTAGTCCACATGCATTTACTAATTTCTCTTGTTTGTAAATTGATGTCACTAACCTATGGTGTTTTATTCTGGATTCGAGTTCCAGATGACTCCTTAAAGCTCCCTACTTTGTTTTGGGGTAAAAGATACTCCCCTTCCTATTATTCCTTGTATTTATACTATCACTTGTACGCTTGAGTATTTTGTTACAAGTATTTCTGTTGTAACTACCTATCTGTTATGCCTACTAAATCTAGTTACAGATATTAAACTCTGTTGTAATCTACTACATGCATTATTTTTGTCTTTAAGTAATATAATCCTTCAAGTAAGTAGGCTGCTTATGTGTTCTGGAACTTCGGTTCATAACAATTTCGTAAGAGAGTGTATATATGTCCCTTAAACATTAATTATTAATTAAAAATATAGAGTTAATGTCTGGATCAACTTTGCTTTTCACAAAAAAAAAAAAAAACTTCATAAAATATATCTAGATTGGAAATCTATTCAATAATTCATATCCATTTTTATAACATTAGTTGTAGAAAAAAATTGTTACTAAATCAAAGTATATAATTAGTGTGCAATACTAGTGCTTTTAGCATGAATAAATTATAAAATATATCTAAATATGACAACTATTTGGTAATTAATGTATATTTAATGACATCACTATAGTTAAAAAAAAAGATGTTACGAAATCAAATTATATAATTAAATGCAATAAGATTTATTTGTGATAAATAATACAATTATTATCTCTGGTATGTATAAAAGAAGATGTAATACAATTATTAAAAAAAAAGATATATATACCATCTCGAACTTTTTTATTTTCCCTTTCTACCATATTATATAGAGTTTTTTTAATATGCTACTAAAACAGAAATGGCTTATGGAAGTTTGTGAAATTTTGTTGTGAAAAATACATAAATAAGGGGTAGAAGGTAAGACAAGCCATCAATCACATGATTATTAATGGTTGCTTTCCTAACAAGTTAAAAGTTCTATTCTCAATTCTATATAAGTAAGTATACCCATCTTATTGTCTAATTGTTAAAATCGAGTGAAAACTAATTATGATTTGTTCACTTTATTGTATAGACTAAAGAGGAATTAAATTCCAATTCAATAGGAATGTAATAGAGTTGTAATGGCTATTACAATGTTAATTTGATATAAGAAATTAAACAAGTAATTATTGAAGTAAATATATATAATGTCCATTGTCTTTATTACAAAGTGAAGATAATTGTATGTGTGATATTTTGAAGATAGAGGTATTTATGACAAAACTTGAAAATAAAGCATTGAATGATAATACCATAATAGCAGTTTTATATTGAATGAGGAGGAAATGAATAGTATTATATCAAGTGAGCATCTCTACTTAGCTACTTATGAATCATAATCCACAAACTAGTAAAAAACACTTAGATTTCAAAACCCCTTAAATTGTAATTACTCAAAATATAATTTAATAAGATGATTTCTTAAGCTGTAGAATTTCTATTATAAATTGTTATCTTTACCAAGATTATCAATTTCTAATAGTTGATTAATTGAAATCTCATTTCAATTAAAAAAATGCTAAAACTCATCTATTGGGTTTAACCTAATACGTGAGATTTACATTATTCAATCTCTAGAATTATGTGTAAATCTTCTCAATTATATGTAGATCTATTCAAACTAGCAAATTCTCAATGAACTAGTTTGAAATCTATTCAACTAGTAATATGTCAACAATATTAATTCAAGGAAACAATATAAATCATAATTGGATTGAATCAAACTAATAATCTAATGAAATAAAATAATACTAATTACACGAATAACCTTGGGTATTCAAAATCTAGATTAGAAAAGTCAATTCCTCTATAAATATGCCATCAAAGTACTAAGAGTGACAAAGAATACAAGATTCATGAGAAAAACCCCTTTGATTAATTATTCTTGCAATCTTTAATAACCTCACAATGATTTTGAGTTGATCTTGTCTCTTTCTTTCTCTTTAAAGTTTCCAATTTCAATATTTAAATATTTTTCAAATTTAGATTATATTTAAATTTTTGTCAATGATCTAGTCTAGCATGAGTCCAATCATGGGCATGTTTGAAGTCATGTTCTATCAACCTTGAAAATATCTCATTGATAGGGATCATGGGTTACATGGACCAATAATCTGGGCTAGAGCTAATGGCTTATTGAACTTGACTCAAAGGATCCTTGCAAATAATTCGAACGATGATGAATTGGGCTACCTCAAAGGATATACGACACACTTTAGAATAGGATCTGATTTGTTGTGCTTGAGATTTAGAAATTCATCATCCAAGGCCATCACGCCTATGATGATGGCCGTTATCAAGATTGAACTTAGATGTTGTGCAATTGTGGAGATCATGGCCGCTAGCACACCTGTGATCCATGCCGTGATGGGCATCGTGCATGTGATCAAGGGCATTATCATGTCATCATTAGAAAAGTTTGGAGACCCGAGGGCATAACAGGCGTCATCATGCCCTTGACGCCGCCCGAATTGGACTTATCACACTTGTGATATCTTGAAAATGGGAGAAGAAATTTGATTTGAGAGGATCATAGCCTGTATCACAGTCGTAATTCCCACCGTAGTTTTTGCACTGTTTAGAGCATTTGTTTCCTATTTTATTATTCTATCTTGTAGTTTTCTATATTTGCCATTACTCGACTTGTGGGAATATAAAAGGGTTATTAGTGATATGCTTAGGAACTTTATGCTAGTTTTTGCTCTTGAACGTTGTCTTGTCCTTTGTGACCAAATTGCTTCTTGAATAAGATTAACTTATCCTTTAGCTTTGTTCTTTGTAGTTTCATTTCATCATAAGTAATATCAATGATTAGAACAACTAATTTGATTGTATCTTTGGTGCGTCATATCCAAGGATTGATAATTCATATTCCTTTTAATTTCAGTTTTCATAATTGATTAAAATCCAAAAACATATTATAAACCCTATGTCTCAATAAAGCACTAGATCTGCAAATTACTTGGATTCCCCTATCCGTATTACTCATCAAATCTTCTCAACACGACTCTAACACAATAGTGTTCGTAGGTCATGTTTCCTATATTAAATCTTTTTAAAAATACTTCCTTTGCTCAATATATTTGGTAGTATGGTCGTGCTCCAAGCCATGCTTCTTCTCTAACCTCAAAATACTTTAAACTTGATTATGTTTTGATTGTGTTGGCATTTTGATCTCAACCAATCAACAACATGGTCATGCTTGGGTTGTTGACTAAAATTTCTTCCAAAACTCAAAAGGTCTTCACGAAATCACACAAGACTTGTTCAACTCCCTTTCACAAACTTGAGCACACTTTAAAGACCTCAAGCCACTATATTAATTAGGGGTGGGCAAAAAAACCAACGAACCGAACAATTCAAATAAAAGGTATGGATTTTTTAATGGTTTGGTTTAAAAATTTTTCAATCCGAATCAATCTATAAATTTATGGTTTTTTATTCCAAACAAATCCGTAAAACCAAACCAAATCATTTTAGAAAAATATAATAATTTTTTATTGTATGTTCATATGATTTCATTTAATATTTATTATTTGGTGAATATTGATTAAAATCAACTTGTTCATTTTAAATTTTTTTAGACTGAATATATGTATTTTTTTTTATTGATGATGAACTATTTTTTTAATAGCTTTTAACTTTATAAAGTATTAAATTTATTTACTCAATTATAAACTCTTATTATGTATTAAATATTTAATATATTTTGTCAATGGATCATTTTATTCGTTGATAAATTTTGTTGATAGATGGTTTTTTATTTTAGCTAAATTTTTTGGTAGATAATTGACTTGATGGTTCTATTAAAAACTATAAATTATGACTTAATATATATTGATTGGTGAATGTATTTTATTAGTAGATGATTGATTATACAGAACTATATATTAAAAGTATGATGAATTCATAAAATATTTTGTTGTGGATTTATAATATAAACTTGTAAAATGATATAAATATTTAAGTATCTACACAAATAAAAAAAAACTAGAGTAAAGAAAATTTTAGTTAGAATATTGATTTAATTCGTAATTCAAATGGATCAAACCGTTATTTAATGGTTTAAAAAATTTATAGTTTTAGAAAAAATCGAATCAAACCAAACCGATCCGCTCCCATCCTTAATATTAACTAAGTACCATTTTCATAAGATTATTCATTTGTATCCATCTATCTGCTTGGATATATATAGTTATATATCATCTCAAACCTTTTTTTCCCTTTTACTATATTACGTAGAATTTTGTTTTTAATATGATGAAAAAAAAAAGAAGAAATTTTATTTTATATACCCACTTGAAATCCAAATCTATAAAGATTGTGCAATTAAAATAAAAAACTGCAGATATTAGGAGGTAATATTTCTCCACGTTAGATGTAAAAAAAAAAAAATGATAATAATTTAGTGTGATTATGAAGTGGCTTAATATAAAAAGGAAGTTGAAGAGGAAACCCATCAGTGATTTTAAAATTATGAAATTGACATAAGCCATAGATAAAGAAGGACGGTTAACTGCCTCCACTATTGCCTATTGCCCCACTAGGCACTGGGTACAACTTGGTATCGGTTGGGAACTCGCATGATCTGACGTCCACTAGGCACTAGGGACAACTTGGTATCGGTTGGGAGCTCGCATGATCTGATGTGGACCTACTGATTCATGTGTTCAATTTTTAACCAGAAGTCGGATTTTTCCCATGTGGGTTCCTGTCAAGCCTCGGACTGGTGATCCGTGGTGACCATGTTTTTAAATTTAGAAATAAAGTAAATAAATTATAATTTTAATTCAGATAAAATTACGTCTCAAAGTATTTTAATTTTGGGACAATTTTTTTATATGGATCAATCAAATATATGTTTTTTTTTTATTTATATAAAGTCACATCCAATTTTAGTTGAAATATTATTAATGCAGCACTAAAAAAACTCTTGAAGCTATAAAAAAGATATAGGGAAAATTACAAATAATTGACCAGTACTTTTGCGTGTTTGCAAAAAACTGACCTGTGAAATTTTTTTAGCAAAGACATGACCTGTGAAAGAAACCGTTATGTCCCGTTAAAAAACCAACGGTTATTGCAGCATGTGCAAGTCGCATGACCACTTAAGCATCCTAACAAAACACAAAGTCTTCACAGAATGCCCTCACCATCGATTAAACAAAAATGAGAAAGCCCCCTTTTCACAAACCCTAAAATTTCGTCCATGGAACTCCATAAACAATGAACCATACGAATTCGAGAACACCGAAACAGGAAATCCACCACAACTCACGTGTAGATTGAGCAGGAGGAAGATTTCACTGTTGACGACATCTTCATTTTCTCCATTGTATACTCTTAAGGTAATAATCCTCTATATAGTTTGGAGTGTGTTTACATCGTGGTTTTTTTTTTCCTTATTTTCATTTTTATATTCTCCATTAAGTATGGCTGTTGCTTGTGTTTGTTCTATTGTACATATTTGGAAGCGGATGGTGGTTGTGGGGAAATCGTCGCAATCCGTATTGAAGGAACCAACGAAATCACTTTCTTTTGCAGACTAGTTAGGTCAAGGTGAGGACTTTTCCCATATAGAAAGCATCTTGCACTTTTATTACTGTTTTTTGGAGAATGATTATATGAAATCTATTCATGGGATTGTCGGTGCAGAAATTTTTTCATTGATTTTGGTTGATTTGGGACCCAGTTCCTATGTTGATTTTGATTGAAAACGTAAGTAGGCGATATGGAAATCAATTGTCCAAAAGAGATTTTCAATATGCACCGATCTCTAGTCAATAGACCCTGAGTATCAAATGTATCAGATGGAGTAGAGGCATTCGAACTAGCTGCAAAGTTCTGCTATGGAGAAAACGTCGAAATCACATTATCAAATGTTGCCATGGTATGTTGTGTTGCCAACTATCTCCAAATGTCTAAAAATTTTGCAATGAGTAACTTAGGATCTCAAGTTGAGGTCTATCTTAAGGATGTAGTTCTCTTGAACATATCAAACTCGATTGTAGTACTTCACCAATCCGAAACTCTCCAACCTATCTCAGATGATATCAATTTCGTTAGTAGACTAATCAATGCAATAGCTAGCAATGCTTGCAAAGAGCAACTCACATCTGGTTCATTAACTCTAAACCGCAACTTTTTTGGGGAAAGCTATACGAGGTATTGAACCTGCAATACTGCCAGAATGGTGGTATAAGTCACCTACTGACCGTAATCCTGGTTTCTTCTACCATGTATTATCTGTTGTGAAATCGAAAGGGCTTAAACAAGGAAAGATAACTATGCTCAAACTAATCCTCAGGGTCTATTGACCAGAGATCAGTGCTTCAGAAAAGGATTTAAAAAAAAAGGTGTTGTGATAATATTTTTGCAATTTACTTTATTCAAAATAGACAAATTGTGAGAGAGGTCCTTGATTCAAAATTTTGGAATGAAATAGTAGAAAAATACTAGTTTGTTTTGATAGATACTCTGTTTGGATTACTTGTTCGCCTTCATTTATCAATGATTGCAGAAAGATGTGGGAATTATGAGCACTGGATCCGTATCAAATGATTCTTTCCTATCCAAGCAAAGTGATACATTATGTAGGTGTGGAGAAAGAGCCGTAATTGTATCGTCATGGCAACCAAGAAGCTTTGGAAGAAGATTTCGAGGATGTTCTAAATATTGGGTATGTTGTTAGTTCTGTTCAACTTATTATTGATATGTATTTTCATATGTATTAATAAAAAATAACTTGTTGATTGTGTAGATTGGAGAGGGGTGCAGCTATTTCAAATGGATAGATCCACCCACATATAGATATGGCATGGAATTTGGATATAAAGTAGTAGAACGACTTGGCAAGCTTGAGCATGAATTGGAGACATCAAAGAGAAGGGAGAAGGAAGCAATAGAGAAGGTTGCACTTGAACTAGAACGTAGGGAATATAAGATGAAAAAATTAAGAAGTCTCGTCTTTCTTTCCTAGTTGTGTGCTGTAATAGTTGTTATGTATTGTGTAAGGTCACATGGTTAAGTGTAATTTATCATGTCATGCCACCTTTTGTTAAATTTTTGACGAATATGAAATGGGTTAAATTCAACTCTTTTGCCTCATCTTATCCTTACCATTTTCTTGCATCTATGTTATATGTGGCTCTTCAAATGTATTACATACCTATTTGATTTCATGTAGATTGCTGCAACATGGTTAGAATTATGGGTAAAAGAATTTGCATTAACTACTATCTTAATGCTTCAGGAGGTAGATAGAATAATGAGATACAACAAGAATGTTGTTTTTTGTTCTGTTACTTTAGGTTCTGAAGTGGAAACTGTTTTTGTTCCGACCTTTATGAGAATATAAAGTGGGAACCGTTTTTGTTCTATTTTGTCCTCATTGAAATGGATATTGTCACGCCCCGGAGGGTACCCTAAATGTGGCAGTCCGCCGCATATAATATTAAAGCTAATGAATGACAACCTTAGTCATGCAGAAGCTTCGATATCATATGCAAGGCGTGCTTCCAAGATAGTAGGAGACTCACAGGGGTATTATGTTTAAGCAGATAATAAAAGCAAGCAATAACTTATATAATAATCATAAGATTTCCATAAATAATATATTTACATCATCTTAGGGGCATTCCCCCGCATTAATAGTCCTTCAAAATAATAACAACTATAACATAAGCCTACTATAGAGATTTTCCTAGAAGCCCATATTCAAAACTTAAATACATAAAGCTTCTCCCAAAAACTCCTAGTAGCTTATACTCGTACCTGGCAAATGGGGCTCCTTGGGGCCAACCAAAGGTAATCGTACTGTAACAAAAAGCTATAAAGGTATAAGTAAAACTAGCTTAGTGAGATAATTTCATCTATAAGACATTTCCATAATTCATACAAGTATTTTAATCAAAACATATGAAAATGCATCAATCATATGAACAAACAAGATACACATGATTAACCAGAAATCAAGTGTAGCATGGATTTAACGCCCTCCATGACAAGGGTTGGGAGGTTACAGGCCCATACGACCATCAATTTCTGTAGATTAACCAGCTCCTGCTTACCCTGTAGACTTTCCGGCTCCTACTAGCCACCATGTAGACTTTCCGGCTCTTACTAGCCACCACTACCATTTTCTCGTTTCCCCACACAAAGAATAGTAGTGAAACAAATGTGACTCATGTGTATGATATGCATGAATTGATTTCTATATAAATTTAATAAAAAATGTTTAGTTCAAGTTAAAGGCAATCAACACAATTTCCATCATATCAATACAAGAATCACAATTTATTTATCAAACCAACTTCTGATATTCTTAACTTGTATTCAATCATTCATAATACCAAGTCACACAACAATTATCCATTTTATCTTTTTCTTAATTACTAGTGCCACTAATTACAAGCACAAAACAAGGAAATGTAACTTAGTAAAAGGAATAACTCACTTCATATCGGTAGATCTAATCGAAATAGTCCTCCGGATAGACGATCTCGGGTCCTTCATTACCTAAACAAGATGAAATACCCAAAATGAGTCTTTCATAAAACTTCTATTCTTGAAGATTCTAAACTTTTCTTAAATTCGCGGTAAAATCGTATAAGAGGAAGTTCCAACTTAAAATGGCCATAACTTGCTCATTTTAACTCGGAATTTCGCAAATAATATGTCGTTTTCTACCTACTCAAAAAGATATACACATTTCTAAACTTATTTTCATAAAACTAAGTCGTGTGGGTCCCGAAAAGGCAGCGACCAAATTCATTACGAATTTGTAAAAACTTGTTTTCCTTTTTTTATCAAAAGCTCACTTGATGAGGTAGACAATATAATAACTTGTAAAACTTTTGGAAAGTATATTCATATATATTTATTGACTCATGACAAATGTATGAAGTTAATGAAGTTGTCTCAAATTATGAAAAAGTAAAGTTTTGAAAGATTTTGAATTTAAGAATTTTTGAAGTGTCCATTTTACTTTGAAAAGATTTTTAGTTATTTGAAATGAGTATTTCTAAATTTAATTGCTTGTAATTTTAAGTTTGTTTATAATGAGCATTTCTTTCCTTTTCCTAAATCTTATAATCTTCTTAAACTCTTACGGAATGATTTTTATTTTTTAAAATTAGCTTCCAACACTTTTTGAAAGTATTTAATACTTCTATATTTAAAAAAAAAATGACTTCATGATTTCTTGAGATCATCTTATTTTTATGAAAAGGAATTTCTATTATATGAAGAAAAGATGAAGTTGTTGAAAAATCCTTGTTTTCTTAAAAATCTTTTTTTTTTTTTTTTATGTATGTTTATAAAAAAATCTATTAGGAACTCCTCTAAGTTTGTTTAAGATGGCTTTTTAGTTTTTTGAAAAACTTTAACTACATATTTTTGTTTCTAGAGAAGAATATTTATTTTTAAGAAAATATTTCTCCATTTGTTTTGTTGAGACAAAACCATTATGTTCATGCATGAATATGAGTCATAAGTTATGAAAACATAAAGAAACATAATACTTGAAAGAATAAGCTAATGAGAAAATAAATCAAGTATTGGAACCTTAGCTTGTTCAAGGTATCCCAGGACTAAGAAATGACTAGTCCCAAAAGAAAAAGAAAATGTTTTGACTTGATGAGGACAAGTCTAAGACTAGAAAGACTAGTCTTAAAAACAACTTGAAATTAAATAAATTGCAAGGAAATAAATTGCATGAAAGGTAAATAAATTGCAAGAAAATAAGCTTATATGCTCTAAATATTATATATAGCTATATAGATATATTAGATAGTTATGAACATAAAGGAACATAAAGGAGTTGAGATTATGAACAAAAACAAAGTATGAACCTATTGTTGCTTTCTTAACCTTCATGGTTTTAGAAAACACACACTAAGTTCATACTAAGTAGATGAACATAGGAATTTCTTGAAGAAATTTATCTACAAGAAGAAACTACAGAGAGCTTTCTTGTAAGAACTTCTTGGAGAGATTTGAGAGAGATTTGAGTATAGTAACTTTAGTAAAGAAGTGGTGTGAAAAAAGTGAAAGTGTGAAGGGGTATTTATAGGAAAATGTGAGAGATAAATTGTGTTAATTAAATAAATGAAAAAAAAAAAAACAAATGGGGCATAAATGGGGGCTGGCCAGCACAAATGAGAGGGGTGAGAGAGAGTGAAATTTATTTTTTTGTTATTTTGTTAATTAAAAGTAAGAAATGAAAGATGTGAAATTGTATTGGAAATGAAAATGTGTAAGAAATAGGTATATGGGTTGTAAGAGTAGGTTGTAAGAAAAAGTAGAGATAGATGAATAGTATAGAATAGTAGAAAATAGTGTATGTAAAAATAGACATGACAATTAAATACCGGTAGTAAGAAAATACGCATATAAATGCGATATCTGATATTTTTAGCTACCAAAAAATTACGAAATTGATATTTTTGGAAATCTTATATTTTTACAAGTCTAACGGTATATTTGGAATATTTTTTCTATTCCGAGCTTCCGGACACGTTTTTCAAGAACTGTGTCCGATCGGGTTCAAAAGACACTCGAATTTCGCCAAACTGATATTTTTATGCAACCTATAGCTATTGTAGCAAATTACTCCAACTTCGTTTTCTAGGGCTAGAGAAAACGGTGATGCCGGACTTAAGTGGTTACGGTAAACTAAGGTTTTGTTGACTCTGGAAATCCGGTTGACTTCCAATTAGGGTTTAAGCTTTAATTCAAATCCAAAAATTTCGGGGATTTACAGATATATCATATCATATATGGACTCTTTCATGGAAAAATGCACATACGATATGTGGTTGTCATATTTTAACATACATTATCCATGACTTGACAGGAATATAATATTGCACATGTACTATCTATGTGGTGAACAAAGCATTTTGGGTTTCTCTTTGTACATTTAGTTGGGGAAATTTTGATAGATCTTTATTGATTTGATGACTATGGATCCAAATATGAGGGGATTGAATGGAATTTCACTAGAAAATCAATCTACCCCTTTGTTTTCGGATCCTAGCTGCGTAGCAATACCCCGATTTAAGGATAACTACTTGGATCATAATAATTTTAGACAAGAAATTCAGTATGTTCCCCCTACATCAACCCCCCTTGAATCAGGGTTGGTACAAGAAGAGGAATCCCCAGAAGATTTCAATTTCTCATATGTTGTTTTGAAGTATATAAGTCAAATGCTTATGGCAGAAGACATGGAGGAGAAGACTCGTATGCTTCAAGAGTCCTTGGACCTTCAAGCTGTTGAGAAATCTTTCTATGAGGTCATTGGAATATATATATATATATATATTATATCTTTTAATAGGTTTTAGGTCCAATTGTATTTTAAGTTGAAAAATTGTTTTTGTTTCATTATTACTTAATTAAAATAAAATCATTTAATTCTTTTAAATTATCATAATTGATTGCTTTAAAAAAAATCAGAAGCAAAATGTAAAAACCACTAATTTCCTATAAAACTTAAAATCGGGCCAGCTTTCGCGTGGAGTTACTAGTTTTAGTTCCAATTCCATCTGGAACTCGATGGTCACGTTCTGCACGAAAAAAGAACTGTTTTTGTTCTTCTTTGTTACCAACAAGAAGGTGGTATCCTTGACAACCATTCCCATGCTGCCTCACTCAAGTCTTTCATTTTATGGACCTTATTCTCCCATTCCCTCCTAGTAGTAGCATTTGCAATAGCCCACATTGCATCCTTAAATTCTTGGCCAGCAAATTTCTTCCTAAAGTTCTCATATAGATGTCTCATACAATATCGATGCTCACATGTGGGATAAAGTTTCTCGAAAGCATTGTCGAGTCCCTGCAATATTAAAAACTGTGAAATAATTGAAATATTAAAGTCTGTTAATGAAAAGGATATGAAATGCACACCTTCTGTCTGTCAGAAATGAAGACAAGGCCAAGCTAGGCGGGGTCCCCGATGTCATCTCCAAATATCTCTAAAAACCAATACCATGAATTCTCCCACTCCGACTCGACTATTGCAATTGCGATTGGATATATATTTTCATTCCCATCCCTTCCCACTGCTGCAAGGATATGTCCACCATATGGTCCCTTAAGGAAACAACCATCTAACCCAACAATTGGACGACATCCACTGAGAAAACCAACCTTCTCAGCATTGAAATGTACATAAATCCTCTCAAATATGGGTGGTGACCCCTTGATGGATGAGTCACACATGATTATCACTCGACTTCCACTATCACGAGACATTACCATATTGGCATAGTCATAAAGTAAGCGATACTGCTTTGACTCATCACCATCTAAGATTTCCTGTGCTTTTCATTTTGCCCGGTAGGCTGTATGGATAGGTATCTCCAAAGCAATGTCCCTCATAACATGTCGTTGTATTGTGCTAACTTCCCATTTAGGCCCATTGTCTCGAAATTCATTCAAGTATTTTTGTGCCAGGAAGGTCGAAGTGACATGTTTGTCAGTAAAACTTTGAGGGCAAGTACATTTTGGATAAAAATTCTTCACTTGAAATGTCTCCTCATTGGTAGTCTTCGACCCATACACTCTCCATCCACATTCATTAACACAGTGGACTGATACTTTTCTTGAATGATTGAGTGCATATTGGAAACTTATACCACTTCTAGATGTATATGCAAGAAGGCATTGCCTGAATGTTTTCACATTTGGGAATTTCATTCCCACAATAAGCCTAGGGTTCCTCTCATCAACTTCTGCGCTATACTCAACATTTTTATCATCCAATTCTAAGTCATCTTCTGAATCAGCTAAACTATGCAAATCATCATCAAGTGCATGTTCTTCCCAATCATCACCCTTAGCTAATAGTTGATTAGTCTCATCCACAGCTACAGGGACCTGGTTATCATCTCCATCATCGTCAGATGTAATTGTTAAGTCATCTTCACTCATGTCACAAATATAGTCATCATTAGCAGCCCCATTCTTCGTTATAGGCATTTCAAGATGCTCCTTAATACCCCTAGGACCTATCTCCTCCATAGGTAATGCATCTAAGGCAGCTGGGTTCAAAGCATCTACCATTAATGGTTGTCTATCTATGAATAACCTAACCGTGTAAACTCTTAAAGAATGGTGAGCTTCCAACATTGTGACAACATCAGCATCGTTTCGAAGGAGCCTTAGTCCGCTATGTAACAATTCATCGGGCATTACATAAAATATGAATGAGCTTGGTGGCTCGCCTATATCAGCAAGGGCATCCTCAATATCAAGATAACTAAGTGCATTGAGATCAACATCATTTCTTACTTTAATAGAACCTCCCTCGTACGAACAAATCACACCTTTGTTAAATCTTCCACCATAATGAAATTGCAGATTTATACAGTGTGGGATCACCATGATTATTTGTACCACAAAATCTGCAAAATTACAACCAAACTTGTTACTTAACATTGTAAAAATGAACTTAATTTTTTCTTACAATTGTAATTGAACAAGCAGTTTTAGTCAGACACTTCACTAATTCTTGGCTTAAATAAATTAAACCACATAGTCATAACAAAATGAGGAATGATACCTTATCAATTTCTATTATTTAGCTATGTATTACAAAATTCAGAATGCGTAAATTTTGAAAAAAAAAAATCATGGAAAAAAAATCACATTACACACATGCTCCACAACAACCATTCGCTTCAAAATGTGAACCACAGAACAACCAAAAGCGACAGCCATATTTAATGGAGAACATAAAATGAAAATAAGGATTAAAAACACGACTTAGAGATAAGAAAACTTTATTTACTTTTATTTCATTAATTATAATAGGATTGGGAGAGTCGGACCCAATATATCTTTAGGCGATAAGATATAACATCAATAGATTATAGAGCCATTAGTAAAAAAATTTATCTTAAATGTTGGCATGCAGATTAAATGATTCAAGAATCTACCTGAAGGTTGTGAGAGCATGGACTCTCTCCCTTCCCGGGGTTTGTTCAAGAATCTGCTCCTTGGCATAAGCATGTTGCAGGATCCTATGGAAAAACTATTTAACCAGCTTAATCCTCGCCCCAGCTGCATAATTTCTGATAAGAACATCATGTGGGCTAACAGTATTGCTACCAAGTTTGGAATTCCTAGACTAGTCTTTTATGGAACAAGTTGCTTTTCTTTGTTATATACACATAATATAATAGAGTCCAGGGTTTATAGTTCAGGTACTGAATATTGGTGTGAGGTTGGGGTCTGAATTTTCTGTTTCGTGGGGTGAGGAAGAAAAAAAAAAAAGAGTTAAAACATTTTTGTATTTTTTTCCCCTTTGGCCATTTTTAGGACTATCATAAACTAGACAGTTCAAGCATATGGGTAAAGCTTAGCTGCAGCATTAAACTGCAAAACATTAAGCAGCATAAACAATGCACCAAACCTTTCTTTTTAAACATGTCCGAGCAGGACCAACAACCCCAGACAAGTACCAGCACCAACAATCCCACCTAGGAATATGATAATATTACACATCTAACTACAAGACTAGACCCCACCATGTATACACTGGACATGGGTTTTGCGCACATGCCACAAAGACCATTTATTGGCATCTTAAATATATTGTCCTGCTCCAATCTGGCATTGCATATTGAAAATCTCTTTTGGACAATTGATTTCCATATGGCCCACTTACGTTTTCAATCAAAATCAACATAGGAACTGGGTCCCAAATCAACCAAAATCAATGAAAAAATTTTTGCATCGACAATCCCATGAATATATTTCATATAATCATTCTCCAAAAAACAGTAATAAAAGTATAAGATGCTTTATATATGGGAAAAGTCCTCACCTTGACCTAACTAGTCTGCAAAAGAAAGTGATTCCGCTGGTTCCTTCGATATGGATTGCGACGATTTCCCCATAACCACCATCCGCTTCCAAATATGTACGATAGAACAAACACAAGCAACAGCCATACTTAATGGAGAATATAAAGATGAAAATAAGGAAAAAAAAAAACCACGATGTAAACACACTCCAAACTATATAGAGGATTATTACCTTAAGAGTATACAAAGGAGAAGATGAAGATGTTGTCAACAGTGAAATCTTCCTCCTGCTCAATCTACACGTGAGTTGTGGTGGATTTCCTGTTTTGGTGTTCTCGAATTTGTAGGGTTCATTGTTTATGGAGTTCCATGGACGAAATTTTAGGGTTTGTGAAAAGGGGGCTTTCTCATTTTTGTTTAATCGATGGTGAGGGTATTCTGTGAAGATTTTGTGTTTTGTTAGGATGCTTAAGTGGTCATGCGACTTGCACATGCTGCAATAACCGTTGGTTTTTTAACGGGACATAACGGTTCCTTTCACAGGTCATGTCTTTGCAAAAAAAATTTCACAGGTCGGTTTTTTGCAAACACGCAAAAGTACTGGTCAGTTATTTGTAATTTTCCCAAAGATCTAAAGAGAAAAATTGTTCCGTATTATTAAAGAAAAGCATATTTTTTTCTTGTTAATGCAGCACTAAAAAAACTCTTGAAGCTATAAAAAAAAGATCTAATAACAAAATTGGTCCCATATTATTGAAAAAAAAAGTATATTTTTTTTTGGATAATTATATAAATCAAACAAGACATGCTTAAAGCTATGAATAGGAAAGCCACAAAAAAAAAAAAAGAGAGAGGGCAGTGAGTAACATTTATATACTATTGAAACAGTTGAAATTTTGAATATCATTTACTTGTATTTGTTTTTGTTATTTTTATTTGTTTTTCTTTCATCTTTTTCTTTTTATTTATTTATTTTTTTTAAAGAGTGGATTTGACCGAGACCTATCTCATCCTATTAGATTGACGGGTCTTAACAGAAAACTTGGTTAAACCTAAAGACCTTGTGAGTCAAGATCACATCCAAACTTATGGACCAAGTCAAACTTGACCCTTGTTGATGTTTAGTAATATGTGTGCACTTTAGCCAATTTCTATCTATATATATATATATATGTTTTTTTTAAAAGATGAATTTAAAGTAAATTATAGAATTGTGAGTAAAATAAAAATATTTGTTTTTTTAATTAATATCATAGATATAATAAAAGTCACTGAAAATATCAAACATGCATCCATACTACGTGGTGCATGCACATTGGACATCTACTAAAAAGTAAAATCTACGATGATAACATCATTAGTGATGCCACCTGCGACAGCTGCCTAACACATTCAATTAATATAATGTTATGTTATTTCAACACAGGCACACATGAGGTCATAATAATTACATTCCATCAGGCACCACTATGAATAGCCTGGGGACATGGTCGCATATAACCCATTAATTATGGGAAAAACCTAAAAAAAACTACCACCATCACAATCAACTCTTATCAAATCAAACCCAATATCTAATGTTAAGTCAAAAAATTAATTTAAACATGTGATACTATGTAATTTATCACGTGGTTCGGATGCTTTGTCCTTTTTGCTTTTTCATGCCATTGCCGTCCTAAGTTTTGTCGGACAAGTCATAGGTCAGCCGCCACTTCAATTGGACATCTCTTTCTCTCTCAGCCTCATAATGAATTAATGGATATTAACTGCCAGTTTCTCGGAAACTTTCTTGGGTTGGGAATAAGGACCACCAGAGATGCTCATTAATAAATTTTAGTTTTTTTTTCCAAAAAAATTAATTGCACATTTTACACTCAAAGAAAAATTTATAAATATTAAAATGATGTATGATAAGAATACTAACTTTCTAATAAAATTGTTCTGGACTTGATTCTCTTTTCTCAAAAAATTGAAGAAGATATTATGGATATAAAGTTCTTTTTAAAGTGGTTACACAAGTATCACATAGATCTTATGCTTTATATGTGACTTTAAAGGATTGAAAAGAAAATGACAGTTGATAGTATAACTTGGAGAGAATGATAAGGATAAGGAATATTCTCAGCATCTTGAATGTCTAGGTGACAAGTAAGAGAGCTTATGTAAACCTCTACATATCAACATTATAGTTCTTACATGATTGGAGGGATCATCATCTAATTTGTCTATTTGATCTTGTAAGCAGAGCTTTCTTTATGAATATTATTTGTCTTCTCTCTCTAAAAGTTATAAATGATAGGAGTAAATGACCACAATAATGAGAAACGATTTCGTCACTATCTAATGGTTCACAATATATTCAAGTGTGATTGAACCAATAAAATAATCAATATTTTAATTACTATATTTATTTTAATAGTTACATAGCTGACTAGAAGGTTCTATTGATGAGACCATAGAAACTTCCCTGCAATAATATCATCTAAGAGAAGGAGTTGAAGTTTTCGAATGAATTATTGATTTGAGTTCAGTTATTTAAATAGCTTATTGAATGGATTTTAAATTTTATAATATTTAATTTGCATCAACCTATCAAGTTGACACATATTTAGTTCAACTTAGATTGAGTTTAAATATTAATACGAATTTAACTAAAAATATACTTTTTCTAAATAAATTGATTTAAAACAAATTTAACTGAAACAAAATCAAACTTTAATTTGAGTTTTAAACTCCAATTCTAAATTACTTGAGTTGAATTCCATCTTAAGTTCAAAATGACTAGGGATGCAACTTGGTGAATTCTTATAGGATACTTGATCTATCTAATCCAATAAATACCCTATGAAGTATTACCTTATACGATTTGGGATGAGTTTTGATAGCTTATGTGAAATTTTATAGGGTTTTAGGTCGGGTTTAAAACTCGTTGGATACTTGAACCCATTAAAAATAAAAATTTGGGTATTTTTGGATGGTCTGTTTTTATATTAGTATTTGGTTTGTTTGATCCGTTTATGAGTAAAAATATTTGCTCTTCATCGGTATCTATTTGTGATAAATAGTCTATTTGAAACCGACAAAAAGGTGAAGCCAAAATGATAGAAAGATGACAAAACAAATAGACCTTATTAATAAAATTAAAAGTCAAACTAATTTTAACTTTATATATTTTAGGTACTAAATTTCATATGATTTTTAAATTTCTAGTTTAATTCAATAAATGGTAAATGTATTTTTCAATTCTTATCATAATGACTTATTGCAATATTAAGCTAATGGAAAATAAATCCGAGATAATTTATTTTATACATAAATATTATGAAAATAATTTTTTTATGAGTTAGTAAGATCAAAATTATGAGTATGTATGTTATGGTAGGAATTTTTTTTTTAAAAAAACTTTAAATATAAGATAATTAAAATTTAAAAATTATCATGTCTATTGGGCTGCGGCACCTGTAAGGTCTAAGGAGTGGGTTCTGTGTTTATACACAAAAATCCTAAATGGATTTGAAACAAAATTTGAAAATTTTACAAGATATCGAATTTGGATATGGATCCCATCCCTATTGAGGCGTCCCTCTCATCTACAGTCTAACAGATAATTGTGTTTGAAAACTTACCAATAAAGGATAAGGAGATTTTTTTTTTTCCCTTCTAGTGAATTAGTCTTTTCTAACTATGTAGTTTATCTAAAAAATAATTAAAAAAATTTTAAATTTTGCACATGCAGATTAACTTTTCAAGACTCCAATCAAATTTCAGCCTTTTTACCTATTTGCTGCCTATAAATACCAATTCTTCCGTTTGTCTATTTCTTCTCTGGTAGACAACACTAATCCATCCGCCTTGTGCTTGCTTTTATCTTGTTTTCCCTACGTTCTCCCCGAACACAAACACATGAACTAAAAATTCATTTTTCACCTCACAAAACCAAAGTTTTGATTTTTATAACCAAATTCTGTGAAATATCACAAGTTTAAAGGGAGATGGATTCTAAACTGGGTTTTATTTTTCTTTTCATTCTGCAGTTGTTGTTTCTAGCTCAAATTTCAAAAGGGTCATCAGATTTAGCATCGAAGTTTTTGAATTTTGCCAAAAGGCAAGAACTTTCCGATTGGATGATTGGAATCAGGAGGAATATTCATGAGAACCCTGAATTGGGTTATGAGGAATTTGAGACTAGTAAGTTGATTAGAGCAGAGTTGGATAAAATGGGCATTGATTATAAACACCCAGTTGCGGTCACTGGTGTTGTTGGTTATATAGGGACTGGTAAGCCACCCTTTGTGGCTTTGAGAGCTGATATGGATGCTCTTCAAATGGAGGTTTGTCCGTATTAATTTTGCTCTTGATTGGCTTTTTTAAGTTGCAAACCCCTAGAAGGTCGATGCCAGCCCCGAGTTTTATTAATTTAAATGAAGTTTTGCCTTTCGTTAATGCTTCTAGTTTTTCTTTCCTTTTCTATATCAGTTCCATTAATTTGGAAAGAATTGAGGTTTTAATTGGATTAGATTGACTTTTGTTGTTCTTATAATGCTTGATGTGATGATTGATGAAGACAGTGATATAGTACAATGCAGCAAACCTCATTCATTGGGAATGAGCTTGAAGCTTGCTTTGCAGGGGCTTTGATGTTACATAGTATCAATAATTATCAAATTCTACAGTGTCAATAGAAAGAAACTAGTGCTTATTGCAGCTGGCAGTAGATTTAAGGTATTAAAATATTGATGATCTTGAATGCTTTTATGTTTTAAAAAAAAGAAGTAGATGTTTGATTCTTTTTTTTTTTTTTATCTTATATTCTGAAAATACCGTACAATGGCGAAATAAGATCTATATAGCTGACTTGACACAGTATTAACAAGAAGGGTATTGATTGATTTGTTTCAGTGACAAACTAGCATAGGCTGATTCCGGCTTCAAATTCCAATGTTGAATATGTGATATGTTTTCATGTAAAACACCAGCACATAAACGTTTTTCTTACTATGTTTGATATGATATTCTTAGCTAAATAGTGTGTTATTGTTGCTTTGATGTAGTATGGTATTTACAATTGTCGAATACTTTTTTTGTGAAACAAGAGCGCCTAAAGTGAAGTTTCTATTCTGAAATGAGTACCATTTTTTATGTTTCCATGTGTAGGAAATGGTGGAGTGGGAACATAAGAGTAAAGTTCCTGGGAAGATGCATGCTTGTGGCCATGATGCTCATGTTGCTATGCTTCTTGGTGCAGCAAAAATCCTTCAAGAACACCGTGAACAGATACATGTACGCATTACATATTTTTCCACCTAGTGTTCTTTCATGTACTAGTTCAAGCATATTCTTCCTACGTTGGTTTTGCAATCGTGCTAGAGCTCATATCCGTCCTATCTGGCTCCAGGGTACTGTGGTACTCCTATTCCAGCCTGCCGAGGAAGGAAGTGGAGGGGCAAAAAAGATGATCGAGGCTGGAGCTCTGGAGAATGTTGAAGCAATCTTTGGCCTGCATGTTGCACCTCATTTACCTAAAGGTCAAGTGATGTCGAGGCCTGGTCCGGTTTTAGCTGGGAGTGGTTTCTTTGAAGCAGTAATAAGTGGAAAAGGTGGTCATGCTGCCATTCCTCAGCACTCAATAGACCCGATTCTAGCAGCTTCAAACGTTGTTGTCAGCTTACAACATCTTATTTCACGCGAAGCTGACCCCCTGGACTCTCAGGTAGCTTTTCGTGTGAAGATATATTTCTAGTGGATTTTACCAGCTAGGTGTGTTCAAGCACCTGTTCTGTTTGCAAAAGATCAATGGCTATTATGAACATCTTCCTGTGCTCGGCACCAAATTAACTTGTGGTGCCAACCAAGATCCAATTTCTTGTTATTTCAAGTTACAGGATCTCATCATTCTGCAGTGATAAATTTCTTTCTGATAAACTCAAATCGGTTAATTCATAACTCTTCTTTTGGCCTTAGATGGTGCTAGGTAATAAAGGCAAACTTTATTAGCTACAAGTCTACAATTTGTTATGAATAATGCCAAATAATCTAAAGGGACTATTATTGTTGCATACCATTGATGCGATCACAATTTCTTTTTTCAGGTTGTGACTGTTGCAAAATTCCAAGGTGGTGGAGCATTCAATGTGATTCCTGATTCCGTGACCATTGGTGGAACTTTTAGAGCTTTTTCTAAGGAAAGCTTTATGCAACTAAAGGAGCGAATAGAGGAGGTATGATAATCATGGGTCATGAATTCCGTCGTATGAAACCAACTTTAGATTTTTAAACAATAAAACTTTGAATCTATGAAAACGTACAGAGAAACATATAAAAAATTGGTATAAGTTGGTCGCGCTGCACCTTTCTTTTGTAATTCCTTTTATGTCGAATTTGTCTGTTTTTCTGTTCCTGAGAACAGTATTCATGCCAAATAAGTTAAAGAGGCTTTGGTGCACTACATTTGGAATCTCTTCTCCTTTTTTTCTTTTCAAGTAGGGTAAAATATCAGAGGATCCCTGCTTTCTTGTCTTTCACTAGCAAAAAGTAATGTTAGGGATTTGGTGTTTGTACTTTCTTTCCTCCATTATCAATTTTGATAATCCCTTCTTATCTTTTCCGTTGATTCCTAAGGAGGACGGTATTTAACCAATGTTGTCAGAACCGGACCGGAGTTTGACCTAGATATTTGAGAGTCAGGGTCGAATCAGATTCAACCGGGTCATAAAAAAGTAAAAATATAAGGGATAATTTAATTAAAATAGACCATATATATGACATCACTTAATTAAATCTATATTTGGATCAAAATCATCAATTAATTATTAAATAAGCAAGATATAATATTATAACTTATAAATTCATAATATAGTGTGAATAAATATTTAAATTTTAGTTTTTTTTCTTTCTTTCAGCTCGAGTCAACAGTTTCTTGACCAGGTCAATGCGAATCTGGGTGAATTGGTGGACTAGTCCACCTTTATTTGGTTCCGATGAACCGGTTGAACTGGCCGGGCCAGTCAGGACGACAACATTGTATTTAATAAATATAAAAGTAGACATCTACCTACAAATTTAAGTGTCTAGATATAGGTTGAGCATTAATGGGTCACGAATTGAAACTTTGATTAGGCCCATAAAGGGTACTACTTAATTAAACAAAAGTAAAAATGAGTGCAGGCATTTTGAATCTGGGGACTGCCTGCTCTGATATCATAATTGTGATTTTTATGTTTATCGGAACATCTTTTATCATGAAAAAAAGAAGCTGAAAGTTTCAATTACAGGTTATCACAAGACAAGCTGCAGTTCAGCGGTGCAATGCAACTGTAAGTTTCCTTTCAGAAGACGGCCCTTCTTTCCTCCAACCATAAATGACAAAGGCTTGCATGAATACTTCCTGCAAACGGCAAGAATATGGTTGGCGTCGACAATGTTAAAGAAATGCAGCCACTGATGGGGGCTGAAGATTTTTCTTTCTATCAAGAGGTGGTGCCAGGATACTTTGCCTTCATTGGGGCGGCGGATGAGACCCATGGGTGGAGCAAACCCCCACACAATCCCCATTTTTGGATCGATGAAGATGCTTTGCCTTATGGTGCTGCTCTACATGCATCGTTGGCTGCTAACTACCTTCAAAAACATCACCACAACCATCCTAAGCAAGAGAAGCATCATGATGAGTTATAGGATGGAAATTAAGAAGTTGGATCATAATGGGTGAAGGTATCAAGCCTTGATTTAGAAAATTTTTGCCAAGTTCCGAATGGTTTAAATGTGTATAAGATGCCATTCATTCACAAAACACAAAATCAAGAACTTCATATGCCTTTTTCCAGTGATAAGAGTTTCTGTACTATTTAGTTTTGGAGGAAAAGGAAAAAAATTAAAATTAAAAAATCCGATTACTTTATACATGATTATATTTTGGGGTATGTTGATTAGGTCAATATCACGTACACCTGGAACCCTTTTTGGTTGTCATTTTTTTCCCCTTTTCAGTAAGTAATATATATGTGTGCATGCTATTTATATTTGAGAAAATTTGTATGTTATAAATTCATTAGTCAAACTCAAAATAAATTAGATTGTGCTTAGGATAATTATTTGGATTACTGACTTGGCCCTGTAATTAGACAGGGAGTTTTGAATTAGTGGCTCATGAAGAGACCCTTAAAATTGTCTTGTATATCTTTGTCTTTTCTCCATTGGTGTAGGCATAGTAAGCA
Organism: Combretum micranthum; assembly: GCA_024138025.1. Taxonomy (NCBI): domain Eukaryota; kingdom Viridiplantae; phylum Streptophyta; class Magnoliopsida; order Myrtales; family Combretaceae; genus Combretum; species Combretum micranthum. The sequence continues at coordinate 201,344 of JAMXBD010001343.1, forward strand.
ATTGGGATCTATTATATCTAATTGTATTTCGTATATTCTTTGTTTAGCCCATTAACGTTAATCGTAATTAATCTTATCTATTGATAGTTTATATGAGCCAATGATGGTGATTGTTTGTGACTTGCTACGATTACATATGTATATTGTTATAATATAAATAGATAATATTGTATTTATTAGTGACAACCACCAACAGTACGTCATGTATATCTATATGCATATCCCCTTGTATGTTTAGAAATAATTATTACATCAAAATACTATCATTCTACATTTATATTTCACGTGGTATCAGAGCTTCAGGGTTATTTGAATTTGGATTTAGTTTTAGTTGCCCTAGTAAGCAACATTTAGCTCTTAAGCCTTACCCTATAGAGTGAGTAGCTAATTTGGTTAATTAGTATAGCGGGTCTACAAGTATAATTACAATTTCTGCAGATGAGTATGCTTAATTACGTTTGTATCAAAAAGCATTAAAAGATTCATCTCAATCTATAACTACTATTATTAAGTCTAGTAATTTAAATAAGTGCCTCCTTTTTTCCATGTCACAATGGATCACTGACTCAAGTGCTACATATCATATGACACGTAATTCTAATCCCTCAACTACTTTTAAACCACATATTTTATCTATTCTTGTTAACTTAATAGGTGGCTCTACATCATCTATTATTGGTTCTAGCGCAATGCATCTAACTTCGTTACTTTCTTTGTCCTCTGTCTTAAGTCTACCAAATTTTTTTATTCTTATGTTAGTAAGTCAAATTACTCGTAGTTTAAACTATTCTGTCTCATTCTTTCCTTGTGTTTCAAGATCTTATGACGAAGAAAATTGTTGATAAAGGGCTTGTATCATGAGGACTCTATGTTTGGATATTCATATAGAGGTACCTAAACCCATTGCTTACTCAAGTGTTTCGACTCATTTTGAAGCATGTTATTTACTTGGTCATTTTTCTTTGTTTGCCTCAAAGAAAGTGTTTCCTAAATTTCAGAATGTGCTATCATTAGATTATGAGTCATGTCAATTTGCGAAAAACCGCCATCAATCTTATGTGTCTTGTGTCAATAAGAGAGTTAGTTCTCCTTTTGAGTTAGTTCATTTAGATGTTTGAGATCCTTGTGCAATTGTATCAAAAACTGGATTTCGTTATTTTGTTATGATTGTGGATGACTATTCTGGAATAACTTAGTCTATCTAATGAAACACTATTTTGAATTATTTTCTTAGTTCACTACTTTTTATGCTAAAATTATTAATCATTTTAATACTTCTGTGCGTATTTTAAGAAGTGATAATGTCAAATAATACTTATTTGAGACATTCAAATCCTATATGAAAAAGCAAGACATTATTCATCAAACTTTATGTATTGATACACCATCCCAAAATTGCGTAGCTGAAAGAAAAAATAGGCATATTCTTGAAACAACTAGAGTACTCGTATTTTAAAATCATGTTCCTAAACAGTATTGGGAAGAGACTATCTCAATAGCTTGTTTCTTCAATAATCGTATGTTATCATTTGTTCTTCATGGTGAGATTCCTTGTAAGATTCTTTTTCCCACAAAATCCTTGTTTCCTATGAAGTCTCACATATTTGGATGTACATGTCTTGTTCGAGATACTCGGCCTCAAATCACCAAGCTAGACCCTAAGGTTGTCAAATGTGTTTTTTTGGATTACTCTTATACACAGAATGAGTATTGATGTTATTGCCCTAATCTTAACAAATTTATTGTGTCTATAGTTGTTGTCTTTATGAAACAATGTCCTTTCTTTCCTACATCTTTTGCACCTACATATGAAGCGAAAGAGGATGATGATCTATTGGTTCACCATATTACCTATCAAATATCATGTATGTCTCCCATTGTATCACTTGCACCTGTACCTCCACCACTACCTTCACCACCACCTTCACCACCTCCCTCACTAAATCATTATGTGTATGCTAGACTCTAGCATCCTCCTAGCATAAATCTAACACTATTATCTTTTTCGATATCAAGTCCACTTAATAATGGCTTAGACCTTTCGTTTGTCTTTGCAAATGTAAAAGATAATGCACTTTCCCTATTTTTTCATTTGTGTCATATGATCGTTTATAATCCTCTTCATGTTCCTTTGTTGCCTCTATTGATCCTATATCCATTCCTCACACTCTTCATGAGGCCTTCTCTCATCCAGGCTAGTATACTACAATGATAGAGGCAATTGATGCATTCGATGCTAACAATACTTAGGTTCTAGTAAGCTTACCTGCAGGTAAAAAGCTATTGGATGCAAATAGGTTTTTTCAATTGAAGTTAATTATGATGGATCTGTTGCTTGCCTTAAAGCTCGTCTTATGGCCAAGGGTTATGTCCAAACTTGTGGTGTAAACTATGCATATACTTTCTCTCTTATAGCTAAATTGACATATGTCCCACTACTTATCTCTATGGCAGCTACTCATGATTAGCCTATAAATTGGTTAGATATTAGAAATTCCTTTTCACATGGGGATTTACAGGAGAAAGTCTATATCGAGCAACCGCTTGGGTTTGTTGCTTAGGAGTAGAAAGGGAAAGTGTGCCATCTTCATAATGTTTATATGGGTTGAAGCGGAGTCTTCGTGCTTGGTTTGGAAAATTTAGACAGGTAGTTGAAAAGTATGGGCTGATCAAAAGTAAGTTTAATCACTGCGTATTTTATAGACATTCTTTGTTTGGAATTATTCTTCTTGTTTTTTATATAGATGATATAATTATTATAGGAAGTAATGAAAGAGGAATATCTTCTTTGAAAAAGTCTCTTTATAATAAGTTCCAAATAAAGGATTGGGTCTTTGATGTACTTTTTAGGAGTTGAAGTGATGAGGAACAAGAAAAGTATTTTCTTGTCCCAACGAAAATATGTATTTGACCTATTGTTTAAAACGGGAATGTTAGGGGCAAAACCATACAATATCTTAATGACACCTAATCTACAACTTACCAAGGATGGAGAGTTATTTAATAATCCTAAGAGATATAGGAGAATGGTTGAAAAATTAAATTACTTCATTGTAACTTGTTTTGATATTGCATATTTTGTTAGTGTTGTGAGTTAGTATATGTCTTCTCTAATAGTTCATCATTGAGTACTTTGGAACAAATTTCATGCTATTTGAAAGGTGCTCCTGGAGAAGATATACTATACAAAATCATAGTCATTCTCATATAGAATGTTTTTAGATGAAGATTCAGTTATTTCCAAGGAAGATTGAAAATCCATTATTGGCTAGTGTGTTTTTTGGTTTCATGGAAGCATAAGAAACATAATTTTGTATCGAGACTAATACAGAATTAGAGTATAAAGCCATGACTCAATCTACATGTGATGTAATGTAGATATACCAAATTCTGGCAAAGGTTGGACTCAAAGGTGCTCTTCCAGAAAAATTATAGTGTGATAATCGAGCCACTCTTCATATTGTATCTAACCTTATATTTCATGAAAGAACTAAATATATTGAGATTGATTGTCACTTTGTTCGTGAACAAATACAATAAAATTTAATCTTCATAGGTTATGTGAAGACTGAAGAATAACTTAGAGACCTTTTCATAAAAGCATCGAAGGGGACTTGAGTTAGTTATTTGTGTAACAAGCTGGACATGATAAATGTTTATGCTCCAGCTTAAGGAGAAGTGTTATAGAATAAATAGATAATATTATATCCATTAGTGTAATTAATACAGTGATAGGTAAGGTTTGGTATACCAACCATTATGAGTACATCATCTACTATATTTCATTGTATGTACAAAAATAATTATCACATCAAAATACAATGATTCTACACTTATATTTCACATACATTAACTGCTCCTTTCACAATTTGTCATTTGAATTTAGTTTGATGAGATTGTAACTCCTTCTTTCTATCCCTCTCTAAATGATCTTTTTTCTTATCCTTTTGAAACATTCTATTGCAAGGCTGTCCCTTCCTATCCATGATTGGTGCTCTGTGCATGGTATATATATAACAAGCCTTTATGTATATACTATTTATATATATTATGTATTTGATATATATTTGAAATTTGCTATTTGTATGATCTGTTTCAATTTTAAACTTATTGTTTAGATAAATTGTTCTTCTTTTTTCTTGTCTTATTAGAATTACGGCGAAATTAGTGACTATGAAATGATGATATTTTTTTGTTAGAAAACAAAATATATTCATTGATCAGTATAAGAACATTTTTATACACAAGGTACAATTTCCTAGCAATGCAGTGAAAAAGAATGAAGCTAAGCAAAATCTCATAAAAAGATGAAACACATCAAACAAAAGGAGGAAAAAACCCATAGAAATTTATTTATTTTAAATACTTTGATACACTAATTTTAGTTTGATCACTACAAATCAGTTAAACTAGATTTATGGATGTAAACTTATAAAAGTGGAAAGACAATGTCATGAATCGATGATGTGGAGAAGTAATATAGAGAACCCGAATTTGATATTAGAAGTAATAGATCTGTAGGTATTAGCTTCAATAATAGAAGCTCTATAGGTTTTGGTTAGTAAAAGAAGGGAAAGAGTCTAGAATGGTATACGAATAAACCCCTTTAAAGAAAATAACAAGGGCTAATTATAAGATTTTGCAAAGTAAAATCATGTATTTGAGGGAAAGGGAGATTATGATTCCAATATGTGTATAATTCCACATAGATTGTAATAATCATGTATTATTTAATAGTTGCAAAGCCTCAGGTTTGTATTTAAGGAGCAATGGCACAATTCTAATAGGGATATGTTTACCAATCCAGTTCTTGACTTCGAACTAAATTGTAAGGTGCATCATCCCTTCTAGTAATTTGATCTCTAGTATCATTGTCCCTATTGAGGTTTCTGTTGTCAAACATGCTAGGAGTTAAAGTATCAAGCAATATCCTGGCAAAGTATAGTACAACTCACATTCAGTAATCTAATTGGGAAACCCATATTTATTAAAAAATATGATGATACATACAAATCAAGAGTTAGGAAGTTAACTAAAGAACCCAAGTATTTGTATGATTACACCAGACAATTGTTTTGTGTAAAACAAAAGAATAACTGAAAAGGAACTAACTAAATCAGTTCAAACTGCTTCAAGTGAAAACATATAAATATCAAAGCAGAACATATAAGGGGGCACTCAAGTTCTTGTAATCTCCTTTTTGAGATTTGGAGTTTACTGCAACTCGAATTTAGTAAGTCCTCAGCTTCTTTACCTCAGACATATACCAAACACACAAGCAAACCTTAGATTATTCATCAAGTATTAATCTTTATTGGTTCAAACAATATTATTGTAGAAAAGGGGTACAATACGACATTTTCATCGGATTGATAACATACCTGAGTTGAGTTCAGATCTTATCAATTGCAAGATGGAACTTTTGAGATATAGGCTTTTCTTTGTTGAAGTAAACAGATCTCTTTTCTTCTTTGTTGAATTTTACGTGCTAAGGTTTCTAATTATTTGGTAGGGTAGAGTAGTGTATGAGAGGAGTCTTAGACGTAACAACCCTAGCTAAAGTGTATAGGTCATTCTAAGATTCAATTAGTGAATGTTGTTGTTTTGTCTAATTTTTTGAACAATTTTGGACTATAGGCTTGTTTTTGGATTAAATTGAATTCTTGGCCCAATTCATCAACTAGATCCTATTAATTTGGTGCTCTTATCTCTTTTCTTGCTATGCTCGATAATACTCGTGGTGTGGTACATTTGAATGAAGATGTTTCTCTTTATCGTTAGCAAATTGAGGAATTAACTACTCGGATTAGTTTCTTTGGCATTCGCATGTATAGTATGAATGATAACTTAAAGTTTGTTGTGAAATATGTGCAAAAATAGATGGAAAAAGAAGTTCATGATAATCAGTTTGCATCTACTCATTCATCATGTTCTCATGATAAGAGGGAGTCTCATTTTATGAAGGTGATAAAATTGGAGCAGCGATCCGACTGGTTGGATTTTTAAGGCAAACCTGTTTTTTTGATTTTCATCATGTTTTTGCTCATGTTTGCATGCATTTAACATCATTATCAATGGAAGGTGATGCTTTAGAGTGGTTTTAATGGCTACCAAAAAGTGATTTGATTTCCACTTGGTAATCTTTTACTATAGTAGTTGAAATTCATTTTGGTCCTTCATTATTTGAGGATTTTCAAGGACAATTAGCTAAATTGACTCAAACAGGTTCAAAGTTAGACTACCAATTGACATTTGAGAAACTTTTAAATAGAGTTTCTGGGTTATCTGAAAGTTTTTTGACTAGTTATTTCATTTCTAGGCTCAAACTAGTGTTACAACAGGAAGTTTTGTCACTTAAGCCAACTTCTTTGTCGGAAGCTATTAGTTTAGCTAAGTTGTAGGAACATAAGTTGAACAATCTGCTCTAACTTTTGACTATGCCTAATAGTTTAGGGAAGACTTCACCAGATGTTAAGTCTTATTCTCTTAAACCACATGTACAGTCTTCTTATGGGACTCAATTTAAGAGTAATAAAGAGCCTCAAGGTACCACCAAGAGATCATTACCCATCAAGAACATGTCACAGGCTGAATTAGCCTTACGATGGGAGAAAGGCTTATGTTACAACTGCGATGAGAAGAATCATAAGGGTCATGTTTGTAAATCTAAATTTTTACTGATGATGAGGATGAGGATGAGGATATTTTTAAAGAGTGTTTCGCTCTTGATAGTGTAAATAAGGAGGTTTCAGAAGTTAATAAAGAGGCAAAAATCAATTATCATGCTTTGTCAGGCCATAATATTCCTAAAACTCTATGTGAAAAACCCTAAAAACATAGATGTAAAGCAAGGTTTGTTAATACATGGAAACATTAATATCGATATATAAGCGAACTTAATAAACACATAATGACCTTGAAGAATGGAAAGTATTTATCACTCTTTCGTATATGTGATGGAATATCAGGAAAATCAAGATGCGCAGGTTTTATTATGTTCTTGGACAGTTCCACCACTGCTGCGAGGACGTCATTGAAGTGTCAAAATACCGTCTCTGATGAATGCTGAAACATCTCTTGAACTACTCTCGTTGTAGCTCCATGGCCGATGATAAACATAAATATCCCTACCTTTTCATCTATAGCAACACCTCTACTACTAACAAACCCATATTGTCGCAAGGTTGCACGTAATCTACGAAACAGGTGTGGGTTCAACCTAAACATGTTTTGATACCTTCTTAGATTGTTATGATTAAGTAGCTCATGGATAAGGTCCGATCCCCTCCTTCTTGAATTGTAGCATGGTGTGCTTTTGTGTAAGTACTTCTCCATTAGAAGATATATCATTGACACCTTCATTAGATCTTCCTCGAAGGCACAATCCATTTGTGTCCCTGTGAAATTGAAGGTCAATTGAAAAATGTAGGACTATTTCCATAGCAATCTCATGAATAAGGTAGTAACAACAACAACCAACATGGATGAACATTGTGAACAAGGTACATAAGTTAAATTTCTTCCAAAAGTTATATAACAGCCTCATGGTCTGACATACACTTAATGACAAAAAAAAAAAAGGAAAACGGTTGTTATCATGGTCTATCTTCTTTCATCCTGTTAATCTCTCACAGCAAAAATTGGGTTTTAATTTCCTAGGTTAGGTAGCTGACAAAAACTACACCCTTATCGGGGTCCATAAGGACATCTACAGCATCCAAGCCCAACTAAATATTCTCTAGAATAATAGGCAGTGTCTGTACCTGTTGCATCACTATCTTCATATTCCGCGGATTGTCGCCACTGCAAACAGACATGGAGTTGCTGGAAGATCTTGCTTTCATAGATGTAATTACCTCCTTTAAATCATTTGTAATATCTTCTCTAAAGTATCGTTTCTTCCCAGCTCGTTTTTTAACACTAGACCCAAATGTTTTTCTTTTCACAGAAGATTCCTTAGCATGCATCGTTGTCCGAAAAAAACTATCATCATTGGAATCATCTGTAACTAATGTAAAATTGTCTTGAGGATCACCCTCTGAATCTCCACTTCCTTCTGGACTATCTTATGGAGGGGGAGCAGATGATGATGGTGCCCATAACTTGTCATTTGTCCCATTTGTGCCACTAAACATTTCCTCAAGGCTTTCCTTGTATTACAATCCCCGTGTTCGTAAGCAGAGAACACTTTCTTTGTGACTCCTCTTGTATTCTTGCAATAGAAAAAGCAAATACATTTCGTAGATTAAGTTGTTCTATTGTTTAATTTGTAATGAAATAGTTACAAGTCTTATTGGTTCGACATTTACCTCATCTGTTGCACGCTACCACTTATCCGGTGCCTCATAGGTTTGAACGACTTCATTCCATCCAACCTCTGATTTCGCGTAGCGCTTCATCCAGTTCCACTTCACCCATTGGTTTCGCAAAGAATCCCACTTGTTTTGCAATTGTTTCGGGGTCAATTTCTTTCCCCTAATTTCCTCGAATTTCACACCTACTTCCCATAAAAGTAGCAAGTTGCAAGTGGTTGCTACCACGTTTTCCTAACCTAACTTGTTCCAAACACAAGTCGATGAAAATAACTGTTTCCTCCAGGCTCCAATTGACCCTATCAGCCATATTTCCCAAATAAAATAGAACAAGAAAACAACAGAAGAAAGTTGTATATGCATGATACGCTACGAGAATCACTGATTTTTACTTATGATAACTACAATGAGATGCCATTGACACTGACTACACCAATATGGATGTTAGCTACAACAAACTAAGTACTTCAAAAATTCCAATCCACCTTCCAAAAGACCTTCCATATCACAAAATAAGCCTTGCACACTCCAAAAGATATGCCAAAACAATATTGTAGTAATATGACAGCTACTGAACAGATTCAACGAAAACAGTTAAATTCATTCATTTGCGAAACCTATATGAAAATAATATTGCTCTTTCTTACACATCAGACAATGTAAATGGACAATTCAAACCAAAGCACCGTTTAAAGAAATACAACTTTTATTAGAAGTGTTAAATTTTTAGAAATTAATATTTAGGAAATAAAGAAATTTTATCCCTTTGCATGCATTATAAGTGTATTGTTTAATTAGTCTTGAAAACTATAATACATTCTATTTTTAGGTTTTATAACTCGTTAACAATGAAATCAATAACTATTTATACTAGGTTAAAACACAATCAGCTACAAATTAAGCAATAAAACTTGAATTAAAGATGTAGAACAATTAAAATACTCTAGAGGTAAAAAATCATTGAAAACGGCATAAAATAGTTCAAACCTTAAACAAACAAACAAACGATGTGATTCCCTAAAAGTAATAATCCCATAATGTATCGAAAATTGAGAGCATAGTTGGTTTTATTTGTTATTGATTGATGTAATAACGAGTAATAGAGTGATGATTGACAAATTGAAGCTTGACTAGAAAAATAGTAATAAATAATAAAAACTTTTGTATTAGAATTACTTTTATCTATAAAATGAATGCTCACATGGTGAACATCTTTTCCTAATTTCAATAAATTCAACTAACTTTCATAATGGGTGGTTGACTGTGGAGCATTTTTCTAAGCAACAAATAATCATCAAAACTTTTGCAGGATTCTACTAGTTGTGGCATTTTCCATGTTAATAAGTTTTTCACATTTTGCATCCTTATTTTCGCAAAATAAGTTGATACCTATAATGCCATACAAATGTGAGATGTAACGAATATCGTATTATATTTTTTTTTTATAGGTAATAGAGGATTTGGTGAAAAATACTTACCCAAGAGAACAATTTCCGACAAAACTTTTTTTTAGACCTGATTAATAGTGCCAACAAAAATGCTTTTTTTTTTTTTTTTACATTTTTATTATCATACATTATAAGTATTGAAAAGGATAAATCAAATTTGATTTATTTCACACAAGACTGATGTTCAAGCCATAGCAAGTAGGTTCCTTAACCCAAAAAAATAAAAAACAAAACAAAAAGCTTGCATTTAATAGTTCTGTTTTTACTATAAATCAAATATTTTGTGCAGCACCGTGTTTTACTTTGGACAGATTGTGACATGGCATTATGTGTAGAGGAAATACCGGCTTTCGTGTTGATGAGTCTATGAAGCTGATGGAAAGATTAGTGGCTCTGTGTCTCCGATCGTTGATGAGTCTGTAAACCAGCTTTCTTTTCTTCCCAGTCGTAAGGCCCTATTGGAGCACCGTATCTCCAATTGTTGTCTGCCCACTCAATCCTCCTCTTCGTACGTCACCATCTCCCTTTGCCCTGCCTGGCTCTCTCTCTCTCTCTCTCTCTATGTGTGTGTGTGTGTGTGTGTGTGTGTGTGTGTGTGTGTGTGTGTGTGTGTGTGTGTGGTTGGATTTCGCTATCGATGGTGGCGTAATTCCACCGTTGGTAGCCGTGATTTATAGTACAAAACAGTAGATTGTTTATCCTGTGAGTGATGAAAAATTGATGCTAGTGAAGATGGAATATGCAATGGGAAAAGTAGCTTTGGGATGAAGATGAGATTCCCTAAGAAATTGGAGCTCCAAGTAATTAATTGGCTTGTTGACTAGTCATGTGTGGTAAAGACGATGCCAGCAGAGGGTACGGTGTCTTTAGGGTAAAAATGGAATTAATCCACTAAGTTGAGGATATATTTGTAAAATCGTTAATCATTTTTCAAAGCTCTTTTTTATCCAAAGGTACTTTTTGAAACAGACCCAAAAAAGACAGCAAAAAGTAACTTGCCAAACAAACCCATAATTCTCGTAATAGAAATATTATTTTAAATTTAAATTTGGCCAAAAAAATTTAAATTTGTAACTAATAATTTTTAATTATTATTTTTATAAATCTATGATGGAAATTTTCAATTTGATCAGTTACTGATTTCAAATAAAAAAAATCTAAGGTTTTTACAGATAGTTTTTTAATTTCACCCACTTTCGAAAAAGAGTGGATCCTATTCTTTATGGGTAATTGTACTTTTGTTTATTTCAAACTTTTGTTGCAGGTACATAAGTTAGGGGCTAGCTATGTTAACCTTGGATAGTGGACAGCATAATCAATTGCACCAAGATTCTGTCGAAATTCACTTTGAGGGGATAGACCATCCACAACATAGTTTCACAAATTGATAAGTCATTTTACATTTTTCTTTCAATTTCCTTCTATGCAACAACTTTGATGGGGATCTAATCAAATTACGAATGCTACTAGGCTCCTCAATAGAGATTTTATTATACTTGAAGCTGCGATATGAGCAACAACTTGATTTTAGCCCCCAAAATACCTATAACAAACATGCTAACAAAAGGAAACATGAGAACAATTGCAAGACACAGCAAGAGAAGCATGAGAAGCCTTCAAGGGAAAATCCCCTATTTATTGGTTGTTCCGATTGTGTTGGCAAAGTCAACTCCCTTGTCCATTGAAATGGCAAATGTAGTTATGCCGATACATAAATGGATCTAGGGAAGTATTATAGATCTGTTTATGCAACAAAATGGGATGACTCAAAAAGCTCACTTATTTGCTTTGCAGTGTGTTTGGATGGACGAAAATCAATGAAAACAAAAGAAATAAAAGGAAATGGAAGGAAAATTGGGGGAAAAAACAAAGGAAATGGAAGGGAGTGGCATGTTTTGTAGCTTAACTAAAGTGGATTTGGATAAGGAAAAAAATAAAAGACGAGTGGAAATATTTCCAAATTTGAGCCCAATTTCTTCTCTCTCCAAAATGGATGGAAATGAGAGGCAGATAAACTTTATCCTTTTTAACAATATTCATCAAAACTAAAATCAACAAAAATGGAAAGAAAACATAGAAATGAAAGAAAAATAAAAAAGTATTTAAAGAAAATAACATTCTCCAAATTTCTGAATTTTGAGTCAAGCTAGCTCGAGCGTAGGATTGTATTAGCTCTAACTCAATTCATTTATGATTCTAGGGAGACAAAAAGTAAAGTAATGATTTATTAGAAGGAATAATGTGGATTTGGTAATTGGTTAGGACAATTGATCATTAGGAATAGAAGTCCTCAAATTGAATTCTTAAATTATATTTGTAAGCAAAGGATGGAATATTTGAAACCAAACTAAAATTTTAAATATGATAGAAATAATCCATTCGTTACTATATTTTCTACACGGATTAAGATAGATTTTCAAAATCTGAAACTAGAATCTTTTGTCGCTTATGGGAACTATGACGAAACAAGTATATATATATTCATATATTTATTTGTTTCTTTTATAACTTTAGAATAATCAATATATATATATAATATATTAAATATTAATATAACAATTATTGTTAGTAAGAAAATACATTGCACTAATTTCCACCTAAAAGATTGAAATATTCAATTTTCTAGCCCATTTTAACCACCTCTTGAATTTTTACTTTAATTTTTTTTTGAAATTTTTCTAATTTGATCTGAATACACTAACAAATCAAGAGACCAAACCTGGTCCAACTTGGTTTTAAAAAACCAGTTTATCAATTTTGGTTCAATTTGTCCAAATTACAATTTTATTATTCACACGAATAAACAGTCATACAAAACCGTATAAAACCAATAAAATTATAAACATATAAAATCTTACACATAAGTTCATAATTCCTCTTTTAAATCAACACCTAAACAGTATTACACTTATTTTAATTAAGAAAATATATATATATAATATAATATAAAATATAGAATGAATACATATTTTACTCACGATTTTGACAATTATAATGTATATACTACGCAATTTGAAACTGAAAAGTACAACTTCCTGAGATGCCTGTCACCATACAAGGATTCAAATTTCTGACATCATTTCGCTATTTCAACTGTATTTCCACTGGTCATATTCAATTGCCTAGGTGATGGAGATAACAAATACACAAACATGACCGAAACAGTAAATATTCAACCCATCGATCATAAAATCTGAGGTAATTTTGATACTATTACTTTAAAAATCACATCCTATAAGTAAAACTACAAAAAGGATTTAAGCACCTAAGATTTTGAGCTGTTTTTACATCTCCAATTGCAAAATCTAATTAATGTAATAACGACCAAGTATAGATCAATATCCAAAAACCTTGGATGATATATTTAGCAAAGGCTCCAATGAGCTAGGAGCAAACTTTCTAGCAAAAAGGAAGCAGAGCGAAGAAGGCTGATTGTTGTAAATACACACATCACCTTCAGAAATTCTCTTGAAAAATTCCTCCTTAACATCATACTTCCCGAACGTCGCGGGGTGGGCACCACCCCTCGACCAATCCACCCAGGTGAGGCTTCGATTGGCCAACAGATGGGGTGTTTGGATGGTCAACATCGTTTGGAAGTAGTGTTCATCCACATAACATGCATGTGGTCTGCAGAACATTTCAAACTTAGGATAGTACTTGGTGTCGATGACAATGTCCAAGGCAAGTTTACGATTGACTTCAAACCATTGATAACCTTTACGCCATCGATCAATATTGATCTCAGGTGCCATGTTTATATTATAACGCCCCCTTCCATATGGTCCAGGTTCATCAATTGCACCCATGAAGCTGTAATGCGACCGAGATATGTACCTATGGACAGTGCTGAAGCTTTGAAGAGGAATGCATGATTCAGAAAGCAAGATGAACCATTCATTAGATATATCAAGCAAAGCATTAGCTAGGAGTCTCCTCTCTGCATCGCACATGCTCATCCTTCCCCATTCTACCACCTGCATAGTGAAATTACCAGAAAAATGAAGATCTTGTTTCCAATATAGATATGTTAAAAGCAAATCACATACTAGACAATGTATGGATTTTCTAACAAGGATGCATAGGACACCATTAAATGGTCAGGATTAGAGACAATACGTGGAATTAATGCGATTAGTAACAACTTGATGCTTTTGAACATCTAATAGTTTATTTAACTCAAATTACGTTTCCATACATGCTAAAATATAAAGTAAGCAATTGTAGAAACAATACTCTTAACTAGGCAATAAATCGTCATCATGACGATTTTTTTATCTAGCTTGTTTGTGTCTTCTTGAACTGTCATAATTCACAAACAAGAATGCAAGTACATCTCCTTATTCTTTTAAAATGATATAAGGGAAACTGAAGTTGACACTTTGTAGCAATTAGATGTTATTCTGATCCTTTTCCTTCATATTTTTCACAAATGGAATTTGTACACGATAAAGACCTTTTGTGTGAGATTTTTTTATAGTGCAGGATCCAATAGGAGACAAGGAAAGGATCAAAAAGCGATGTGAATTTCAGGTTTTGAATGCAAGAGATGGATAAACAAATTCCTTTTCTGAAGCATCCTTCGTCCATCTTGGAAGGAAATACCTCTCTCCCACAACAAATGTTCAGGACAAATGGCAGTTCTATGTTGTTCCCATCATCCTCCCCCACTTGTATGATAGTTTGTGTCAGTTCCAAGGGTTAGAAAATTTTTTCAACTTTAGAGAGATGTCAATGAAAGTCTTCATGTTTCACTATTACAGATGAACTACTGGAAAGAGCAGCCAAGACAAGCTCCGGATGCAATTCATGACCCACAAAATGATTATACAGGAATTACTAGACTTCAACTAGTCATCCTGAACCTGATGGCGAGTTTTACAGCAAAAAAGATATGTTAATATGTGAGAAACTGAAGGATTCAGTCATATACAGGAATTAACTAGACTCTCAACTAGTCATCCTGAACCTGATGGCGAGGACTCACAAATGAGCAATGAGCAATGATGACAAATGCATCCTTATTTATTGACTAAGGAATAGATAGGACCTGAGTTTATTCATTTACTTAATCAAACGGATGGATCACTGCTATTGAGATCCACATTTACCAACATTGGTAATATCCCCATCATTTTTGTCGACAATACAGAGCCACTAATTTAGTACGGTTGATTCCTATAATATCCAATTAACTTAGGAGTATTTATTTCACACAAAACATGTTTAGATGATATTTGCATTTGATGTATATTTATGCTTTACAATTTTTAAATTAAAATTGTAGTGATCTCATGAGCATGCCATTAGGCATTACTACTGTCTTTTGTGGTAGGAAGTGATAACGTAAAGTTTAGCACCACAATAATCTAAACTAAAATCTTAAACATGTAAATTTGGTGGACATTATATCTACTATTTGACACTCCCTCACTTGAGAGTTGAAACCTATTAAGTGAACTACTTTATTGAATAGAGATTAAATAATGATGTAGGGGTTTGAACCAAAGACCTCTAATTTAAATTAAAAGCTTAAACTTGCAAGTTTGGTGCAGGTTATATTCATTACTTGATAGGTACGAGGTGATAGAATCAGCTAGCTACAAGAATTGGTGGTTGACTACCTTAGAAGACGTAAATGGAAACTGGGAAAATTATTTCCTCTATTCTAAAAACAGATATAATTTTCACCATTTCCTCAATATTTTCTGTGATGGTTAACAACTGCTACTAGCTGTTTGCTGCTGCCTTCACTTTTCACTATCATCTATTCTAAGAGCCACTAAATACCATAGTCTAATAAGAATGGTATAATAATGTTTTACATTTGTAAAGCTTTGATTGTTACTAATGCCAAAAGAGAAAGTTTTACTAGGAACAAAATACTGGACAAAAAATGGAGAATATTTTCCATGAAATAAACACACATAGTAGATAGATTACAGGATTTATCTGATAAAGAGGTTTCACAATTCTGCAACCGTGCCTAAAAATTCTACGTAACGGACATCAGTAATTTGTGTAAGCAGCATGCACTTGCATAAAAGTTAGCAGTAAAACACATGGAAGCAAGTCATTGAAACCTCAAGCTACGAAAACTAGCCACCAGAGGAAAGGGTTGTATATTATGGCCAGCATGCGAAGGATATATATGCATTATTAGGAGCTGCATCAGCTTTAGTAAACGACAGAATGAATAAACATCATAGGCACGTTTAATCAGAAGAGAACTCATTCAATAAAGTACATGGTGATGTCAAACAATGTCTGCAGCAACGGCAAATTACAGCAATACCTGGCTTGGGATATGTCTCTTGTAGAACACTGAGGTATGTGGAAAGTCCCCAGTGTGGGATGGCAAGGAATGAATGTAGATCGAATATAGCCCCTCATGGCCTTTGAAGAACCTCTCCCAAAGAGGTGCCAATGGCAAAGGACCTTTCGTCAAGAACATAAATGCAATCTTGGGAGTTCTCTTAAAGGGGTATTTCTTAATCGAGGAACATGTGATGCTCGCCAAAATAACTCCGTGTCATTCATACTATGCAACAAATTTGATGGAGGTCTAATCCAATAATCAATACCACTGGGCTCCTCAGAACAAGTTCTATACTTGAAGCAGCATCGCGAGCAACAATAGCTTGATTTTGACTCCCAAAGTACTTTATACCATACATGCTAACAAAAGAAAACGTGAGACCAATCGCAAGACATAGCACGAAAATCTTGAGAAGTCCCAGTGGGAAAATCCTGTGTTTGTTTGTTCTAATTGTATTGGCAAGGTCAATTCCCTCCTCCATTGACCTTGCCTTTAATAACACCTACAACTTGCTTTCTAATTCCAATAAAGGACTCGCTTCTTATAACTCAAGACAAAATTAGAT
This sequence comes from Combretum micranthum, assembly GCA_024138025.1. Classification (NCBI taxonomy): domain Eukaryota; kingdom Viridiplantae; phylum Streptophyta; class Magnoliopsida; order Myrtales; family Combretaceae; genus Combretum; species Combretum micranthum. The sequence continues at coordinate 217,988 of JAMXBD010001343.1, forward strand.
CTTATTCAACAACGATTATCAGCATCTCATCCTCAATTAACCCCAAATTCATCTCCAAGTAGCGGAACCACAAGCCAGGCTAACATTTCATTTGAACAAATGATAAATCACAACCTTTTCATTTCATCATAAACTGAATTTCCAAAATTAAACAAGATCACCCCTAGTAACCTACCAAGATCACTTTTTTAGCAATTGGGCAGGAACACTAACTTCAGTACATGAAGCAAATCAATGTTGAAACACAAAAACTGATGAAAATCAACCCAAAACCCTACCAAGATCAACTTTTTAGCAATTGGGTATCTCTATTTTCACAGATAGAGACCAAATCCACCAATAAAATAAATCAAACAGCTGTACCCACAAGTAGATTTTCCAACATCAAGCTTAATGCGATAATAAACAAACAAACAAAAAGCAAGTCATAGCAAGTCCATGGACCTGACAATAGAACTCATGTGTCTTTATAGGTGGATATGAGGAAATACAACAAGTTCAGAAACAGATCCGTTTATGCAATAAAATGTTACAACACAAAACTCACATGCTTGCGTTTAATGTTATAACACAATGTCAGGAGAGAATAAAGACAAAGTAAACAGTTTATGTTTTGTGCGTTTAATGTTTTAGGTAAGTGGTGTTTTAGGCGAGGCGAACTTGAAAATTCAAAACTCTATGAGGTTAATACTTTATGTTCTAGAGAGAGAGAATCTGTTTGTTTGAGGTTGACCAGACCAGACTGCGATGTGTTAAATGACTGTCTGAGCAGATCGCATCTTACATCGTAACCTAAAATGGGAAAACGTCCCTCTAGAAAAACGAAAGCTCAGTTCATTATGAGTGCTAATCATGTTACTTTTGTTTTCTTGGCCGTATTAAGCAGGTTACTTGGTTTTCGGTTTTACGATACCAGTATCCAATTAAATTAGAACAACAGAAATAAAATAACAGTACAAATGAGAGAGGTCAATTACAAATTGAGTGTGACTTTATAGTAGGAAAGTTGTGTGTAAACTCAAATTGCTAAAATAGTTTATTAGACTGAGTAGAGTTTTATAATATCCACTATGGTTTAATTGAGTTTTTGTCGAGTTTGGATTCTTTTAATTAGAATAGTAACAACAAGCTCAATTGAATTTAAATCAAGTATAAATTTTATAATTTTAAGTTATATCCTAATTAAGATGTACCAAAAGAGTGAAAAATGTGGATAGAAAACTATGAGGAGGATAAAAAAACAAAAAAATAATCTCTAATGAATCGATACTTATAAATGAGGGAGATCCTCCTATATATACATAAGGTCTTTAAGAATAAATAATCAAGATTGTTATGATCTAACAATTACAATTAAATTCTACCTACCACTCTAAGCACTACATCTACTACTATACATTGAATCAATACAATTCTATTCCCATGACTTCTATGCGAACCCCCATCATTGTCTACTATACGTTAGACCTGGCTCATTGAATCCCCTAGGCCTTAATTTAGGGCTCCTCTTAGTAAGTTTGTGACATTCTTCTCCACCCAATCCAGAAACGTCTTTGTCACATAGTAGACATGCCCTTGGATCGAGTCTGAACCAGGACTCGACCGGAACTGGTTACAGTGGGTCCTTTATTGGACCTACCCTACCGGCTCGGCTCTTTGCCGAGTTTAACCTGGGCAGTACCCACCAAAACTGGTGGGTTCCCATGGTTCCTCCTTTAAAAATAAAAAAATAAAAAAAGACTGCAATGACCACTCAATTTTATGAAAGAATATTACATTTAGTTAACAATGAATAATGGGGGCTTCAAATGGAAAATAGTAAAAGCAAAAATGATGATAATGAACCTGCAAGCCTGCAATGTCATATCATTTAGAGTTTATGTTGGTCTCCATTGGCATGTGAATGCCAGACTTTATTTAGAAAACTGAGGTGCAAAATGTGCAAAATGGACAAGACCAATGAAGCAAGATTCGCGGAGATTGAAAGTTTATTCTTTCATGCGTAGACAAGGTGAATGTAAGAAGCCTATATAAATACAGATGCAACCTCATAAATTTTTTACAGATATGCAAAAATGAAAAAAAAAATTCGCACTAGCATTCTAAAAACGAGTATAAAATTAATTATAGCTTGTGTTTAATATTTTTAAGTATCTCTTCTTATTGTATTTCTTGTGCCATTCATTTCAAGTATTTGTGAAAAGTTCATTGTAGTCTGTGTTTCATTTTTTTATTACAATCCCATACTTGTTTTTTTTATCCCTATTGCATGATATGCCATCGTTCTTCCAACATAGCTTCTCAAGAAAAAGTAACGACAAAGGCAAGGCTTCGGCCTTAACATCGGATTCCGAATAGCAATCCCATGTCACAGATGAAGATCTCGACTTCTTTGACTTCGTTGATAATCCTAGCACGAACGATGTGCAACAAGAGGTTTTGTCCCACTTGGCCTTGAGCAAAGAACTCCAATGTATAGTAAGAGACACAGGAACTGGATGATATGGAGAATTTAATGGGAGAGGCAGTGAAGGAGGACTAGAGGTTGGCACTGAGGAGTTAGATGAACTAATCCCTCCACCAAATTCAGGTAAGCACCATGTATACTTAAATCATCTATCTTTACGATGCATTTCAGGAAAGTTGAAGGTCTCGATGGTAAAAATCCAATGCTATTGCAACTACTGTATGGCAAGTTATGCGTGGAAGACTAGTGAGGGATATGATAGCTTTACCAAACTTGTGAAACAAACATCATCAGCGAGTTTGACATTAAATCGAGCCAACAACAATTGTTGAGAAGTAGCAGTGGCTCCAAAAAGGATGCAATGTTATTTTGATTAAGTGTCAAAAATCCAAGGACACTCTTGCAAAAATGATCGGAGGCATGCGCTTCAGTATTGGGTCTGATAAAATCTAGACTTGAGACATTTAGTTGAAGACACACTTAATCCATAAGCACGGCCATATGATCAAAAATGATGCATCCACACATCATATAGCTTTACAAAGACAATAAAATGGAACTGAGAGGTATTTTTAGCAACCTCAATACATTCCACTTGACATTTGGACCGATAGGTGGAGCGAAAATTCATACATGGGTATCAACTATTAGTAGATAGATGATTATTGGACACTTAATAAATGTATCATTGCATTAAGAAAAATGGATGGCACACACACTGCATAAAACATATATTCTACAATGAGGCAGGTTCTTTTAGACTATTTCTTAACGAAGAAAATATTTGCAATCAGTTTTGATAAAGCATCTGCAAATACTTCAAGTGTGCGTGACCTTTAAAACATTTGCCAACCCACATTGGGTGGTACTTTATTCCATATTAGGTGTGCATGTCACATTCTTAACTCGTGTGTAAAAAGTGGAATAGAATCACTAAAGTTAAAATATGCATCTATTAAATTGAGCATTGATTATATAATTGATCATCCATCAGTAAATAGAACATGGAGAAATTTCTATCTCTAAAAAGGAGTAAGACCTAGGAAATTTCGAAAATATGTGGTGCACAAATAGAACTCAACTTACCAACTTCTTATGAATACGATTGACTATAAAGAGTTGTTATGCCAATTTGCCCTTACATGCATGCTAAACATGCCCTTGCATCTTAACAATTGGGTTACATGTTCTAATTTGCTTGTTGTGTTGAAATTTTTTTATGATTTTACAAAGAGATTTTCTTGGGTGTATTCTTCGACCATTCTCCTGTTTTTGCTAAAAGCACTTAATATTGCAAGCACTTTAATCAGGTTCCAATATGATGGACTACTACAGTTAAGTGTGCAGGACATGACATGCAAGTGGCTTTCATATGATCATCACATTCCAATAATGTATAATATTGCACGGGTATTAGACCTATGTCGCATATTCGAAGGGCTTAGTGGACTCCTTGAGGAGTTTTACAAAGATATTGATACCTTGTTGGATGATGAAAATATGTACTCTAATAATTATACATCCGTTGTATGCGAGATAAAATCTGTTTTAATTAAATTATACAAACAGTTTAGTAATACATATGGAGGACAGGGATTGGTTAGTGAATCAATACCTTCATCCGAACCACCGATTGCAGATGACGTTGCACTGAGAGATTTGATCATACTCACACAGTCACATGCATGGAAAAGGTACAAAGGTAGAAGTAGCAGTACAAATGTACAGCAATTGATAAATACTTTTAACATAGTATTTGAGTTAGGTAATAACACCAATGTGATGGACTTTGACATTTTGGAATAGTGGAAACGTCACAAAAAAAAACATCCTCAATTCTATCCCACATGATAAGATAGGTGCTTACGGCTCCAGCCTCCATGGTTGCAGCGGAGCAGGTATTTAGTTGTGTAGGTAATATATTGGAGGACGACAAGGCAAGTATGACTCCAATAATAGTTGAGGCGATAGGTTGCATTAACAACTAGAGTAAGGTAGAAAGACAGCTGTAGTAGATCGTTCTGGTCACCAATGAGAAAGATGAGTACTTTAGTGATTACAACTCATTGGGAGGAAGCACTGCGATAGGCACTCTCAACATAAACAAAGGTGAGTAGTTCTTACAATTTTGTTCGAATGCAAATATAGTATGTATATTAAAGCAAACTATTTTCAAAAACTAGAGAATTGAAAATGGTAAACCCTTGGATTTTTCGACAGTTCTTAAGTTCAAACCCTAGAATCGAAGCCAATCGGAAACCCTAAGTCAACAAAAACTTATGTCAAAACCTTAAAGTTTAGATCCGACAATCCGGTACTCTTAAACCCTAGACAACAGAATTGAGTTAATAACCTATAATAGTTCGTAATAATATAGAGAAGCCTAAAAATATTAGATTTGCCAATTTCTAGTGTCTTTCGGATCCAAATAGGATCAGTTTTCGAAAACCGTGTCTTGGTACACCGGATAGTCATTAGACTCATAAAAATATAAGAAATTCAAAAATATTAATTTCGTAATTTTTCGATAACTAGAAATTATATATCGTAATAATACGCGTATTTTCTTTACTATCGATAACTTTTAGTCTTGTTTACTATTCCTTGTACTTCTCTACTATTCATTACTATTCACCTATCTTTACTTTTTCTTACTACTATTCTTACCACCTATATACCTATTTTTTTTTTTACTTTTCCAATACATCTTATATCAAATCATATATTACATATTAATTATTTTCTTACAAAAATACAAACAAAATCAACTCACTCTCTCTCTTCCTCCCCTATGGCCGGCGTGAAACTCCCCTCTCTTTATTTATTTTCTTTTTCAATTTATTTTATTACATCTAATTTCCTCCATCTTCACTATAAATACCCCCTCTCCCACCACTTCTTTCACACCTTCATTTCATATAACAAAACTCTCTCAAAATCACTCACAAACTCTCTCAAATCACTCACAAACTCTCTCAAAAAATTCTACACTACCAAAACTCTCTTTCACCAATTCCTCACAAAAATTCCCCTCTACACAAACCATCTACCATTTCTTACTATCCATATAATACCCCATTCATCTACTATCTTCATACTCCAAAAACACTTTAGGAAACTCTTCCAACCATTTAGTTTATCCATGTCATGTAACTTAGCATGACCATGGTGTTGTTTTGAAACTCATATGAGTAGTAAAAGCAACAACATGTTCATGTTTTGTTCTTGCACATGAAATTCCTATTATTATCTTGTTCTTATGCTTTTATATATGTTGTTATTAATGTTATTATTGTCATTACCTTGTTGTTATTATGCTCGAACCTAGCTTGATATATATTATTAAGTATATGTATATTATATATATTTTGAGCTTAATACTTCACTAACTCTTATTAAATTGCTTTTACTATTAATGCTCTTATTATTGCTATATTATTGCTTTTTTTTTTCTTTCTTGTTCTTTTTCTTTTTGGGACTAGTCTATTCTTATCCTGGTTGTCTTGATGAAGCTAAGTCTTCCAATACTTGATGGGGATACCTGATGAAGTTAAGGTACCAATACTTTATATATTATCTTGCTTATTATTTGCTTATTATATCTTTCTTATATTTTTTTAATGCTCATGTGCATGCATTATCATAATGTTATTGTCTCAACAAAATCTAAAGTAGAATTTTCTTTGATAAAGGAAAATGAAACTAAACTTTCTTAAAATATATTCTTTTTACCAAATCAAGGTTTTGTTATCACATACTAGGAAAAATATATCTTTTCAATTTCTTTTCAAACTCACCAAGATTTTTCATAAATAACAATAAAGATTTTCTCAACAAGTTAACTAACAAAACAAATATTTTCTTTTACTATTATGATCACATAAAGTTATAAAATTCAGTACTAATAAGTTGTGATATACAAGTTTTAATAGAAAACTCAAGATTAGAATTTTTTCAATTTCATAATAAAAACTAAGAAGTAAACTAGTTTTTGAAATTAAAATAAAATCAACTCATAATTTATAAAACTTACTTAGAAAAATAATGATTTTCAAGTTTCTAAAGAGGAACCTATTTTCAAGGAAATAAATATAAACATGATAAGTTACAAAGAGGAACAAAAGATATTATCAAAAACTTAAAAAAAATAGTGAAACATGATTTTTCTCCAAATAAAATTTGTAAAAGACTTGAAAGACCAAGTTTTGAAAATAAAATGTAATTTTCTCTCAAGAAGTTAGGAAATAAGAATATAAGAAGGAAAAGACTTGTTTATCAAAGCTAAATTTTTGGAAAATATACCTATACAAAATTATTATAGGATATCAATAACTTAATAACAATTTTTGGAAAAATTCATTTCTTATCACGAAAAGTAAAATTTTGTAGAGATTCAAAGTTGAGAAAAATTAACTTGTTTTAGAAAAATAAAATAAGGATATACTCATTCATAATAACCCGAAAGACTATTAAGTATTCAAAATGTTTTAGAAAATGAATTGTTAAAATTCAAGTTTTTGACACCTTAAGATAAATTACTTTACGAAAAATAATCGTTGAGACAACGCCATTAAATTTTGCATACAAAATGAGATTATATATATATATTCAAAGGATTTTCCAATTATATACATACCCATATTTTTTTTTTCTAAAAGGATTTTTGAATAAAGATGAGTTTGGAAAATTATTTTTTAAAAGCTAGGATTTTCGTTTTGATTATGCACCGTAACTTTTAGGAAGCCAAATGATCTTTTATGTAGAAAATAACCTTAGAAATGGATAGATCTTTTTGAATAGATAAAATCGGTATATTATATGTGAAATTCTAAGTTAAAATGAGCAAGTTATGACCATTTTAGGTTGGAATTTCACTTTATGCGAATTTTGACAAACTCAATAAAATAGAATTACAAGTTTAAGTAGAACTTCCAAGAAATACTCATTTTGGGTATTTCTTGTTTAGGTGATGAGGAGGAGAGTTCCCGTGTCCCAAGGATTTCTTCACTAGAATTATCTGCATAAATGGCTGAGTGAGTTATTTCTTACATATTTGCGCTTATGAATTTTCTTGTAAAATTAGCGGCATTAGAATTAGAAAAAGATAAAATGGGTAAAATGCATGTGCTTTACATACTTGATTGAAATTACGATTAAGTATATCGAGGCAGAATTGGTTATAATGGATGTTTAATTTAGTGTAAGAATGATTGTTTGCAAATTCTATGATCACCAAAAAATATTTAATTATGCAATGAGTACTTAATTAAAATGATTCATGCATGTCATCGGGTGAGTTCATTGCGTTTATTACTATACCTTATTACTATACCTTCGGTGGACAAAGGCTTAGTAAGAGATTCATAAAGTTCGTAAATTCTATAAAACGACGAGGTATCGTTCGAGTCAACTAGTGATGAGAAAAACATCCGAATAAAATATACTTGGCAGCTATATAGTGGCTCAGAAATCAACTATAAATAAGTTAGATTATATTATTATATTTTTTTTTAAGCAAGGAAGTTGTTAAAACAAAAAGTATCATGGAATTACATTGTATGATAGTTGCCTATATGGTCTGGAACACCTAACCGAATGGAAGGATAAATCCATTCAACATATGATTCTCGAAAAACCATATGTACTATTTGCTCACATGCTTGTGCATCTTATATGGTTGTTTAAATAAACTTGTTTTAATTATTGAATGTCGAGTGTTTATTTGTGGAAATAATCTCACTAAGAATGTAGCTTATACCCTCTTAGATATTTTTTTTACAGTTTTCATACCTTTGGTTGGAACCAAGAGGTTATTTTACCCAGGTAATGCCTCCAAGCTAAGATCTTGTGGATAGAAGAGTAAGCTAGAAGTAGATATGGATTCCAAGATAAGTTTCAAAAGTGTAAATCGTTTTATGATAGAATCTTTATTAGACTTAGTTATCTTTAATAGGGGAATGCCCTTAATGTTGTAAAGACTCCTTAATAGTTTTTATGAACCTTGGTTATATTGTTATGATTTATTTTCTTAATTGCTAACGTGTATAACTGCTTAAAAGGCATGATCCAAAGTTTGGTCCATTACAATCGTGAAAGTACGCCTTACACTTGATATCGAGACTTTCGGGATGACTAAGGTTGTTATACTTAAGTCTTAATATTGAGTGCGGCGGATTATCGCGTTTAGGGTATCCTTTGGGACGTGACAAAAATGGTGTTTTTCGAAATACATAGGTAAATGTAGAATTTTTCAAAATTATGTGGATAAAACATTTTTCTAAAATTGTTACGAAATTATTAATCACTTAAAGTTGACATCGTATTTTGAGAATTAAAATTAATAGACATACTAAATATTTTATTAAAAAAATGTAACTATGAAGGTTTGATTCTGAAATTCAAATACGTAGGCACCTCTAGGGCGACTAAAAAATGTCAAATGAATTGTACTTTGTAATGTTGTTTTTTTCCTCTAATTACATGTATGTACGTGAGGTAAAGTATAATGTCCCTCTCACATCTACAAAGCACCAACTGTATTATATGTAATATGAAAGGTGTACTTGATTTTTTCAGAAGTTTTTGTCATTTTTTTATCTTAAATGTTGAAACATTTTTTTTCGAAAATAAGTATTACAATTAATGCAATGTGTGGGTGTGTTTTTTTTTTTTAGAAGGGTCTAACTTGGAATGGACTCGTGCCATGACTGGGAGTCCTCGAGTCCTACCTACCTTGCCACTATGGCAGGCAGTTCCAGATCCTTTATTTGAGGACTTGGACTTGGTGGTTCGGGTCGTGAGTTAGAGTAGAACTGGCTCCGAGGCATGTTTATCACATTGTCCATCTTAAGTCTTCCCATTTTTTTTCTTCCTTTTAGATCTTATTTGTCTAGTAACTTCTTCTCCCTTTTCATTGTGATGACTTTTCCCAATTGCTTTCTCACAAAGCACAACCTTTGTCTTGCCTAATCCATTGTCCTCTATCATCAACGTTAATGACTTTATTGACCATGGTACCTTTTTAATCCCCACTAGAGCTGGGTATATTCTTCCTTAAGTAATGCCAACTCAACCATTTCATCTCAATTGTAATTTGTATTGCTATGATGGACATTTTTGCTTACCCCATCTTCTGCATCACTAGGACAACACATTAAGACTTCTTGTTGAGCAAACAAATGGAGTTTGACTTTAGAAATGATTGCGTTGAACTTATTTAAGAAGTCATGCTAATAACAAACCAAAGTCATCCATAGGTACTACTTTTATGCTCTTCCTCTAGAGAGCTATCAATGTTAAATTCTACATCCTTAGGAAGTTTAGATGTCAGGACTTCCTTTAAAGTTATTATCTTCAATTGAGCCTTATTTTTTTCAACCATTAACCCCAATTTATTAGCAACATCTTAGATATAAACAATCACGAGGCTCTCTTATCCATCATTGCATTTATCTTCCTTCTAGCCACCATTACCTCAACATATATTAGGTCTTTACACTGTTTAGTGCCTTTAGTCTTCATGAAATTAAGTAGTTGTATGGTGCCAAGCCGATTCTTTCCCTCCTCATTCAATTACTTAGTTTGCTCTAAATTATTAGTAATATTGTGTTATAATTATCAAAATTAATAAGGCATAAGGCTATGCAAGGATTTCATCTACTCCAAATTATTAGTAATATCATTCATCAATTATGTGCTTTTGTGTAGTAGGATGTTAATTTAAGGTATTAACCCATTTATATTTAAGTGTGGTGATTTGTATGTGATGATGGAATATCATTCTTCAAGTAAACATTAGTTCCTTGAATGAATAATTTGATCACATTCTCCACTATTTTTTTTTTTTTAATTTGATTCAAATAAGGTAACCATGTTTGTTAACAAGTCTAGGGATGAAATTTCAATTTAATTTAGTTCGCAAAAATTAGTTAATTCCCTTTAATTTTACAATACACCAATTGAGAAATGATTAAGTGGATATTACACACCACGTGTAATATGTACGTGATATGTAACTACCGATATTTTAACATGTGACAGTATATGTGATGGTTACTTGGAAAACTGCCTACTATTTCGTCCATATGTTAATGTATGGTGGTAGCGTGTATTACCCATTGAATATTTTTCCCATAATTTGACACTAAAACTTGATCGATACAGCTATTGCAGGTGCCTTATCATTGTATGAGGACCATATTTTTCTATCACCATTTGGTTATCTCGGTAGTATTTCTACTACTCCTATCCAAGCGCTTTGCTAATGGTAATAGCAAACACTGTTTTTAGTTTACTTAATTTGATTAAATATTTGATTATGATTAAGAAGATAATGTTGAGATAGTAAATGGGGAAAAGTTAATGCTAATCCATTATTATAATGCTATCAAGTGCTTTTGATATTATTACTTTAAAAATCACATCCATTGAGTATAATTATAGAATTTTAAGAATCTTAGACTCATATTTTTGAGTTTCTTACACATGTTTACTTGTAAAAAATAATTTATGATCCAATGTTCAAGTATAAATCAAAACCCAAAAACTTTAGATGGTATATTTAGTAGAGGTTCCAATGCACTAGAAGCAAACTTTCTAGCAAAAAGAAAGCAAAGCGAAGAAGGTTGATCATGATCAAACTATATAAAAAATCCTTGAAAAGTTCCTCCTTAACATCATCCTTCTCAAAAGTTGCAGGTGGTCACCATGCCTTCTTACCCAATCTACCCAAGTAAGGCTTCTACTTCCCTAAAGTTGTGGAGTTGGATGGCCAACATCATCTGGATATAGTGTTTGTCCCAATAACATGTCCTCGATCCACATACTTTTCAAACTTAGGATGGTATTTGTGTCGGCAACTATGTCTAGAGAAAGTTTATGATTGACTTCAAACCATTGCTAACCTTTACGCCATTGATCTAGCTTGATCTCAGGTGCCATTTTTCCTTATAATGCCCTTTTCTCGTTGGTCTGAGCTCATAGAATGCATGCACGTAGCTACGATAAGACTGAGATATGTATAGATAGCTTGTGTTGAAGTTTTGAAGAGGAATGCATGATTTAGATAGCAAGACAAACCATTCATTAAATGTATCAAGAAAAGCATTAGCTAAGAGTCTCCTCTGCATCGCACATACTCATTCTTCCCATTCTACTATACATGGTAAAAAAAAAAAGAAAAAAGAAAAGATCTCATTTTCAAATTTTAATGTTAAATAATTTTATATGCATAGATAAGCTCATTCTACATAATTATATTTATATATTATGAAATCTCTTGTATACAATAACAAATTACATAAAGAGATATAACTTTAATATATTTTTATAATATAATATTGACTTAATATATATAATTTACAATACATGTATTATTTTTAAAAATCTTTCAAAAATATGTAAAATATACCATAAAAAGATGAATTAGCTAAATAAGTGAATACTATATCCAATTAAATATGCCTAGAGGGTTATGTGGTTGAAAAATTAAAATCCCTCATTATGAAGGTGGTAGATGCGTAACGATTAAGAATTTATTTGGTGTAATGACTTGTTTATTAAAATTTTAAGATTAAGTGTGCTTAATGTATATTTCACTTAAGATGGGTGATCCTTGAAAAACAAATAGCATTAAGACATAAGCGCTTGCAAATTTGCAATGGAAAACACATTCGCTAAAATAATTAGTAGGGATGATTTTTTAAACAAAAATTTGCAAAAAAATTTTGTGATAGATTTCCTATCTTCAAAAACAAAAATTTTTTTTTTGAAATCCAGATTTCTTCTATGGTGTATTAGAAAAGCAATTCTGATGATTTTCATATTTGATTTAATCTATGCCTAAATAATGTCATATAAAATGCAACAATCTCAATAGCTTGCATTTGCCATTGCCTTTTAGTGGTAGGAGGCAATAGTAGCAACCAATTACTTGTAGTGGTGGTACCAACAATGGAAAATGCCACAAGTTGGAAAGAATGGTTTCCTCTTTCCAAAAAATTGTAAATAATTTTTGAATTTTCTATTGACATTTTCCATAATGGTTGACCATACAATTGGTTGCTATTATCTTCACCTCCACTATCACTGTTCTAAAAGCCATATTTACCTCTATCTAATGAGACTAGTATAGTAATATTTCACATTCCAATAGCTTTGATTGTAAGCAATACTAAAAGAAGTTTATGACATAAAAATATATATGAAAACACCCTAAACATATAGTACTAGTTAATATGATTTATTTAAAAAAGGCATTTGACATTATATAACCTTGCATAATGAACTTATGTAACTAACATGAGTAATTCATAGAAGCAGCATATACTTGCATATAAGTTATCACAGAGATACAAGGAAGTGAAGGCACTATAGTCTTGAGCTATAGAAATCTAGACATTAGAAAAAGACTTTAACCCCCTAGCCAATGGAGTAATAAATATATGATCATCCTTGGGATATACTTCAATGGTATTAAACAACAAGGAGAACAAACTTGGTAGGCTTGTCATAGGAGGGGAAAATTCATTCAATATGGTACATGATGAGATCAAATAATATATATAATAGTATGAAATTATAGTAGTACCTTGCTTGGGATATGTCTCTTGTAGAACACTGAGGTTAGTAAAAATTTCCGATGTAAGATTGTGAGGAGTGGACATAGATTGAATATAACCCCTCATTTCCCTTAAAAAACCTCTCCCAAAGAGGTGCCAATGGAAGTGGACCTCTTGTCAAGAACATAAATACAATCTTAGGAATTCTCTTAAAGGGGTATGTCTTCACCAAAGGAACATGTGATGCTTGCCAAAATAACTCTTTGTCATTCATACTATGTAACAAATTTGATGGAGCTTTAATCCACTTATCAATACCATTATGCTCTTCAGAACAAATTCTCATACATGAAGCGCATTGCTAGCAACCACATTTTGATTTTGACTCCCAAAGTACTCTATACCATATATGCTAACAAAAGAAATCATGACAATTACATCAAGTAAGAAAATCTTCAGAAGTCCTAATGGGAAAGTACTATGTTTATTTGCTCTAATTCTATTAGTAAGGTCATTTTCCTCCTTCATTGATTTTGCCTTCATTGACCTTGCCACTAATAACACCAAGAACTTATTTTGAATTTCAATAAAATATTGCTTCATAAAATAAAAAAAAATTAAGTCTTACTGAATAAAAGTTACTTGTATTGCACCCTCAATCAACTTAAATTCACTTCGAGTAACGAAACTAACATTTCATTTTAACCATTGGCAAAACTAACTTATAAAAATAAAAAGGTCATCCCAAATAACCTACCAAGATCACTTTTTTAGCAATCGGGCATGAGTAGATACTTCATTTCATAAAATAAATTAATATTGGAACACAAAAATTGATGATATGATTCAAACACCCTACTAAGATTTCTAGCATTTAGGTACCTTTTTTTTAATGCAAAAATAGATACTAAAGGCAATAATGAATTTATGAGGTGAAACTAAGGAAGTATTATAAGTTTAGAAACAAATCAGTTTATGTAACAAGATAGGATAACTCGTAAAGTTCAAATGTTTGCTTTACAATATGTATGGCCCATTGGAAATTGACAAAAATGGAAAGAAATAGAAGGAAATGGATGGGAAATGGAAAGAAACAAAAGGAAATGGAATGAAATGACATGTTTTGTAACTTTATATATAAAGTGAATTTGAATAGAAGATTAGGGGTGGAAATATTTCCACATTATGGTCCACTTCATTTCTCTCCAAATTTAGAGAGAAACAGTAAATGGATCGATATAAGAGGAAATCGCTAATAGTTTTTCTAACAATGTTCATCAAAACTAAAATCAATGAAAATGTAAATAAACCAAAGGAAATGGAAGGAAAATAAAAAGAAATCATAGGTTTCTTTGGATTGATCCATCTTGTCCCATCCTTCCTTAGCAAGCTCATACTCAATAAATTAGGCCCCTAGTCTTGAATCCATAAAACACTCATTTAGATAACTATAAATGAGTAAATTTGATCTTATTCGTTAATCATCAACATGATTTGATATATGCCATAATACTCAAGACTCAAGCGTCTGAAGATACTTACCCATACCTCCTCATTTAACACTCTTAAGAAGCATTGATGGTTTTGTTACATTTATTATCAAAATTTTCCCAAATATATAATTAACTATATGAACTTTAAGGTTCGATTTAATACCTAATCATAGTTTTCGTACTCATTTATATTACCTCCTTTAACAAATTTGATCTTATTCGTTAATCATCAACATGATTTGATATATGCCATAATACTCAAGACTCAAGCGTCTGAAGATACTTACCCATACCTCCTCATTTAAAATGTTAAGAAGCATTGATGGTTTTGTTACATTTATTATCAAAATTTTCCCCAAAATGTAATTTAACTATATGAACTTAATGTTCGATTTAATACCTAATCATAATTTTCGTACTCATTTATATTACCTCCTTTAACAAAGTTAACTTTTTGCAAGCTGACACTCGTAGTAAATCAAAAGTCACACGTGTCAAGTAGCTAATAAAAAACTAGAAAATTAGACTTTTAAAGTAGATTAACATACACATTTATCTAATTGGACAATTTAGTGTTAATAGGAAAATTTCAAATTTATTACCTAGATTTTGCACAAAAATTCAATTTGGTACTTAATTTTAAGTGGTCAATTAATACTAAATCAAAATTTTTATAATTATTTTCACCATCTTACTAACACTGTTTACCCTTTTTTTTTTTTTTAAACATGTAGAAGTAGCCTGAAGTGCTAGATGGTGCTAGGACCATTATAAAAATTAATGATATACGTCTTTTCTTCATTTGCAAATATAGCAAATAATGTTAAGGAGATAGTGAAAATGACCACAAAGGTTTGATTGTTCAAAGTTCAGCCACTAATTGAATTTTCATGCAAAATTTAGTTATCAAATTTGATATTTACTCGTAGAAAAATTAACTTCAAGCAACTTTAATGTGTGTTAATTTACTCGCTTAATTGTCTAGTATTCTAGTTATCCATTAGCTACATGACACGTGTCATTGTCCCATTCATTGAGAATGTTAGCTCAACAAACGAAGTTAACTCTTTTAGTTGATATAATTTTAATAAATGAAAAATTTGATTATATATTAGAATGACTACTTTAAAGTTCAAGTAGTTAATTATACATTTGAGTAAGAATCAAGTATCAGAGGCAACGTCATCCCAAGTTCTAAAGCTTAAAGAAATAGTGTAGAGTTGTGAATTCTCCACTCTTTAAGTTTATTTAAAGCTTAAACGAAGAGCGATTTCATATTTGACCATAGACGATGAGGTTAATGCGCAATAACCGCTTCACTTATTACAAGTGTGTTTAAGTTAGTTAGACTGCCTATTTCTCCTTCTTATCATTTTTCTCAAATTCCTCTCTTTAAATGTCATTAATGCATCACTTCTCTAAAGCCAAGTGTAGTGTGAGACTCATGTAACATGTACTTAGAAACATCAATTGGAGCCTACACTTACAACATCATTTTTTGTTTTATAAAAAGGAAAACTTCCTTCATTCTTGAGAGTGCTAATTATGTTACATGGTGTTTTGACTCTAGAAGTTTTGTGAGTTTTATTTATAGAATTTCAGATATCTAATATTTTTATAATTTGATTAGCTTTGGTAATTGATCTATAATCGATATGAAAAATAATTATTTTCTTTCAATTAACTTAAATAGATATTAAAATTATAAGTTATAAATAAGATAGTTAACCATATACATACAAAGAAGATGTAAGAGAGAGAGAGAGAAAGAGAGTTAAGGATGTGACTAAAACAATCTTACTTACAAACTACTTGAAACACACATTGGTGTATGAATATTTCCATAAATATCCTTTCTTTAATTATACATGTCAATCTTTTATTGGTATTTACATGTTTTATCCATGTCGAATTCTTTTCTTACACCCCCTTTCCCGAGTTGTGACTTTAAATTAATTACCTCAACAAAGAGTGGAAGAGGCGGTTAGCCTAGACTCATGGGTCATGATCACTCCTCCGTATTCCAAATTTTAAAAAAGTTTGCTATTGAATTTTGATAAAAATAATATAAGAGTGAATTTTTTATAAATTTTGTTATCTTACCCATTTTCCCTCCTTAATATTTATTATTTTTATCTATATAATAACTTGCTCTTGTTTTGATACTAGCCATCAATTTGCTACACCTACAATCATTGGTAGTATTGGTACAAAGAGCAGCTAAAATTGTATAGGCCCTGTCCTAATTCCACAACAAACGCTGCAAACTTTGATTTCAGTTTTATGATTCTATTACTTTTATACCATTATTATCCCAAGAGCTTCCCTAGGAATCCTATCAGTAACCATAAAAACTTCAAGTTTGTTCGAGGGTTCTTAGGAAAGAGTTAGCTTTAAGTATTTGAAAGCGTCACGTAGAAGAGTTAAAAAGTCTAAGACGGCTGTCACATTACAACGGTTAGGATAGGAATGCTTATAGAGGAAGCAAAGAGAAGTTCGACAAAATGTCGGACAACAGATAAATACATATATATGTAAAAGATCGGAAACGTCCTCTGATAGAGGATTAATATGGATGAGCGTTTGCTTTGCGGTTATGTTGCTGTCTCAACAAATAATAACATACTACGTGTTATTTATTATAGCTTATAAAATTATATAAAATAATTAAAATCAAATTAATAACACGTGATATATTTTACTTATCAGCAGTATAACAGTAAGTTGAGTATAACAAACCTCAATCCAAATGACCAACTCATTTTATTGTGTAGTGAATTCTATGGAATTTATACTAAATTCTTATACTAGCAAGATAAAGGTGATGCAATAGATTAGTACACCATATCTCCATTCTATAGCAAAGTTTGTAATTATATATCGATCCATGTATGGCATATTTTTTTTATTTAACAATCCATCATAAATTTGTTCATACAAATGCAAATTATATAGAACAAATTAAATGAATACCATCACAAAATTGTAGATAATAAATGCAATTTAAGATTTGTGTATGGATCTAGAAATTTCTTATGTTATAAATACAATTTCAATTTGTTTCTGGAAATCATAACTAATAAATGCAATTTTGAATTTTTTTTAAATGGCATATTATAATTGTGATTTTTGTATATTTCAAAAATCGCATTTATTACTGTGATTTTAAATTAATAACATGGTAATTAATTTTCAATAATTTATATTTTGATAATTTCTCTTACAAAATTAATAGATATATATTACACCGAAAATTCTATGGTCTCATACTTTTTTCAACTCCCGCATAATCATCAAACAACCTAGATCTATTTCAACAGTGATTTAACTTTTTAATATTTTCTTTATATTGATATTTTGTAATAAATTTATTGGAAATGGCATGAACCATAAAATTTCGCACAGCTAGCCAAAGACAATTGCCCTAGGTTTGAAGATTGTGTGCATTGGGCTCGAAAGATGGCTTGTTTATGATGTTTTACGCTTGGAGACTTTGTAAATTTGCTTGGGTTTTGTATGCATATAAGTCAAGGCTTTCGTTTCGATGTTTTGCCGTACGGGTTTGGGCTTTACCAAAATTATTATTAAATCTTTGGATTTGTTTTGCTGCAATGGCACATCAAATGTGAGCCCGTAACCTTACCATGGTCCATGATATATTTTTGCATTTGAAAAAGGAAAACTTGCATAGAGTTCTTTAAACTTTATCTAAATATGGATGAATTATCTAAATTTTAAATGTTATAAAACCTTCTAAATTTAATAAATTGACAATATAAAAGGTATTCGATCTTTCTAATTTTAAAAAAATTCTAGCATTAAAGAGGGAATATTAACTAACGCTTTGATAAGTTTAAGAATGTGAAGTTTTTCCATTTTTTCTTTTTTTGCTGCATATCAAGGACAAAATTATATATGTATATATACATATATATTTCCAAATATCAAGGACTAAGTCTAAGCGGGCCGTTTTTAACTTTGAGAGTAGGTTGATAAATTACAAAAAAATTAAAAAAAGTTATTTGCAATCTTTAAAAGTTTATTGATATACGTATACACACACATATATATTTATATTTTGGATGGAACGTGAAATAGGAAATCCACCTGGGCTGCAAACCCAGTCGATACTTGATGGCATAATGTTGGGTTGGATTTGAAATTTTAAACTCGATTAGGCTTTGAAGCTCCGAGTTTTGAATTCAACTTAATCAAACTCAATTTATCTAAAAATTGTAAATTTTCTACTAATTAAGACTTTATTGAGCTTGAATTAGAATAACATTTAAGCCTAATTCAGATAATAATGTTTCTCCCGTCAAAACTGCAGTCACTGTACTCAGAGGAAGGGGAAAAAAAAAATAGAACATGATCTGGTTCAATTCTATTGGCATCAAGTACGCGTAATTTTTTTTTTTTTTTATAATGACGCAAATAATCCATGAACTTTGATAAAATATACAATTAAATACTTAAACTGATAGACATTAGTAAGCTCGAAGTCATTGGAAAAGAAAGCAAATTTAAAACCGGCATAAAGGATCGAAGCTTGGAGTTATAGATCTGTACACCGGTACAGTATGCCGCTGGCTTTCAGATTTATGCCGCCGACATAAAGGGCTTAAGCCGTCGGTTGTCAACCAGTTTTGACGTTCACAAAATCGAAATTTTAAGAGCCGCCTTTAACACTATTGGTGTAGTCAATATAGGCCGCCGACATATAATTAAAGGCTGTTGGCCTTCTTTATACAACAACTTTTTTTTTTTTTTTATTAGTTACGTTATCAGTTATGTAACAACCATAATTATGTTTTTCAATTACGTTGTTAGTTACATAATTGCTACAATTAAAGTTTTCAGTTACGTAACTATCTTATAATAAGTCTAGGCTAGTAAACACTCAATAGAGATATATAAAAGTTGATGTTATCTTGTGAGTTTTGAGAACACTTTTTGTGTTTGAAACACTTTGTGGTGATTTAAGTATTGAGATTTTGATTCACTTTGTCCATGAGTTCTTATCAATTTTTGTATCATATAGAAATGTGGTGAACCGTGATAATTGAATCTTGTGATTCTTTTAACTTTGTAATTGTTTTATAGACCATGGATCCTATCGTTCTATAATCCGATTACAAACTAGATTAATTTTATTATTCGTGGATCTTATCAAACAATAATTTTATCTATATAATCCCAATTTGAAAACCCTAAAAATTTAGATCAAGGTTCAACCCCTTCAAGCTCGCGTCATAAACTTTAAAATCGATTAATTTAGCACTTAAAATTTGAAATTGATTAATTTGGTACCTAAAAAAGATTAATGGAGATACTGTCTATGTATATGAAAAGCTCTTTTAAATACTAAATTGATTAATTTTAAAGTTTAAGTACTAAATTATTTAATTTTAAAGTTCGTGTCCCTACTTGCGTTTGCATATTGTCAAAATTTAGGTCACATTAACCCATTTCTTTTATTGCATTTGTACATAACTAGAAAATAAGTTTTATATCTTCTATTCGAGCGTAAAGGTTTTATAGTATTTCAATTATTGTCAGGAGAATCACAAATGCGTGATCTATACCATCAGTATTGAAGAGAATACTTTGAAGTAGGGCTGTACAAAAAAAGACCAAATTGTGAATCGAATCGGACTGGAGCAAACCGAATTAAAATTTTAGTTTTTTTACGAAACAGTTCGATTAGCAGTTTGATTCAGTGAAGAGCAAATGGTTTACGGTTCGGTTTAGGACCTTGAGCCGAACAGTATGGTTCAAACTGAAGTAAGCCGTTTTATATATTTAAAATAAAAAAGTAAACTTATTATTTTCACATTTAATTGTTTCATTAAAAAAATTAATTGTTTTTAAAATTTGTGACTTAGATATGTATCATTCATGATAATAAAATTAGGTTTGTCATAAAATATTTTAATTGTTATGTTGTCTACAAATAAGACATATTTTAGGTTTTAGCCTCTAGTATTCTAACTCGTGCATAAATTTTTTTCTTTGTCTTACTAATTAATCTACTTCTATTATATAGTTACTTATTAATTTATATAATTGATAATATGTTAGTTAGAAGCATACTACGAATTAAATTTTGTATCTCACATTGGGATAAAGTTTAGTATACCATTATAGTTCAAGATAATTCAAAATAATGAGACTAGTCGCAATCATAATTTTATAATGGATGAAATTTCTTTCTTCCTATAAGTTTTACATGTTTATTTGGTAAATGATTAATTTAAAATATTATTGTTTATACTTGCATTAGTGATAAGAAATATATAATGGAAGTTTTTCGATAGAATATATATATTTTTAATTTATAAATAAAAACGGATCAAACCGTACTACACCTTATTTTTTTTATTCGAAAAAATTATGAACTTAATTGCATGGTTAGGTTTGAATTTAAAAGAATAAACAAATCGTAAAATATAATGTAATTCGATTTGAGTAGCAAATCGAATTGAGCAGTACTGTTCACACTCCTAATTTGAATGGATAATTTAAAAATCACTATTTGAATTTATTTAGATTGCTAAATATCATAATCAATTGAAGAATTGTTATACATCAAATTTTTACTTGCTAAATGTCATATCTAATTAAACTTTTGGGATAAAAGTAAGTAAATGCCTTTACTTTCAAATTTTACCAATTTACTATCTATAGCTTATCTTTAATAATTTCCAAGTACCACTTTGAAACAACGTTGAAATTTATGTTTATACCCTTTGCATTACTTTGAGTTGGAAATGAAGTTCAATTCACTGTGCCTAAGATACTAAATTGAATTTCATTTCAAGGTAGAGCCGTAGAAGGACTAAATTTCCAAAAGTAAAACTTTGGACGCAGAGGTGTTATAATTTGAAAGTAGAAGCACTTATATTGTTATTATTCCTTAATCATTAGATTTTTCTATCAATCCTCTTCAAAAGATGAAGATACTCATTGGTGAAAGGATACCTGAATTTTGAAATAACTATACCTTCTCTTATTGGTTAAAAATGCCACATTTGATGAGGAGCCATAGAAGGACTAAATTTCCAAAAATGAAACTTTGGAGGCAGAGTTGTTATAATTTGAAAGTAGAAGCACTTATACTGTTATTATTCCTTAATCCTTAGATTTTTCTATCAATCCTCTTCAAAAGATGAAGATACTCATTGGTGAAAGGATACCTAAATTTTGAAATAACTATACCTTCTCTTATTGGTTAAAAATGCCACATTTGATGAGGACGTTAGAATATTTAACGAATATACTATTTGCAATCACAAAAAATTCTTTTATGTATTAATTTAATCAAATTTAAAGTTTAAGTACTTTATTATATTTTGCTAAAATTTAAGTACCATTTATGACATTAACTCTAAAGTATATAAAAATGTAAACTAAAAGGATTAACATCTTATCTAAAATTTTTTTACTCATAGATATGATGCAGGTTTCATATATATACCTTGGCGCATGCCTTCACTTTTAGGATGGGGTTTAGAATTGCATCTATTTTATCGAAAAATTAGAACTTATTAATATGGGGTCATAGTATTTTTTGCTAAAAGTTGGATTAAGTACAGCATTTAACAAGTTCAACTCAAGATTAAATGGAAAAAAAAAAAAAAACACAAAGGTCCTTTAAAGTTTTAAATAGCGATTTTGGTATTGCTCTAATTTAAACACCATTGTTAATCTTCTTTGACAATACAATCAAACACACATGATATATAATAATACAAATCCACACTAGTAATTTTGTTATAATTTTATTTCTTATGATTTATAGTTATTGCGACTTTTAGTTACATTAAGTTTATAATTCTAATTATATAAGGAATTTCTATTATAAAAAAATGGATGACCATTTACTATTCAAAACTATAAATAATAACAATTAGTACCTAAACTTTAATAAAATATGTAATTAAGTATTTAAACTTTGAAGTTGATCAATTTAGTACTTAAAATAGCTTTTTATACAATCAAATGGTATCTTAGTGTACATAAAAAGTTCTTTTAGGTACTAAATTATCTAACTTTAAAGTTCATGTAGTAAATGGGTTTTTGGATGGTCTATATTTCATTCATATATGTATTGATATTTGATTTGCATCTGTATCTTATCTACATTTAATTTGTATCTAATCTGCTTGATCTTTTTATGAGTAAAATTATCTATTTTTCAATACTCAGATAAAACAAACAGACCCTCAATCAATTTCAAAGTTCAGCTATTTAGTTGCATATTTTACTAAAATTCAGATATCATTTGATGTTTATCCAATAATAAATGATAACTTATAACTCTAATTCATTTCTCCGTAATAGTTATTTGCATTTCGATCTCATTCTGTCTGCTAAAGTGAACAGATAGATCAAATGGGAGAGCAAATTCATTGGGAATAAGCAATTCTAAGCAATTCTGGGGAGGCAGGGCGAGGACTCAGTACGAATCATCATATAGTCTTCGACTGAAACCATTGCAACAGGCTTTGGAGGTCCTATTAAGACTTACAAATTACAACAATATGAACAAAAAAAAAAAAAAATGTTGGAGGAAAAATATGAAGGGACAACAGATTTGTTTTAAGCTAACTGTTCAGGATGCAAGGCATCCTCACCAAGGATATGACCAGTTTTGAAACAGCATGAAAATACGACAAGAGCACAACATGGAAAACTTTGTATTTGGGTCAATCTATAAGCCCGTTGATAAACATACCAAATTATGTCAATCTGCTAATTTATTCGATAAGTATTTTAGTTATATTGTGTCATTCTATTTCCTTTATTATTCCAGTATATGCACCTATAATTTTTTTTTCTTGTTTTAATGTTATGTTTCTCAAACTCTTCTTCTTCTTCTTGCCTATTCTCAAACTTATCTAGGTGAAAGAAAAATGCACGAGCATTTAATATTTGGAAAAATATTACTATCTCCTACAAAGTATATATGGATAAATTTTCTAAACTTACAAAATATATTTTAATAATTCTAAATTTTGTTAAATTGATAAATAATTGTTAATATAATCACATGAACTTTGAATTTGATGTAGAAGCAACTTATTGAATTTATCAGGATATACTTTCAAACATTCTAAATTCTAACAATTTATTAATATTATCAATTGATCGAAGTTTAAAATATTGATTTATATTTATAAATTTATAAAATAATCTCATCGATGTAAAATTTTAGGATGGTTATTCATTGCAATGTACCCCTAGTATTTTTCCAAAAATTGACAGCGAAGTTGGGCTCGGATGCCTTGGCGATAACGTGGGCCTAGAGGACAAAAACAAAGAGAGTCAGCAGTCAGCATCATTATTCTATAGCCAGCTGGGAATACTCAGTTCTAGGATTATCAGATTTGATAATCTTGCATATAAAGCAAGCAAAGCAACAACCTGCTGTTTCTAGGACCTTTTTGGGAAAAAATTGTTGTCCTTTTCTAGAACATGATTTTTTGTTGGACCATTTTCCCATGTTGTGTTAAAATAAAATGGAGTTTGACAAAACAACAAATGCATGCATATATCCTAAAACCGGCGGCCACCTAAAAAAAAAAAAAAATTTGAGATCTCTCTGCCATGGTGTCAATGTCATTGCATAATTCTCCTTGGATCGAGCTAATGCTCCAAGGCTCGGCCATATCTCTAATTTTTTTTGAAAAATATTTTATGTAGTTCCAAACCCAATTTGCTGTCTAAGGATCAGAGAAGCGGAAACTTTGCCAATATTATGTTTCGACTACTATATTCTCGTCAATTATACATCGCTATGGATAAAAAAAAACAACATTTTATACATATTGTTTGTGAAAAAAAAAAATAAAAAAATTCATGCACATCTCATCTTTTATTTTCTTTCTCATACAACATATGATCAGAGAAGACATGGATAAATATACTACATAAGAAGGTTGCAAACGGGTCCAAACTACTCAAGTTTGATTAGTAAATTAGTTCGAACTAAAATAAAATCTACTTATCTAAATGAACAATATCAAGTTTTGATTCAATCTCACGAGCTAACTCATTAACAGATTTATTTAGATTCATAAACAAGCTTGTGGGTAGGTTCGTGAACAAGTTTGTTAGTAAATTTATTAGTTTTATATCCATGATATTTTTATGTATAATTAGGACAATAAAAAGTAATTTCTATTCAATATATATGTGTATATATTTAGTAACTTTTGTATATTATTTTTAAGTTCGAACAAAAAGATATAAAAAATATAAATAGAAAATGAGTCTAAATGAGTCGAAGTTAAACTTGAGTTTCAGATTCAATAAAAGCTCTATTAGATTTGCTAAAAAGTTCGACTTGAATCAATTTGAATTTTAGGCTTGATAAACAAGTTTGGCTTAACAAATTTGAGCTTGGTAATTTTTAAACGAGCCCAGTTGAGCCGCACGCTACTATTAAGAATATAAAAACATTGTCATAATACTAATTTTAAATTATGCCAAAGTTGACAAAATTGATTAAAAAAATCCTAAAATAGTAAATGAGCTATCCTTTTTTTTAACGAAGTCAATTGAGTTAATACTCAAATTCAATACTGAAACGATGAAATAATGATTCAAACTTAAGATTTTGCACCATCAATAGATATCAGGTTTATCCATAAGCTTATCTGGTCATAAAGTTTAAAGTTACAAGATTTGAATTGTTTTTTTTATTATTGTCCCCAAATGGCTAAAATTGCCTGTTATTTTTTTGCTTAAAATGATTTCTACTAGAAATATCCCGGCCAAGGCCCCCATTTACGCATCATCACTCAATCCTCTCTCTCCATATGGATAAAGAAAAGGGGAAAAAAAAATATTTCTAAACCTTCTTTAGATCAAAAGTCATGATGAGATGTACGGTGGATTTCCGTATCTCTATATACATCTAAATTTTACAAATAAACATGTTTGATTTGTAATTATATTTTATATGTAATTAAATTATTTAAAGTTTTTACAAGAATTATCATGTATTTTTTATTTATATATATTATAAATAAATTTATTAAAAAAATGTATCATCTATGATTTGCAGGATGTCAAACAGACATATATCTTTTTAATGTCTCCATAGCCTAGTTTTTTTCCTAAATATATATATATATATATATATATTACTTTTTTGAACATTTTGATAATTCATATTATTATTAACAAAATTAAATTATAACACGATAAACAAAATAACAGATGTGGGTATCTTTTATTATCAACAAATTGCAATTTTTTTTTTTTTTTTTTTTTGGTTTGCTGTTGAATACCAAATTGCAAATGTTGTTGTTATAAAATTAATTCTGACAAATAAAAAACTTGAATTTTCAATTTTATTTACAACTAGATAATGCTAAAATAATATAGAGATTCTCCCTTTCAAAATTCGAAGCCATTTTGAATTGTAGCACCACCTAGTGGGGGAGATTCCCACGTGGGATATACGCAAGGACCAATGGGAGCTAGCCATGCTTGAAGAAAGTCGATTCACTGTGAGACGAGATAAAAGACGTTACATGGGACCTACGTTGCCTATACATGATCAGCGTCACTGCTCAACCTTAAAATATATTGTCTGGGAAGTTTTAATTGAACTGGCAAGATCTCCTTACCAAATAAGCGAGCAAGCACACCCGGAGAAGAATCAAGTAACTAGACATGCGGGTTCGATCTGGACTGATCGACCCGACCTATTGGATTTTTTAAAAATAGCTAGAATACATCGTTCTATTAATCTTTTATCATATCAAAGATTTAAGAAAATATTTGAAAAATTAAATAATATATACATTTTTACTATTATAACAATGAGAGGAGATTCAAACATGATACCTCTTAATTGGGAGATTTTATTGGATTGTAAGGTCATTGATAAAAAATCAGATCATATGGAGATTATACTTCTCTTTAGTGCTAAATAGGGATATAATAGGGCAAAGGGAAGATCATATGAATATAAATTTGACCCACTACCCTATAGAGTCTACTACTAAATTCGATTCATAATCCTATAGGGTTTTGATATTATATCTAAATCCGTCTTACAGGATTTGATTTAGAGCTTGGAACCTGACTATATAACCCTATTTTTTAAACTTATTTTTAAATTTTAATAATAAATTTAAGAAAAACCAGTACTTCTAACACAAGATTCTTATGCATTAAAAAATGAAAAGATGCATATGGAATTGATAGAAAATTTTACATATCACATTCATTATACAATATTTAAACACATAAATATATTACTTTTGCCTTTGCATAATATCTTTAAAATATGGTTAAATTAAATCTCTTGCTGGGAATAAAATATAACATATAACAAATAATATTAATCTCTAATGCAAACATGACTTGAATAAAATTTAATAATTTAAATCTGTAACAAGTCTAATAGACATAAAAGAAAAAAATCTTTGGCAGGTGAAAAAAGATAGTAATTCCTTCATGTCTTCTTTTCTCTCCTTGATGTTTTTATTATATATTTATTAAATTATAATATTGATTAGTCAGGCATCCATCGAGTTTGTTATAGATCCAAGCCTGACCTATGCCCTATAAAGTTTTTACTACATATCCAAACCTAACTGTAAAACTCTATATGGTTTAACCGTATAAGATTTTTAAAAGATTGGATATGTTGAAAACCCTATAATGGCTTACCCGGATACATCCCTAGTGCCAAAAGATGCATGAGAATTAAAATACTCCATTACTGATGTCAAAAGGTCCATATGAATAAAAATCTATTTTCACATGCCAGTCTTTGCATTAATAAATAATTGCAATTAAATATTTGAGGCTTTCAGATAATTCTAATTATCCTAATTAATTTGATATTGTAATAGTTAAATAAATAGATTAAATCAATTAATAAATTAGAATAGGCAAGGTGTCCAATGATATTAAACATTTCTTTTGAGGAATATAAGTGCACTATTTTTGAAGGCTTTCGTAATTATAATAGGTTTGAGGGGGTGTTGGCTACTTTTTCTCCAACAAGAAACTATTTGGGACATGAAATTGAATTAAAATTAATAATTTAAGGTAGTCGTTGAATGTACGATTTTTTATGGAACAAAATTAGATTACAGTCATTGACAAAACTATTTCATGTACTAAAGAAAACCTAAATTTTTTGTACCTTATAATTGATGGTATGAAAATTTGAAATTAGACACAATAAATTCTTTCACAAAGATACTAATATAATTCGGTCATTAGCATCTCAATTTTACTGCTCCAACTTTATTATTACCAACCATCACCACTACTGCCTCCATTGCTACTGCCATTACTACTACATTTACTAATCATCACTACTACTATCATTACCACTATCAATACAATTAAAAATGAGTTTCATCACTATCAGCACAAAATTGCCACTAATCATATTTGTTACCAAATATTATTTGTGCAATATTTTTGTATGTCAAACAATGAGATGCAAAATAATTTTACTAGTAATATGCTTATCAAACAAGCTATAAAAAAAAATTATTCATATTTCTTTTGTATTATATATATATGTATCCTTATCATGTTTCAATTCGTTAACTAAATAAATCTATATATAAAACACTATCTAATAAGAATGCATATTGTGAATTTTTGGCAACAAGAAAATAAATAACTATTATAGACCAGTGCTTCTTCTTCTCATGGGCATGATGGTTAAGGTTTAATTCTTTCAATTTATTTTCCTTCGATAATTGGGTGAAGAGATTGGTTCTCATAACCCCTTCAATAAATGGAGATAGAGCAACATGCCCCACAACTATTTATAGTTGAAATCATGTTCTCATATTCAACAACGAACTTTTACTAACCTTTTCAAATCCACAAAATTAATATTATAATTTTTTCTTGAGTGTAGTTTTTAAAAGGTAACACTTATAGTTATGGTTTAGTTTATAAATGAAAATGCAATTGTTAGAATATCGTTTTGCTTTATAATTTTTAAAACGTGTCATTATTGACTTGAATATATTGATTTCACAAATATTATATATTTATACTAGTGAAGTTAGAAACTTCATTCGCAATGCCTTATATAATTAGTCTATAAACATTTTAATACTACAAAATATAAGGTACATTGTGGAATTTGCAAGGAAACCATGCAAAATTAGGAACAAGTTAGGAAGATTCAACTGAATAGGCTTGGAATAGGGATCATTGAATCAATTTCTTCTCTCAACCTCACTCGACTATGTGAAATTTAGGCATGAAAAAGTTTTTCCAAAACTCCTATAGGTTTCGTTTCACTTTAAAAGAGTTATTGGACTAATACGAGTTTAGTTATATGGTTGGTTTCCTTAATAGAAGTAACCTTCATTTTATATTTTAATCATTAGGTTTACCTTTAAGAGGTCCCATATCTAAGTCCACAAGAAAATAAAGGATACATCTTAGCTATTGGACTATCCAGAGTGATTCAATGGCTGTGAGTAGCATCAAATCTCAGCCATTCATTTTAAGTTAATCTAACAATCAAGATTAACCTCTAAAATCTATAAATAAGAGGCTAACTCTCTCAGTTGCAATGCATTTTTCACTTTGCAAGATTTGATAGAAATACAGAAAGTTTGTCGAGATCCCTCCAAAGAGGATAAAACAAAAATTTGGCAAAGAATGAGCCATGAAACAACTAAGTCCACTGTTTAGCTTTCTATCACATCCCAACACGTGTCATTAAATCAAGTGATCTCCAAGATCTACCTTCATGTGTGTCTTATGTGATTATTTATTAATAACAACCTCCCATACAATAATTACAAAATCTTGATCTATCATAAAATTTAGCTCTACTTATTCAATATAAATAACAACATAAAATTCATTTTAATTTTCGAAATTTTAAGTAACACTACAAAAAGCTTTTTGGTAGCCTTACTTGTGCTGGCCAATCACATCCAACAAGCATGTTGGTTGACCGAGAGGAAACCTTTAGATAATGATACATATATGAATATTGTAGGAAAGGGTATAAAAAGAATAGACAAATTCGATCTCTCAAGTGCATATGCATGATAGAAGATCAAATCCAATAGAGTCGATGGTTCTTGATTGGTTCTTCATTGATTAGACATTCTGATATTTATAGACACATTTTAGCATAGCTTCCATGTTATTTCCATTTTACCAATATCTATAATGCTCGAGATGAGGAGAGGGGTCTCTTATTTGTAGGTGATGGAGACTAAAACTAACAATTAGATGACATTTGAAAGGATGACTAAGATTAAATGCTAGTGGTGGTAGCTAGATTGCTCTTAAGGATCTAGTGATCAGCATTCTGTTAGGGTAATAGATCCAACTCATATAGGTCTATAACCGAGGAGATCCCAAATATATGTTTACATATTTAGATGACTTTGAATCAAGGATATCCTAAGTATATGTGATATACTTAGAAGAGGACTTGAGATAAGGAAATTTTTGTGCAAAACAAAGAAGTCTAATACGGTACACTAGCATCTAGAGCACCTACACCGCCGGCCTTCATAGGCGACCTTGAAATTTCTCAAATTTGGAGTTTTCTGCCAAGAGCGCAGGATTGGCTATGCCGGCGTTGAGGAGTACGCCGCCGACATACGTTCATTCAATATTGTGGCGTTTTCAATGCCTCCCCTATGTCGCTAACCTATATTTTATTTGTGCCATCCTTTGTATTTTGTATATAAATACTCCTTGTTTTTGTCCTAAGGTTTATGAGAGAAGTGTGAAGTCGTTCTTAAGCCTAGATAGAGATTCTAGAGAGAGAAAGGCTGATTCTTATATAAAACCCACCATTGTGTGAAGACCTGAGATATTCACTAGTGTTATCTAGTTGATAGTAGAGGAAATTTGTGCAACAGTCTCGTGGTTTTTTCTTGAATTGGGGTTTTTCACGTAAATCCTGGTGTGATTGATTTTATTTCTACAATTTATTTATTTTTATTATTTGTTGTTATTGCATTGGCAAGAGGAAAAAGGTTGGATCTTTTCCTAACACATTCATCCCTTCTCTTTTTGCATGCACGTTAGCTTAGAAGAGTTTAATTGTTTTTAATGTATATAAGCTTAAATCCTTTATAAAAGAGTCTAATATTAATAAAGTTAAGACTTATTTTAGTCTACAAAGCCTGTTTAGGAATTAAATAAAACCCAAACCAACCTAGAAGACAATTTCTAAGTCAACTTTTCACGTATGAAAAAAACCGAGTAAAGTTAAAAATAGAGAAAATAAGTTCGATGGTCATTATTCTGAACCTACTAAGTCGCATCTTCTTGACCATCCATAATTGACACAGTTTCATAGACCCTGTAATCAGCCCAAGCGACCGGTCCATGACAATAAATTGACACTTTATAAAAGTAAATTAGATTGAAAAAGAGGCATAGTATTGACTTATAAAACCATAATATCTTATTAAACATTATGTATATTGGATTAACAAAAGAAATTAATCTATTGACTCATATTTGATGAACTTTTTACTGGTTGTTCTTTCGTGCACAATCTTACTTATTGAAAATGCCTATTATTGATAAAGTACACAACATGGAAAAAAGCCATAAATTTCCCCACGGAAAAAGGGGGAAAAATCAATCTCATTGATATTATGAGTTCTTTAGGGGACATTGTGTCAACTATAATAGCAATAGAAGTAAAGATAATATATATATATATATATATATATATGTGTGTGTGTGTGTGTATAAAAGGCAATTATATAAAAGTACAATACATGCTATATAGAAATGTCTAAATTGTCTTTTTCTTTCTAATTTTTTTTTTGTTTTTATCTTATTTATGTTTGTTTAATATTTGATCTGTATTCGTATGAAATTTCTAGTTCATCCATTTCACTGTATGAAACAACGGAGAAATTGGATTCCAAGGCAACATGAATAAAAATGGTTGTAATAACTATCTTGGTGTGAAAAATAAAACATATAATTATTGGAGTAAAAAGTAAAATATTTATAATACCCCTTATCTTTATACGGAAAGAGGAGATTTGTATAGATAACATTTTCAACATAGGGGTATTTATAATAAAATTTGAAAATTAACTATTGAATGGCAATTCATATGTATGGGGATATGAATTGCAATTCATCATTTTATGTAATAGCAATTCATTATGAATTATCATTTTGCTCAAGTAAACACTATAATAATAATTTTACATAAAAAGAAGACGGAATGAATACTTATTCATGTGAAGTGAACAGGTTTTTTGTGTTTATAAAACTATTTTATCGTATCTTATATGCTTTTGTCTCATAATTATGATTCAAGTGATGTTTAGATTATGAGAATTGAAAATTGAAACTTCATGTACTTTAAAAAGAGATAGTTTTGAAAATATGTTTTATGCATTTGAAAAGAAAGGTTTAATTGGTATCTTTGTAAAAGTGAAGAAAAGTCAGAAGTATCTAAGTCTAACTTTATAAAGATTTTTAGGTAATTAATTTTATAAGAGGGGTACATAGGTTCATATATTTTTATATTTTTGCTATCTTCTTGGTAAACACCATGGTTGGAGTGGATGTCAAAATGATGTTGGATGGATGAAAAAAAATTGCACTTATGATTAATTAATTATATTTATAAGGTGCATATATAATACTGTGAAACTAATAGATTATATATTTTAGAACTAGATTTCGAGATAGGTATAGAATATTGAGATAATGTACTTGAATCCTCACTCTCTATAATTTGAGTCTTGGCTTACTTTTTTTTATCATAGTCGTTGCACTCTCATCAAAGTCATAAAGAAAAAGGTAATTTGGATTTCATTTCACGGATTCACTAATCAAGGGCTAAATGAGTTAATATTTTTCATATAAAATAGGAGAAAGTACAAATACACTTTTTAATCTATTAATGATGTGCCAATAAACTTTGCAAGCTCCGCAATGCAAACTTACTTCCAATAACTTTTGAAGAAGTGCAAATACAGTCATTATTGTATAGATTTTTCTCTATTAGTAGTTTTCTTTTTAGTAATTGTTTTGGTTTTTTATAACGATTGGAGATTCGGTTGCATGATTTTACAAATAAATTAATATTGCGAATAGTAACTAAATTATGATAAAATATATAATTAGATACATGAATTTTGAAATTTATTAATTTAGTATATAAAAGAACTTTCCGTACACACTAATAGTACCTCTATGATATTGATTAACATACACAAAATATTATTCCAAATATTAAATTGATCAATTTCAAAATTCATATATTAAATTAATCAATTTCAAAGTTGAGGCATATAATTGTATATTTTTAAAAATTTTAGGTACTATTTATCATATTTACACTTAAAAAAATTGTGAAGTGAATTATACTTTAAGAGTTTAGAGAGCCTAACCATATCTTACTTGTATTTTTCATTATGCCTACATTATATTTAAATATTGATAACTCATCTTAAAGTCTACTTTGTGCTGTCAAAAGGGAAATAAAGGGGGTGTGCTAACATGCTTAGGGATTTGAGAGGATGTTACACAAGAGTGTAATAGTTTTTCAACCATATTTGCCATAGGTATAATGAAATAGAACAACATGCTAAGTGGAAGTGAAGCAAGTATTTAAGCACATGCATAAATATTGGATTTTATTTAATTATGGCTATATTTGGCTTTAAATATAGCCATCAGAGGAGGAATTACTGTGTAATTATGCAAAATTTCAACATTAATTTTAAAAATATTAAGGAGTAGTTTCGAGCATTTGAAATTGTACCATACTAACCTCTAATCTTATAAAGTACCTTGTATGTTATTTTATTCTTGTTCTATTAACACTTCTAATTAATTAACACTTTAAATGATGCATTGGACATTCATAGCCCAAGATTACTTATATCTAGTTATACTAGGATAATTACAATGGAAATTATGTACAATTTTCTTCAAGTTCAGATGGAGGATATGTGCTTTAATTAATGCAATATGAGAGTAAATGTTACATATAATAAGTGATGTATATTGAAAACATTTATGTTGTTGTGTGATCCTCTATGGAGGGTAATGGACCTCATCAGAGATATCTCCCTAAACTTACGACTTGTGAAAGAATAAATGTGATTTAAGAGGCCATCAAGGAGTTATCCAGTGTGGGTACTTTGACACTTATGTTGATAGAAAGGTTTTGTAAAAGATATGAAAACCTTAGCAACAACAATATATTTATATAAAGGATTTATTGCACATGTGTGAAGGTGAATAAGACGAATGATTCTTCTCTTTTGAGTATTTATAGTTATAGGAGTGTGCCTTCAATGGGCATTTACACTTACCATGATCCACCAGTGTAGATGTGTCATGATCATCATTATGCGAAATAGGCTGAGGAAGATGCAAATCACTATGATTGCTTTAATTTTTTGCCACCTAATGTGCAATCTTATTTTGACTGCCTATGGCGGAAGGAACCTTATAAGTTAAGTTTGAGGTTTAAAATCCAATGAAAGAAAATGCCATGAATAAATTTTTTTGTCTTTAAGTTCCTTTAGAGGATAGATATTACAACATGCAATGGATATGTCTTGGCCTACGTATGCAATTGGAGGATGCACTTAACATACACTATATTCGAAGTGATTTTCATTCTCGTTACTTTGCACCACTTAGAAACATCATCTGTCTATAATTGGATGCAAACATTTGGTTATAATAATAATAATCCTAAATTTGTTGGATATTGTAAACCTATATTTGAGCTAGAATAAAATTGGATAAATTATACCAAAAGATATCAATATTTGGAGGCTCAAAGCTCCTACTCTTGTTGGTTGTCATGAGTTTCGAGTGATGGCTCGATGTCACATGTGACTATGTCGAGCAAAAGAGATGGCGAATTGCAACGACTTGACTCAATGGTTCGGTGTTGACTACGATGAATGGGAATTTGGTTTGGTGTTAGGTTTTATTGAGTTGCTCATTGAGTTGACTTGATGTGCAGGCCTGGATTTAGTGAGTTGTACGGGGTGTGGTTTGGGATTGATGAATTGGGTTTGGCCTCGATCCGTCGGTGAGTCAACTTGAGGATGGTGGAGTGTTTTGTTTGGTTGATTATCTTTTTCAGGTCTTCACCTTTAAAAAAAAAAATTTCCTCAACCGGTTGGATCTTGAAATAAATAAAAAGTAATGAAAACGTCTTCTTGTTCACACGTGCAATCTAATGGCATGACATTAATGGTGTGAGATACAAACCTTTAGTAATGCCTTAAATCAA
This sequence comes from Combretum micranthum, assembly GCA_024138025.1. NCBI lineage: Eukaryota > Viridiplantae > Streptophyta > Magnoliopsida > Myrtales > Combretaceae > Combretum > Combretum micranthum. Next base: position 252,776 of record JAMXBD010001343.1, read on the forward strand.
TGATTTGACCAAACATTTATACATCTTTTTATCCATTTCAAATATTGATATTTCGAATAAACTTACTCCTAATTATTAGTACTATTCAGCTTAATTTACCCACGTAGAATTTGTTGGTCGTAGCAACAATCTATGTTTTAAAAATATACTATGCACCGAAAACCATGTACCTAAACATATGCATATACAATTATCCCTTCCAACACAACACCATGATTGGCGGAACGAAAAGAAATAACCCAACACCGTAGATGTACATGCTTGCTAGCTAGCTAGTATCGATTTTGAAATGCCAAGATAAATAAAAAACAACGAAAATAATAAAATATGAGAAAATATAGAACTCATTAGTCAAATGATAACTAAGAGGCAAATTATGAATCCACCTATCTTGTCTCAAGACATGAAAAAATGAAAACAACAAGTTGCCATTTACTTTGTAGAAGTTAAAAAAAAAAAAAAAAGAAAAAACCCTGAATTCTAGGTGTATATATAATACAAGCAACAGCAACATGACAATGGTTCATCAAATAATTAATAGAATGGATGCAGTGGAATATTGGAATAGGTGCTTCCATTATTTCATTTTTGAAATTCAGGACGGGCTCGGAATAAATTGGGTAGCAAGTCATTAAAAATTGGCCATCTGCTAGATTCTAAAAACCGAGTCCGTTTTGAAATGGTTTGCCGTATGCAGCCATCTTCCTCTTCAACAAAATTCATAGAAGGGTAACTTGCCCGTTGAACGACTTTGGCATCGGACATTTTCAAAATAGGACTATTGGATTGAGTGAACATAAGACCAATCCAAAAGCAATTATAATAATATTATTATCTTTTTTATAAATATATAAATAATACGAACACCCCCTTTACATAGAAATAAAACAATTCAAATCAAGCTATATGCTGAAAAGTTAATTAAATACATCATATAGCTTTTTTTTTTCCCCTTTAGAAGAATATTTAGTTTCAGTTATCAATCAAGCTTTTAGATAAAGTTTTTCCTTTTTAATTTTTACAATAATATATTATTGCTTGGCATTTAAGATTTACTTTTGTGCTTTTTGTGAATATTAAGGAAAAAAATTAGTTTTTTCCTTTTCTTTTTTTTTTTGGTTAAATCCACTTAATTTTCAATTAAAAATAAAAAAGCATCACATTACATTATGTGACAAGGACAGAATGTCATAAACTTTATGGGGGTATAAATTGAATGGTAGCTTTTATTATTATCATATGTAATGATAATATATAAATTGAATAGGAAAAAACTGACCTGAACTTTGATCAAGTAGACAATTAGGTATTTGAAATTTTAAAAAGATCAATTTCATACCTAACCAAACTTTTCATGCCTATTTTCACGATCTCACTCTTTTATTATCTCTTAAAGTATTGGACATGTCCTAGGCAATAATTAGATGATGTAGTGGAAAGGGGGCACGAAAAGTTTGGTTAGGTATGAAATTAGTCTTCTTGATAGTTCAGGTACATAATTGCCCACTTGATCAAAGTTTAGATATCAAAAAGTGCTTTATCCCAATTGAATAATATCTTGTACTTTTATAAATCTATCCAAGCCGTCCACAATGATCTTTTTATTTTTTTTTTTCACCTATTATTTTCTACTCCTTGTTAGGTTAACATTTGTATTATAAATATATATAAGAAGTGGTGAAGAAAAGCATGCAAGAGAGAGTTGACAATTGTTTTAGATTGGTTTTTTTGTTAGGGGCGGCATATGAGAAACTATTGCTATGGGAACCCATTCATTCACACTGAGCTGTAATGAATAATGATGGGTTGCATGTGCCTACTAGATCTCTCTCTCTCTCTCTCTACCCCACATACAAATCCACACGCGCACAGACATTAAGGTATTAAATTCCTTATCTTCGTGTAAAGAAAATTAGAAAGACTGAAAACTTTATTATCTGCTTATTTTTCAATTAGATTAATTCCATTAATTATTTAATAGTTAAGATTCATGTTAAACAGAGATTGGATTAGTAAAATATTTAATATATCAAAGCTATATTTATTTAAATAGTTAGATAATTGGCTACACAATCCCATTAATTAAACCATATAGGTTTTCCTGAGAGAGAAAAAGTGTTAGCTAACATTTTTGGGTTATACCATCCTTGCTTTTTAAATTTTAATAAAAATTTTCTTAGAATGTTAAAAGTATTGTATCACTTTCAATACCTAAATAATGAGGGAATCTACCAAGATTACTACGGCTATATCTGTGTTTGTTTGAATCGACGCAATTGGAAGATTATAAGTCTCATCATTTTCTGTATTCGGTAACTTTATTAATTGCTAATAAGACATGCTTATAAAAATTTATTTCTCAAGAAAATCATGGACAAGCTAAGTCATAGCCTATTTTGGCTATACTTGGATTTTAAAATGCAATATTAATTAGGCCGATGATAGAATAGAGTCTAGAGACTCTTTTTTGTAGAATTATCATTTTACTTAGTTTGTGGAGTAACTATTCCACAAGATGATTATTATTGTAACACAAGGATTCACAATTTTTTTTCAATCCAATGAAGATTGGGGGTATTGGGCCGAAGCCTTACTAACTGAGCCAACATCTATTGGTCTTTTCTTACAAAGTTCAATGTTTTATTATTGAAACCTTAATTAGCAATCAAATCATGACCTAAGATATAAATATATGATATTTTGAAATATATTAATAATGTACTGTTAATAAAATTTTTAACAAAACCAAAAAAAATATCTTTCACATTTTTCGAGCCAATAATAGTTTTCACTTCTTTATTCTCTTCCATAATAATTATAATATTTTCTTATCTTATTCTATTGTGCAAGCAAACATGTCTAACTTCCTAGGTACTCTATCTAGTTGCATGTAAAATAATTCAGTAACTATACTATAAACTTGTATCTTATAAAGTTTATAAGGTATATAGTATCTTAAAACCCTTAAAATTTTCAATTATACTTTCATTATATAATTTTTTTAGGTATTGTGACAACTTATCAATGTTTTCATAATTTTGTGGTTAATGTATTCAACAATTTATTATGTAATGCTATAACAAAATAACAATCATAAATCTTTTTTTTCAACCATATTTGCAACCAAGGGCATGTATGTTCTTATAAAATTAAGTTATTCAAGGGATCTCTATATCTTAACATCCTATTGTTCACACAAGTAGAAGGAGACGTATAACAAAACCCCACTACAAACCATAATTATTTATAGAATTATCGTGTTATTGTCTACCACAAATGTGGCTCTAGCTATAACAATTTGACTCAAACTTAAAATAGTATAAAGGGGTTTAGCCAAAAGTACCTAGTATAAAGGGAAGTAAGTATGAGGATACAAGCAAGTGGATTCTTATAGGATATGTGACACGTTCAACTCTATGAGATACCTATAGTTTTTGGGATGGATTTTGAGATCATTAATAAATCCTATAGGATTTTGGATCAGATTCTAGGATAGGCATACAATACATTGGGAACCGAAACCCATTAAGATAAAATATATATGAAAGTTATATATAAAAATAACTAGGAATTTTAACAGTAAAATTAAAAAAAAAAAATTGGTGTTATAATGGTTATGCTTTAGATTGTAGGTCGATAATAATGCTTTGAGGTTGCAAATCATTAGACATTAGCAAACAATCATGTATATCGGAGTAAAGGATATTATAGTGTATTTTGACTTTAACTTACTTGGCCATTGATTTTCGATTATACCTTGTCATGAAGTTTGTCTTTCATTTATGCAATTAGTTGTTTGTATATTGCCACTGTTTGTAAATTTAGTCACTGAAATAGGTGGTTGTTAATATTGTAAGTGTAATTTCTTACTTTCTCCATAATCGTATCTACCAGTGAAATTCATATAGATTTAATATATTCATTATATTACTATAATAGATGTAAAGCAATTCACATGATACACTTTAATTTTATAGAATATTGCACACCAACATTCCACAAACCCATATGTGAGCATTTATTCAATTAAATTGTGATATATTTATCGGATTTTGAGTTTGTGTTCGGATATCCTATAAGGTTTATTGGATAGCTTTTAGGTTCTTGGACAAAAATTCTATAAGGTTTGGGACGAGTTTTGGAAACTCTACAAGGTATCAGGTTTGGCCTCAGATTTTGCAAAACTTATCTCAAACCATCCCAGTTACATCATTAAGTATATAGAAATTAGGAAGTTTAGAATGGTACTAAGGTTTTAATGGTTAGTGGTTTTAGGCTATATTATTATTATTATTATTATTATTATTATTATTATTATTATTATTATTATATTATTTTAGTTCAATGTAGCATGCTTAGATAACAAAAAAAATGATATATTGTTGAATCTAATATTACCAATTAATAATTTTTACATAGGTTTATTTTACTTAGCACCTGTATAATATATATTTTAAGAATGAATAAACATTCCATGTGAACAAACATAATACTATTATTATTAAATATGATGTATATCTATCTATCTAGTCATGGCACTTCCATAGGCTCACATAATCAACCCTTGGCTTCCTAACTTCGTCATGAATTTACTTTAGGACTTGAATATTTCATATGCACAAGATCGAAAATGTATTTAACTGTGAACTAGTGGGAGCATCAATCGAGCAACCTTTCTGAGTTCCTGCCTCTAAAATGTCTCCTAGGTCTAAGGTCACTCTAATTTAAGAACATAGTCATTATTATAATTATTGGTATCTTCACCAAGTAAAAGCTCCATGATAAAAAGGGAACATTATAAAGTGCTATGATTAAGCGATGATTAAACTTTCAAAAATCAAAAAGAAAGTGCTTCTGACTATTCTCTCGAAAGATGCTCACACTTCAAACCCTCTGCATGCATTTTCCTGCAACACCACTTTAAGAGAGAGAGAGGAGGTGGGGTTTGGAATAGCACGAGCAACAAAAAAGAAGTCAGATCTATAACATAAAGGATCTCGTTCTCCGGTACTACATGCACCAGTTAATTTTTTAATTTTTTATTAGTTAATATTTCATATCATAACTCTTAGAAGAGAGAATCGAACCTGATTCAATTAACTGGTTGAGAGAGTAGGATCTACGCAATTAAATTATAATAGCTCTAGCTAGATAAAACAAAATCAAGTCGAGTTTTAATTACATGTCTCATCACCCTTTCGTACTAAAAAAAAAAGGTCTAAAACTAAACACATGTTTATGAGTTTATACAGTTCAAGAAGGTTTAATCATAAGTTGTGTACTTTAACATGTTTGAGATTAGTTTGTATTCATAATGGTATGTTAGTATTTATAAGCTTATTATTTTAAGATTAGTTTGCTGTGAATATTTAATTTAATATGCTTCCAAAAACTAGATGTAGGAAATTTAAAGTTCTAATCTCAAAGCAATGGTTTTTTTAGTTCTCCTAACTATTTGAGTCAATCCATCTTAATAATAAAATTTCAATTTCACACAAAAAGACATGATATAATAAATTTAAAAGTTTTTAGTTAGCATAAAGTTAAATTCAATTCTCATATACTTTTATATACATATATATATATTATATATATATAGAATCTCTCTCTCCAACCCAAAACTATGATGAAAAGACACCTTATCTTTCAACATCCCACCATCTCTGCTCTTCCTCTCTTCAAATAATAATACTATATCTTAAATGTACCTTGTTGTATTTTTTTGACATATTCAACTATGCTATAAATATAACTGGAGCTTATAGTACCCTCTAAAATATTAAAATATTACCCTTTATTCACTTATATATAAATACGCAACCCCACCTTCACTCTACCAGCTGCTACAAACAAACCTTTGTGTTTGGGTACTTAAATCCCATATAATCCTCACCCCCCCAGCTTCTAAGCAACATCTTAATTCAACATATGTACGAGAGGTACGTAATTAATTTAGGGTTTTTTTTGTTTCAAGTTTGTTCTTGTCTTTATTAATTTAATTTTTGGAGCAACGTGTGTGGAGGAAGATGACATTATTTCAGTTGTTGTAATGACGTTAAAGATGATTGTTTTCTTCCAGAATAAGTGCGTTTCTCATGATTTTGAAGTAAAGAGGGTGTTGTAACTGGCTTATATATACCTTCTCTCTCTCTCGTTGAAGAAAAAAGTGATAAAAGCTTAGAAGCTAAATCATTTATTAGTAATCATTCACCATATCAAGACATTATTAGGTACGTAGCTCTACCCGTATCCATTTGTATTTCTTAATAAAACTTTTACTAAACCTATATATCAGAAGTTCTATACTACTTTCTTTAAGCATTCTAATACCATTAGATTGTATTAATTTTGTTATGTGGGTTTACTTTTTTTTTTTTTTAATTTTTAAATTGTAATTTGGTTTTGTATGATTCAGATTACAAGGGAGATCAAGGACAACTAAGTATATCACTTCTTCATCATATATCAAGATGGATAATTTCATATGGGATAGCACCGATTTTGTTGATAATTCGACCTTATGGAGCCTTAATCAACAAGGAGATACCAATAACATTGGTAACATTGCTGTAATGAACTCAAATTACTACAATTTTTGTCATGATAATGCTGATCTACCATCACAACACAAGTCCGACCCATTGAATCAGGTACGATAATCTTATAAAAACTCGTACAAGAGTGTGTCTATTATCACATAAAATATTTTTTCAAACTTTTTACCTTCATCTTTTTTATTTGTAATTTTTTTAATTAAATTTTTGCTATTATCAAATATAAAAATTTCCTTTTAGCCATCATAACGATGGTGATTAACAACCGCACAAGTAGAGCAGATCCATCTCAAATCTCAAAAAATTTCCACAATATATATATATATATATATATATATACAAACTAATTTTGTAACTCTATTTGTCTAGCTTAGTATTAATGAACTTTGATTTTTGTTACAGAATCAAGATGCTATAAATGTTTCTTCGGAAGATATTTCTTGGAATGATTCAGTTTGTGGGGATGCTTTGATCCAATTAAGGCCTATTGTGGTGAACAATAATAATAACAATCCATTCGGGACCATGAAACCTGGTTCCTCCACATGCTCCATTGAATCAATTGATTGTTTGATTTCAGCAACAAATAGCAACAACGACACGTCGCGGTCGGTCGAGGTTGATGATGGAATATCCAAGATCTTTCCTGAGTGTGGAAGTTTGTTGAATTTTGGATCAGGGAGTGCGGTCTCATCTGGAGAAAGTGAAATTGAAGAAAGCCTTTCTCATAGTTCTAATTTGGATCAAAGGGTAAATTATGCGAAATTCGGGAAACTAGCCAAAACTGTGGAGCAAAAAGAAAATATGATCAATGTGAGATTGAACTTGTAGCTAATAATAGTTTTCACATTGGCAATGTCGATGGAGCAAAGCAATCCGGTACGAAGAGTGGATTTCGACTTGTTTCAAATAATCAGCATGCTCAAAAGAAGGCTAGGACTTGTAAGAATCGTGTTTTCTCATCATCCAACATTAGTTTTCAACAAGGAGGTAAAACTGGATCAGATTCTTTAGTGACTGAAGAACCTGATCCAGAAGCCATTGCACAAATGAAGGAAATGATTTACAGAGCAGCGGCTTTCCGACCGGTGAATTTTGGGCTAGAGGTGGCTGAGAAGCCTAAAAGGAAGAATGTGAGGATCTCAAGTGATCCACAAACTGTGGCTGCAAGGCAAAGGAGGGAGAGGATTGGTGAGAGAATTAGGGTTTTGCAAAGGCTTGTTCCTGGGGGAAGCAAAATGGACACTGCCTCAATGCTTGATGAAGCTGCCAACTATCTCAAGTTTCTTCAATCACAAGTGGAAGCATTAGAAAACCTAGGGCACAAGATGGACCCTAACCATTTAATGTCTCATAATTACCTGCCATCATATGGACAATCATTTCCCATGCACCAAACCCAATTTCATATCCAAAACCCTTATCAAAATATCCATTAGTTTTAACATCATGTTGACTTCTAACCGTGATCATTTCACACTTTTTCCTCTGTGATTGTTAAGGATGTCTTGCAATAGTTGTACGGAAATTTAACTATCCATGTTGTTTATGCATTATTATATCGATCTAGTGCATGGATGGTCGATTTTGAATTGTAACGTTCGGAAATCAATATATTTCTTTCTTTATGTTGAGGATTTGTGTGTATTGGAAAATGTTTTTTAGAATTTTTTTTGGATATGTTTTTCATAATGGAAATTTGATAGTTGTTAAATATTATCATACTTGTATCAAAAGGTAGTACATACTAGTGATGATTGAAGATATTGATAATATGTAGGCCTTTGATGGTGGTGGATTATAGAATATACCAATGGTAAGATGAATTTCAATGATATTCCCTTTCGCTTAGTCCCACCATCACTTGCCTAAATTTATAATTGTGTGCAATCGCTCAAGATTTCTATAATAGGTAGACGAAATAGATATATCTTATTGAGGGTCTTTGCAATATTATTTTTTTATTGCCTTACTTATCATGTAAGGAGGGCATCGTGTATTTTGGATTGGTTTTGAATTATCTATCCTTTTGGAAGTGAACAAGAGAACAAACCAATGCTAAGATGTCTAGAGAGAATAAAGAGTGTAAATTTATCACTATATGTGTATGGGGTTATTTAAGTGTCTATTAGGGTAAATTATAATAAATTAGGAAAGTAAATAAATTCAAATATAGATTATAACTCCAATTGTTTAGGAAAGTAAATTTAGGATGGATATAATAAATGTACCTATAAGATTTGAAATCTTCCTAAAATTACCATGCCAGTTAGAGACAACTAAGCAAGTTGACTTGTTTTCCCAAAATATGAGGGTGACTTGATAAACAAGAATGAGATTGATAAGAGACAACCTAACTGTTACGATAGAGCAACTCAATTTAACTTTGTGAAACTTGCTTAGGTCTTTTCAAAGGTGGACTTGAGCTTAGATAGATTGACCCATGATTCATAAGTTCGATCCAAGATCCATAGTTAAAGAGATCAAACTAGGGGTGAGAAACCTATGACCAAAATTATGTATCTACACAACTTTTCTTCTTTCTTTATCAAAGAAAAAAATTTGTAATAAATGATATGATTTCAAATTTCCATAACAGTGTGTTTTTATCTAAATTGTGTAATAAATGTTTTGAAATTTGCACAAATATTGCTTGTTCACTTGCTAAATGAAACAAAACTTTGCTAAGAAATGGAATAGAGTTGTAATAGATTGTCATTTATCTATTTTAAAATTTAATGATGGTATTTTAAAGAAATAGTTGACATTAAGATTGAATTGTTACTCATCTTTTAATGACCACTCAATACATTTTTTATAATAATAATATTTTATTATAGAATTACTATTACTTGTTTAGAAATGCAACTTAATATCCAAATAGTTATTCCATAAGAAATAAGGATAGGATTTCTATTATAATAAAGTGAATAAGTAGTAACTTCTCATTAACCAAACTCTTCTAAAAATTAGTTCTAGTTAAAATACATACCAAAGTTTAGATACGATTGAAATCCAAATCTATTAAAAATATAAAGATACCAAATGGGAAAATGTCAAATTTGGTACCTAAACCTTGTACAAAAATTTAAATTGGTAATTGAATTTTGAAATAATCAATTGAACTTTTCATGTCCATTTATACCATCTCACCAACACCGTTTATTTTAATTTTTGACGTGAAATAACTATTTTATCAATACTAGATGATGTTAGGAGGATAAGTAAAAATTCAATAATATGCTAGCTCTTTCAAATTAGCAAATATAATAAACGGTGTTAAGGGATAATAAATATAATTATAAAAAGTTTAATTATGTATTATATTGAATACTTCAAAGTTTATATATTAAATTGAATTTTCATATAAAATTTAAATACAAAATTTAACCTCTATCAGATTCAAAATTATTGGAGGCAAGTCAAATTAGAATAATTCTTCTTCCCCAGCTTACTTTTGAGCTAAAGAGTTTAAATTTTTTAGTCGGAAAAGTAAGTCAATGGTAAAAATTTGCAGCTTTATTTGCACGTCTTTTTCTCCACGCGAAAAGGCTAATGAGCAATTATAACTGCTATGATTATTCTTAGTAAAGTTTTGAGAAAGAGATTTGAGCTTTTTAGCTTTGCTTTTCATTCATATTTTATTTAATCAAACTCCTCCTGTAGCCATTCGAAAGCCCCTTTTTTTTTATGAAGATATTTTCATGCGACTTTTTAACCATGTTCTTTTATTTTTAGCTCACCAATAATGCAAAAGAAAACATTCTCATGAGAAGTGAATTGCTCCATGCAGTCCATATACAAGACGTACATAAATAGGGAGTTGTGCTTTTGTCTAGATTTTGCATATTTTTATGTAATGATCTATCTTGTATTATAGTTCATATTAGTGCGAAAATTTGTATTTTAGTTTTAGGATAAATTACAAATATATGATCTGTATTTGTGTTATTTGAATTTTATGAGTTTCATCATAATTGGTACGATATTTTGTGAGTTTCGATGCAATATTTTATGCAATTTGTTTATCTATTCCTAAACCAATCATTAGGGTAAATTTGATGATTTATTGGACTCGTTCATTTCCTCAAAAATCATAAATATATCAAAAGTGTAAAATTTTGTTGGCAATATATATACACACATAATTTCTTCATTTAAATTATTAACAAGCCATTTTCCCAGTAATTTTTTTTTATTCAAGCGTAATCTAAACTTAATATCTATTGATTTAGCTAACCAAGGCAAAAAGACATTCTCTTAAGAAATTGGGAGGCCCTATAATAGTGCATGTACATAGTAACTGGTCCTGTCTCCTTGATTCAACCCAAAGCGTGCCCTCGAAAAACACTCCCCAAACTCATTGCTTAGCACATGCTTTGTGCTTCTTTTTTGGCAGATTGAGTTGGACAAATCCCTCATTCTCCTATTTTAATTCCTAGGAATCATCAAAACTATGACTTCGGTAATAAACTATTCAATGTTACTAATAAACTACTAGCTGTTTCTTTTTTTATTTTCACGGGATATTCATATATAGTTCCATTGTCGGATCCTCATCTAACTATAAAAATAAATTTATCAATTAGAAATCTATTTGTACTGTTGAACTTTTATCTGTATATCTAATTTGCATCTGTAATTTATTTGTATTATATGTATATCATATTTGTATCTTATATGTTTGATTAGTTTATGAATAAAACAATCAGCTTTTTATTGACCTTTTTTACAAATATTTATTTAAAAATGATAAAAAATAATATCAAAATGAACGGAATATGATAAAACAATAAGACCCTTGATTTTAGTAATTTATTTAAGTAATTACATGATAGATTATGTGATTACATAAAAATCCCAGCATATTGTATGTTTTAAATCATGGGAGAATTGGTCTTCAAATTGGTGGTGAAAATAAGATATTGATATTCATTGTTGTGCATTCGAGTCGTTTTATATGGCATGTGATTTTACTTTTTTTGTGTTGTTAATTGCTTGCTTTTGTAGATTTATTTAAATACATGTAATAGAGTTTCTCGGCAGAATTACCTATACTAATAATCTACTTTCATGGTTCCTTACTATTGTCGTAAATTCTTATAAAATTCGAGTCCTTCAAGTATTGACAAACATTGAATTTACCAATTAAAAAAATGAATGAATAATATTTAATATATTAATTGACACATAGGAGCATTAATATAAGATTTTTCAGAAAATAAAGAGACTTTTATACGGTGTTTAATATAGGAGAATTAAGAGGGAATGATTATGGAGGGAAGAAGATAAAATGGATTAAATTCAATTCCCTTATTTGTTTTCTAAGGGAAAGACAAAGAAAGTGAAAATAGATATAATATTTTCCACAAGCCTACCATTTTTTTTTTTTTTGGTCCTCTCAAAATGGAAAGAATTAGGAGGGAAAGAGGAAAAATCTTTTGAATTTACTCTTATAACCTTCTTTTTAAAATTACATATTATTGTTTTAAGAAAATACAAGTAATTTACTATTATAATTTATTTTGTTTTAAATAATTAATATTCCATCCATTTTATTTTCCTTTATTATCCAAATACATTGAAGGATTTAAATTACTCAATAATTTCTCTCCCATTTTCTTTCCTTCCTAAAGCTTTCCTTCTTAAATTATTCCATCATGCCAAACAAAGTGTTAAGGAAAAAAGGTCATGAGAGAGATGATGTAATAAAGAACTTTAAATGGAGTTCTTACTATTGTACATAATTTTTAGTTTATATTACAAATTCAAGGATGCATGAAACTTTGTATAAACTATAGAATATAATTAGATAACTTCATTTATTAATTTGAAAACGATCATAACTTCCACCAACTAGAAAATTTGTATAAAAAGAAATTTTTATAATTATTTTTACTATCTCACTAACATTATTTACTTTATCTCTTGATGTGAAAAATGAAATATCCCTAGTTTTCATGAATCTAAATAAGAAATATTATAATTAAATAGAATAATAGATGGTCAAATTTTGAACTTGAATTGAAACTTAATTTAGAAATTAAATTTAAATAGTTTAATTGAATCAAGTAAATTAAACTGTAGAATATAATTAGATAGATAAATGTAATCAAATTAATAAATGAAGTTAATTGAAATTAAGATTTCAAATATTCTTTTTCATTTGTCTAATTTCCTCAATTACCCATTTCATCAATCAAATTCCTTAATTCTATCTTACTATCAAATTTGAATTCTATTCCTTTTAATTTGTTTGTTCACTTTATTTGTCTTTAAAAAAAAAAAATCAAATTTCATCACCATCTCAACCGATTTTAACTAGATCTCGCTTTCTTTCAATTATCAAATGAACCAAAATTTTTAAAATATAATTACCTAAATTTTACAAAAGGCCCTATTTAGCCCATTTCAACTAAATCTTATTTTCTTAATCCACATAAGTTTTGAATTCAATTGCTTTTTAAAAGTATCATCTTTTATGTCTTGAATTCCCAAATCCAAATTAAATGTCAAGTTCGATTTAGATAGTTACTTAAATTAAGTAAAGTAAATTATAGAATTTGATTGGATAAAATGACATAAAATAGTAAATAGATTAAATTGAAATTTAACATTTCAAATACTCTTTTAAATTATCTTTTTGCTTTAATAATCCTTTTTCAATGAATTTAATTATTCAAATTCTTCCTAATCATTCATTTAAACTCATTTTTCTCAAATTTTAATTCCCTAAAACTTGAAACATGTTATTTAAATGTTCTGAAGTTCCTTAACCCTTGAATTTTAGTTTAACTTCCATTTCTTAAATCCCCATAAGTTTTGAATTCATTTGTCTGTTTAAAAATATTAGTTCTTAAACCTAAACCTGAATTAAATATCAAGTTTTTACCGACTTAATTTCTAAACTTGATTTCCAATTCAAGCTATTACTACTACTTATATATATATTTTAAAATTTTCTCATAATTATTTTTAATCCTTAAGATAATGATTTGGAAAGCTTAAATCAAAGCCTATATCCATAAACATTCTTAAAACCTTTTAATATTTATCTCTTTCCTCCTTTTCTTTATTCCCTAAATCTACAACTGTTTCTTCTTCTTCTTCTTCTTCTTCTTTTCCTTTATATTTTCTTTCCTTTCCTTTTCTTTTTCTTCTTCTTTTTCTCTTCTTTTCTCTCAAGTTAACCCTAAAATCTCAATTTTGAGAAGATTAAAGGAGAAAGAGAAGATGAAAAATAGATAGAAGATGGGAGTTAAGTTAAAAGGAGCTACATCAACTTAGTAGGAGTAGTAGTAGCAAAGATCAAGAGACTTATGTTGGCCAAACTTGTAAGTTAGGTTGTTTTCTTTTGTTTTATTTTTGTTATGGCATGTATAAGGTGAATTAATGTTAGTTATAGGTAGGATTTAAGATAAAACTTGTAAAGTTGTAATATATAAAGTTATATGTTAAAATCTAAGTGAGATCATGTATGTTAGAATTAGGATTTTGATGAAATATGAAATAAAAACATGTATATAGATGTTGTATATGATGATTCTAAGTTTGTATGATGAGTATAGGATGTTAGATGTTGAAAAATGATGCAAAACAAGTAGTAAAATAGGTTAAGATTCGAAAGAAGTAAATAGAGCGAAGAGCATGGGATAAACGCAGAACATTATATTAAGTCGTATTCCTTTCGGATTTCCAAAATATGTGAAATTTACCCTACCCGAGAAGAAGCACGATTAGAACATGGCTTGCTTTATCCATCCGTACTTCTCTTTGACTTGAAAAACTCAAAAAAGACATGTTTGTCATAACAACATGGCCAAGAACATGGGGTAATGTCTCTGTCCATGCTTCTCTCTAGTCTCAAAACTTAACTTATTTGTAAAAGAACACAATGTGATATATCCTGCCGTGTATCAAAACACTGGGAGATACGTTCCCTTGTATACCACTTTTATTCTTTGCTAGCCCCCTCTTAACTTCGCCTTTCTCGCTCGAATTGCAAGAAACTTAACCTGGTTCATTTCTTAACCTTAAGTAACCCTCAAAGGCCTTCAAAATATAAATTTAACAAGTATCAATACCCATTTTATGATGTATATCACCAAAACATATTAACTCTGAAATGCTTCACCCAAACTAAAGTAATTCAGATTTCATAAAATGGAATGGATGAATGATAGTTAATATAATATGTTAGTTCATTTATACAACTAGGATTGAGTTAAGTGAACTTATAGATGTAATAACTAATTAAATTAAACATAGAAGTTAAGTGTAAAATGAATTGGATTGATTAAGTATATTTAACTTAGTTAAGTTAAGTTAATTTAAGCTTGATAACTTGTAAATGGCTTAAATTAATATATTAGACTAAGCTATGAATGTTGGCAAAAGAGTATGACCATTCATCCATACCGCATTATGGGCCCCAAAACCTTATAAGGCCAGTAAGCTTAGGATGGACCTACTACTCGCAACATACTGACTTATCAGGAAGCCAATGGGATCCAGAGCTCTACCAAAGATCATGGCATAAGATTTCCTAAAAAATCCTCACCTTATAAAGATTAACCGAGCTCATCAACTCGATTAGCCAGCAAGTTCAACCTTATGGCCTCATTATCTCTAGTCATGCCCTGTGACTAGGAGGGAACATGATTTGCTCGGCTACACTTTCCCTATCACCTCGGATACTAGGTCAACTACAAGAAGGAAATCCATCCTAGTATGACCCTAAGCAATATAAATATGCCCTTTGCCTTGAAGCAAGGGGGGGACTAATAAGAGGAACATGTTGTTTCAAATATATGTTTCAATCAAGTGTAAATTAATGAACCAAAAATGAGTTTGAATACTAAAATTCAGTAAAATATACTTTGAGAAAAGTGATGAGTAAGTACTATTTTGTTTCATAGGAGGAGCAGATCAATCTTTGGTTTTTCCTAGAAGATTGATATGATTTAACCAGGATGTCAGGTGAGTAACATTAACCTCAACACATTTTTTGTGCTTGTAATTTAGTTGTACATGTTTTACTATAAACATAATTGACTATGTATGGGGAATTGGGTGCTCGTGTGTTGTTTGGTGATTGTTTTTTATCATAACTCACTAATTTAAAAGAGATCACCCATTGCTTTTAATCATTGAGTTACAATTGCTGATAATTATTTGTTAATTGATTGGTCACTTTAATCCGATTAGTTAATTAAAAAATCGTGCATTGTACGACAACATAATTTGCATTAGAATGGTATTCACGTTACGTATTAATATTCTAATTTTATAGTAATACTTTTGAGAGTCTAGTGGATTTGATTAAAGTTACTATAGGGTTGTCAATTTCATAGGAACTAAGTAGGCTTGAAGGATGTCGCCTGTATTGGGGTTGGCTTTAGGGATTAATACTAAGACAATTCCTGAGGTTCTAAGGTGAAGTTGGGGTTATGTTAATAATATGGGTGTGTGTATATATATCTATATATATATATATATATATATATATAACAAATGAGTTTCAAAAGAAATCCTCCTTTCTTAGTTCTTTTCAAGGTGAAGTTGAGGTTTTGTAAATAATATATATGTAAATAGTAATGAATTGAGAAAATTCTTCTTTTCTTAGTTCTCAGTTTCTCTTAGGCATGAATGACTTGAGTTAGTCCTTCAACCTTCAAGAGAGGATGTAAATCTCTGTTGGTTGGGATTCCAGTCATCCAAATTGTGCATATCATATGATTGGGTGTTGTATTGCATATATTTGTTAATAAAATTTCTTAGTATTTGGTTAATGTGTGATATGATCTCGTTATTCACTGAGCTATGGTTTAACTCATGCTCTATAGTTTAGTGCAGGAATATATTAGGCTGGGAATGGGCTAAGAATGTGTAGAGAGAGATCTTCTTCATAGACAGTGTTGAAGATGGACTTAGAATGTAATCCATAGGTTTAGTGTTTAAATTTAAGATTTTATTATTATATAAACATTAGATTAACTGTATATTAGTTTCAAGTTTTGTAATATATAATTTATCTATCCTATTTTACTGTTTGGTAGGGAATACTGATTCTCTGCAGTTCTGGTGGACTATGGGAATCTGTATTTTCTTAGATATCAAAATGTTTTATGTAATTAAACTTCTGTAGTAAATATTAAGTAGAGTTTTGCAATCTTTTACTTACAAAATGGTTCTCATATCTTGGATGCATACTTGATATGAAAACTACATTTTAATCCTTCCAGGCTTCCTTTAGGGGTGTGACAAAAAAAGTACTTATTAGTGCTAAATGATGTTAGATTAATAAAAATTCAATCATATGCTACATATTTTATATCTGGAAATAGGGCACACAATACCAAGGAGGTAGTAAATATAGCAAAAAAAAAAAAAAAAAAAAAGTTTGATTGGGTATAAAATTGACCACTTGAAGTTTAGATGCTAAATTGAATTTTCGTGCAAAGTTAAATAATTTGACATTTAACCATTTAAGAAATATATTTTAGTTATCAATTATAAATATAAAAATAAATAGGAGACAAGAGGTAACAATAAGATACTCCTTATAAACTCTAGCAATTTTCTTTTCAGATTGACATTTTATAAAACACTTGGGACAAAATTGTGTTGGGCAGAATATTTGCAAATATTGCATTTGGTACCTCAAATTTGCATCAATTGACGTACTTAAAAATATCTCACATAAGATTAACTACAATACTGAAGTCTTAACTCTTAGCTTGACCATCTCTCCCACTACAATAGTAGAAATAGTAATATTAAAAGTCAAAATTTTACTTGGTAATAAATGTATTATGCAATAACTTTAAATGGTTTGTTGCACATTAACTTAAACTTTACCAAATGTGATATGATCCCTAAACTTAAACAAACCAGCTTGCTTTAATGATTATTTAAGTTTCAATACTAATTGAATCAATCAATTATACTACTTCGATGTCCCCATACTTATACTTCTGCATTTACACAAAGTTGTGAATAAATATGAATAGCACATCTCTATAGCTGAGTGGCATGAATACTAGTCTTAAAATAGAGTTGATTTGGGCTTGCTTCCCTAGCTTTTAGAAGTTGTAATATGTAGTAATTAGGAAAAAAAAATGAAAAAGGGGTAAATATCACGAATGATACTTAAAGTTTGGTAAAATATACAAGTAGGTATCTAAGCTTTAAAATTGATCAATTCTGTACCTAAAAGAGCTTTTGTATATGTTGATAATATCTTCATCATATTGGTAAAAATGCTACATAGGATAATGGTGTTAGCCAATTTGTTGGAAATACTATTGACATGCACGAAAAATTATTTCAGATACCGAATTGATCAATTTCAAAGTTTAAACATTTAATTGCATTTTGTCAATGTTTAGAAACCATTCGCAACTTTAACCCAAAAAATAAAGGAATGAACTTGCTTAATGCTTTGAAAAGACTTCTACACAACTAAGTAGATTATTAATCATGGTCATATGTCCCTTAAACTCCTTAGTTATTATAAATTTTAGTTAATGTTAGTATATAGATCATATTTTAGGCCTTACATACTAAATTTGTGTTAGATCTTGATGTAGTTTGGATTATAAGTACAATGAGTTTAGTTCTTTACATAGATTCAAACCGTTGTTCGGATAAGGGGATAAAATTAAAATTGCATGTGATTTTAATAGACGTAAGCCACCATTTTCCATGGATATAATGTTGGAAGTTCAAACGAAATGGGCACATGCTTTCTCATTGCATTCATTGTCAAACTACATATAAAGTTTCTCTCGATTTTAGTTTGGGAAAGATTCTCAACTTAACAAAATTCACATTAATGGCTCTCTTTGAAATAGTAATTTAAAATAAACACATGTATGTATGTATGTATGTATGTATGTAAACATGAATATTTTGAAAACATAATATATGTAATTATAAATAGGGGTGTGTATGGTTAGGGATGCAACCGGGGCGGGTTTGGGACGGGTCATATAAGACCCGAACCCGCCCCGCTTCCCAGTAGGGTTTCCCAAACCCGTCCCGCGACCCTACAGGGTTTTCTATTCAATTCCCAAACCCGCCCCTATAGGGTTTTGACCCTGACCCGTCCCGTCCCTATAGGGTTTTGACCCTGACCCGCCCCGCCCCGCGACCCGCTTAATTTTCTATACTCAACTATTTAGACCTGCTTGAATTGAAGCGGTTCCGGTTCGCAACTAACTCTGTAGGATGTATAGATTCTTGCTATGGTATTCCATTACTCCTTCTAGTGACCAGGATGCTTTAAAGCTATATGAGAATATTACAGGAGATTTCATACAACGAAGTTGAGAAGAAAGCACAAAAGTAAAAAAAAAAAAAAAAAAAAAAAAAAAAATCATGTTGTGAAGAAATGTCCTATTGAAAATTTTGTTGCGATTTATGATTTTACATATTATGAATAATCAAAGGATCATGACATTTTTAGCTCGAATCATGAGGTTGAGAATCAAAACGTGACGATAAAGCAAAGGCTAAGAAATCACATGAAAATTACATGAACAAGATAAAGCTTATTGGAAACAACCAAAATAATACAACACGTCATAACTGTTTGCACATTGCACTTAAAATTGAAAAGAGAGCCTCATGTGGAGCTCAACCCTTGATGAAATAAGTGATGCTAATTTTTTTAAAATGACAAAGAAATACCTCCCGAAAATTATTAACAACAAAATAAATTAACAACAAAAGCAAACACAAAACATCATCAAATGAACCATCCAATAATAAACATAAACTCCAAGCTCAGTCCACCATACCAACCAAAATAAACAATCCATCAACATCACCGGATCAACCAAAATAAATTAATAGCATAATTATGAAGTCATCATCAATCATTATCTTCACTTGCCATCTTCATCGTTGTATTCCACTTCTTCACTCTCTTCTTCGGGTTCTTCAAATTCAAGTATCTCTAAACCTACAAAATTAAAAGAATAAAAGGAATAACTTCATGACATATATTAGAAAAATGCATGGTAAAAAGAACTTTCAACAATAAATTAAATAATCTCATACCAATTCCAGAATTTAACAGCCAACTTTGAGTACACATCAATGCTTCTATTGTATCTGGATTGAGCCGGCTCCTATGGGAGCTAATTATCCGTCCACCAGTACTAAAAGCAGATTCAGAAGCAACTGTCGTCACCGGAATAGCTAACAAATCTTTAGCTATTTCTTGTAATGTAGGATATTTCATTCCATACATTTTCCACCAACCAAGAATATCAAATTCAGAATTTGCTATCCAGGGAATTGCAGGCTCTTCTAAATAATGGTCCAACTCAGACTTCACATGAACTTGAATATCATCTTTGCTAGTAGTTATCAAATATTGTTCAAATTCATCTGTCTCCACCATAGGATCACATGGTAATGCAATACCAGTAATACTGCCACCTCCTAAAGGAATTGAAGAAGAACCACTTGATAGAGCACGGCGAGACTTAGGCTTAGATTGATATTCTTGAATCAATTCATAACAAGTGTTTTTCACATTTTGCAACTCTATAGTAGCATTCTCTCCATACACAGTTTGAAACACGAACTCTACACCCTTAATCTTAGAGCGTGGATCTAATACAGAACAGACAGCCATGACAGTGTGCACATCTCCCCAATACTTTTCAAACTTTTCAAACATTTTCACAGCCATTGCATTAATATTCAAGTCCAAAGAATTCTTCCATGCAATCAATGCTTTCCTAATTGTAAATACTTTACCAAAAAAATAGTTTGCAGTGGGATATCGGGTGCCAGAGAAAAGATTAGTTACCTCATAAAAAATAGATAACTTATTGCAAATCTCCCTAGCCATATCCCAATCATCATCTGAAGGAAGGCATTTGTAGTGTCTATCCATTAACTGAACCCTATAGAAGACCTCTTTGTATCCAATTGCAGTGACAAGCATGTCATAAGTAGAGTTCCATCTTGTTTTGCAATCCAAACAAAGTTTCCTACTATATGGAACATCAAGCTGCTTGCATGCTTCAACAAATTTCTCAACCCTTGATGGTGATGCTGACCAAAATTGAACACTGTCACGAATCTTCTCTATTGAATTTTCTATCACGGCCACACCATCCCTTACAATCAAGTTCAAAATATGTGCACAACAACGCATGTGCATTATCTTGCCACGAAGAATCAGATCATCTTTTCTTAACTTCAATATTAAGTTTGCAATCATTGCATCATTTGTTGAACAATTGTCCACAGTGATTGTTGAGATTTTTCTATCCAGATTCCACTTCATTAGTGAATCGAATAAGCACTGACATAGAGCTTCGTTTGTGTGCGGAGCGGGCACATATATAAAACTGCATAAAGAAAGGTAAATAAGATAAAAAAAAGTACTAGAATTTTCTATTAAATAAAATAGAGATACATTGTTAAAGAAACTTACTTCAAAATTCGACTGTGGAGCTTCCAACTACTGTCAATGAAGTGAGCTGTAATGGTCATATATCCCTTCTTTTGATTTGAAGTCCACATATCAGTTGTTACAGCCACTCGGGAATTAAGCCCTTTAAGCATCAACATCAAGTTGTCCTTTTGCTCATTGTACATCTTCAAGATATCCTTCTTTATTGTTGTACGACTCACATGCTGTACAAGAGGTTGTATACTGTGCACATACTCTCTAAAGTACTTGTGTTCAACAATTGAAATGGGATACTCGTGCACAACAATAGCCTTTGCAAGCTTTTTCCTAGCAATGTGTTGATCAAAGGTCCAATTTTTCACTGTCACACTACTCTCACCCTCGCTTTGCTTTTGCTCCATAGCTAGAAGACATTGTCTTATATCCTGTTGAGTCTTTCTCTTTGTGCACCTCAACAAATGATTATGTAAGTGCTTTGTACCATTTTTGCTTTCTGCTTTCAACTTTCTCTCACAATGGTTACAAATAGCAAATTCCTCCCCATTAATTGTTTTCTTAACCATCTCATTCCACACAGTAGAAGTCGCTTACGCTTGTTAGGATTGTCCGATTCATTTGTTGTGCTTGCTATACGAGAACCCGAAGTAGATGTTGGTTTTCTTGTAGTAAGTGCTGGAGAAGGACTATCAACATCGTGAAGGTCATGGACGTTTTCCTCTATATTTATCTCATATCCATCCATTTCCTAATAATGAATCAATCACCACCTGAAATGAAATATCAGTTAAAAAAGCAATTCACGATACTGTAAGGAGAATCCATTTTTTAAGCAAGTGAATTATCAAACAAAGTAAATCAATGCTCAGCCATTTGAAGAGACATAATATTTTATAGGCGTCAAATTTTCAATTATTGAACGTACAAGTGTGCCTCTTCTGAGTTTATGCTATTCATTCATATATATATAATGAGTGGAAAAGTCAGTCCATGGCACAACAGATTATATTTAAATATACATATATACCAAATAAAAAAAAAAAACTACTAGAAGAAGAAGAAGTATGCATGTGGAGTGAAGTTATACAATTATATGAAAAAGCATCAAATTACTAATAAAACCTAGAAACCAGATATAGAAATTCAGTTGTTCGAGATGTATATAAATCAGGAAAATAAGACACAACACAGCAACATGAATATTTAAATTTAGATTAGTCGAACTGAATTCATTATAATAAGAAGAAATATTAAGAAAGTTGGATAAAAAGGAAAGAACCATCTTTTTTTCCGATTGGAGAGACAGAGAGCCTCTTCTACTTGTAATCGTTTCTTGAGAACGAATAATACAACACACCATGAAAGTCTCCTCTTAACTAATCTAACCAATCTAAAAGAAGCCTTGATCAATTAAAATCTGTATGACAGTTCATCAATTTATTGATATAACAACATATCCTAACTACAATGCTCTGTGTAACAGAACCACAGGAGGAGAAGGCTGCCTCTCCAAGACTCTCTCCAATTATTCACTGCTGATAACTCAAATAATGGATACTACAGAGACACAGCAACACAACTCCAGTTCCACCCTTAAATATTAACTCTGTCTGCTAGTAGATTTCCATCATGATCATTGTAATTAGTGTTATTTTTATTTATTTATAAAAAATTAAAAAATTTCTTAATATATGCTTTAAACTTTTTAAAATTAATAAATATGATATGAATTCAATATTATTTATTTTTTAACTCAAAGTTGCGGTCTCAAACCCAAAATTATAATTAATTTATCAGAAGACATCGGACATGGACATGTACTTACAAAATAAATTTCAATATAACTAACTTCGAATTTGACATTACAAGTATATTTCCTAATGTAACAGAGATAGAAATCAGACATGTGGGACCAATTCTATGAGAGGTGAAAATTTTTGTGGTTAGTGGATGCCTCTACAAGCATGTATCATGTGATAACGACAGCAGCATTTTTACAAAGAAGATTATATATGAGTATCATCTTCTTGCTAAATGTTGGGCATATTGTTGTAAACTAAAGATTATACCAGAGAAAAGAAATATTTTTTTTGGGTTAATTTAAAATTTTATTTAACCAAAAGGAAGCCGCAATATGTGGGATAGAGGGGACAAAAGCCCAAATTTACAAGCTCAAAACTAGTACAAAACCACTATTATGAAAAACTACAAACAATCAGCTAATAAGTACAAAAACATAGTCCAAGATTAGCCTTGCTAGACGGGATACATTTGGTTGAGTAAAAGAAAGGTTTCTTACCAACGGACACGGACGTATGCACCTCGCATAGGTATAACAGAGATTGTTCGTCAATGATTGAATTCCATCAGCTGTAAAGTTATTCTCATCCCATAGTACGTGATAATGTGCCGGCCGACTTGTTCCCTTTCATTCCATAAAGGTAAAAAGTTGAATGACAAAATGAGAACACGAGCACAGATCTACTTTCATATGGTCCACTAATGATAAAAAGAACCAATGATCCCTTGAATAATTTTCAAAAGCGAAGAAGACAAAGCAAAGAAAGAAAAACTCACAGTGCTGCTCTTAGTAATCATATTTAAGGAAATCTACTAGCAGACAGAGTTAACATATCCTTTTTTTTCCTCTCCTTTTTCTTTTTTCTTCTTTTTCCTTTTCCATGGGAACAATGAAAAGATGTGAAGCTGAATTGTCAGTATATGCTCTTTACTTCTTAAACATGGTAATATGCATTGCCTTTGTAGCCAATCATGCAAAGAACAAGTTATTGAGGTAGTAGTTTTTGTTGCTGATGGTGGGGTTAAAAACCATATTTTTTGAAGTCAACCTTATAAGCCAACTCTACCTGATGGGAACAAGGCTGTAGTGTTGTTATTCAGACTGAATCTATACATATATTATATATAAATAAAAAGAAAAGAAAACAAATAACATGACGACTAGTGGCTGCACGATGCAGGATGCTATGTGACAATATTCAGCAAGATCACACATGGCATGCCAAAAATGCAGATACTCCTAATGCTTGCAGCAGCATCAACTGGGCATTTCTACATTTGATTTTATGCACCTACAAACATAATTATTTATTTATTTATTTTTTGTGGTTTTTGGGGTGGGGTGGGCTACAAACACAAATTCTTACAGCATTTTCTTATCTCTAGGCTACACGAATGTGGTTATCTAAAACCCAACCATTGTCAATCCGATCTGAAAAATTAAGAAGAACTTCACCTTAGCTGGACAAACCAATTTCATAATATATGTAGGGCATATCAAGCAAAATATATATACTATCATACATCCCCCTTCAACAAAGGTCCCAAATTGAGACATCAAAGTCATAAAGCTTAAGCTCAAGTATAAGATCTGTATGCATTTAGCATTAATACATAATAGAGAATTGGTAACACACAGATAATGAATTCACGAGGGAAAAGCATATAGTACAAAACACTACACTCCAAAAGAAAAGTAATTACCATGAAAGAATAAGTAAAAGCACCATGAAAAACCACATTTCCCAGAATACAAATACAAGTTCTGATAGATTAAAAATCGCAAAAGCTAGAATGTATGATTACCGTCGATAGCTAAATAAAAGCAAGATTTATTTTAAGGGCAATCTGCACTAGTGCTTTACATCTTAAATGTTCAGAATCTTTTCGGAAGGTGTAGCTCGCTAATTATACCAAACAAAAGCTACAATAATTAGGAACGGAAGGTCGTAGACCGTCATAGAGAAGAAACCAAAATTGCCAAAAAAAAAATTGTCTATATTACACGATCGATAGCAGAGATAGAACGATTCGCACACAATAGCAGAAATCAAGAGCAATAAATTGATTAACATTATGATAAACAAACCTGAAAGCCTTAAGCCTTAAGAAGCAACCTGTCTAGTGGCAAATCCTGCAAAGTACACCAAACAAACACTAGGGTTAGTATTCGAAGAAATTAGGAGAAATCAAATGAGGAAGAGAATGAAACAAAGATATTAGGTAGGAGTCAAGAGAAATCAGATTACAAGCGAGAGAGAACCTGGCAGAGTCGGAGTTAGGGTTATGTTTGGGCCTTAGGGTTCAAAAATGCCGATGGTGAGATATGAGAGGGAGTGGAGTGGAGTTCCAATCTATACAGTCAACATATCAGAGTGAAAAAACCCTAGAAAACAACGTAACTTGTAAGATAAAATCAAATCTCTTTTTTAAAATTATTTATATTATGACGGGTTCGGGTTACCCGTCGGGTTTTTTTAATGACCCGAACCCGCCCCGAAACCCTATAGGGTCAGAAAGATATTTTCCAAACCCGTCCCGCGACCCTATAGGGTTTTTAACGGTTCGGGCGGGGCGGGTACTCTATAATGACCCGCCCCGGTTGCATCCCTATGTATGGTATAGTTTGGTTCGGTTCGGTTCACTCCTCAAACCAAACGCACCATATTTTACAATTTGTTTTTTTTTTTTTTTTTTTACATTCAAACCTAATCATACGGTTTGCTTTATAATTTTTTTGAACTGAAAGAAAGGTTCAATTTGTGGTTCGAACCTTTTTTATTTATAAAATAAAAATATATTCTATCGAAAAACTTCTATTACACATTTCTTATCACTAATGTAAATATAAATAACAATATTTAAAATTAATCATTTACCAAATAAACATGTAAAACTTATAGGAAGAAAGGGATTTCATCCGTTATAAAATTATAATTGTGACCAGTCTTATTTTTTTTAATTATCTTGAACTATGATGGTATACTAGATTTTATCTCAATATAAGACATAAAATTTAATTCTTTGTATACTTCTAACTAACATATTACTAATTATATAAATCAATAAGTAACTAAATAATAGAAGTAAATTAATTAGTAAGACAAAGGAAAAAAATATGTAAGAGTTAGAATACTATAGGCTAAAATCTATCTTATTTATAAAAAACATAAAATTAAAAGATATTATGACAGATCTAATTTTATTCTCATGAATGATACTTATTTAAGCCACAAATTTTAAAAACAATTAATTTTTTCAATGAAACAATTAAAGTAAAATTAATATATTTAATTCTTTTTAAATATATAAAACAGTTCGGATCGGTTCGAACCATATGGTTCGATTTTGGGTCTCGAACCAAACTGGAAACCGTTTGCTCTTCACCGAACTGAACTACAAACCGAACCGTTTGATAAAAGAACCGAAATTTCGATCGGTCTGGTTCAGTTCATGATTCAATTGGTTTTTCTTTGCACAACACTAATTACAATTATGCCTTTGAAAAGGAATATATGTGTTCCTAGATGTAGGGATCCAATCAAAGTAGTCATGTGGATGTCATGTCTCAGATGGATAAGTGATAGACACATGAGTCAGAGGTATATTTGGCATTGATTTTGTTGTTCTTGAACAATTGAATCCAATATTTCTTTAAATTACTTGTTTAATTCTTTTTACACTAAGCTTTTGTTATAGATTCTTGCACCTAATAACTTAAGTCATTTACCCCATGATAAACAAATAAAATAGGGTATCCTCAATTTAAAGGTGGCTTGCTTCTCTAGAGAAAGATGGGTTGGTTAAGTACACTATGATAGAAAGCCAAGGACAGTTGGTAACCCTGCATGAGCAACTTAAGAAATGTTAGAGGTAGACAAACCATTGTAATGATCTTTATTTTAAACTTACTAAGTTATCTGAAAAATAAACCCGACTCCTTGAATCGTATCACATAATTGATTGGTCAAACTCAAATAAATAATAATAAATAATACACTTAGTTTGCTATAAAATGAGTAAATTATATAAAAAGTATTAAAATTTGAGAGTAAATTTATTTAAGATAGCAACATTTCAAATCATTAAAAAGAGAAATCAATGTTTAAGGATAAATTTGTGTAGATTATATTGACAAATGAGAATGGACCTATAATGGAATCGTAATTTCGGTTTCTATTTCTATTCCTATGTTTAGATGCATTTATAAAAGTCACAATTGAGATTACTAGGAATCGATGATTCTAGCTTTGAGGAAAAATTTGATTCTGTCATTGAAACGGTGGAATTGCGATCTCATTAATCATTACTATTACAATAAACCTTTTTATCCTATTACATATTTATTATTGAGGATAGGTTTGACATATAACATATCAATTTTATCCCATTTCATGATGTACCTAAATAAAGGGAATTGATTTATCATTCCATTCCACTCATTTCTATCTATTATATTTCAAATGATTCCTGTGTACCAAAAGTGACAATAAGGTATCGATTTCGAGTGGTTAAAAAGATAAATAAATATTTTTCATAATAAGTAAAACAAGGTATTCATAATTAAGTGTTAAAAAAACTAATTGAAAAATAATTTAGATATTGATACTTTAAAAGAACTTTGCAAAACTTAGATATATCATTTGATTAATTTACAAAACAATGATTCTCTTTTTAACCGCTTGAAGTTGATACCTTAAATAAACTTTATACTAAATATTGATATTTTATAGTGTAAGTTATCCAATATAGAATATAGTAATCCTAGTCCCTACAATATTCTATTACTATCAAATTGTTGATGTGGTTTCCCCTTACTCTCCATAATATAGTAGTACTTTTTGTTGACTAAATATTACTTATCAACTAATTGGTCCTTGACAATAAATAATGTCTAAAATATATATTTATAACAATTCCATATTCGATATCTTCAATATAAGTATATTTGCAAATAATTTATATTTATTATATATTGGATAAATTACACTAGAAGGTATTAATATTTGGGATACGTTCAACATTTTGAGTAGTTAAAAATAGGAATTAATGTTTTGCAAAATGAATCAAATGAAGTATTAATGTTTTACAAAATTCATTTGAGGTATTAACATTTGAATTAGTTTTTCAATTAAGTTTCCTCAATTTTTATCAATAGTCAATTATTAATACTTTATTTAACTTGCTTTGCTACATTAATTTCGCTTTTTGACTATTTGAAATATTGATATCTTAAATAAGTTTTATAAAATACTGATATTCAAATGATATTACCTTAAAACTTTGATACCTTCTGTTACAATTTACCCATTATATATTACAGTACATCCAACCGATGTTTCGACCACCAGCATTAAGTGTCTTTGTATTGCCACTACACTATATGCTAGCAGTTGAAATTTCAACTCGTTAATAAACGTGGAGGGCCATAAGCTTCGGAACTAATTATAAATCGTCACAAAATTAAAATAGCGACATTATCTCAAAGTTTTACTTCCACAGGAACCGTTGGTATGTGTGTCCTTTTATTTCTAACTCTTCCCTCCAAGACTATTCTTAGGAAAATTGCAAAACTTTTGCCATGGCTCCTTAACATTTTTGCCTTGGAATGGAGTATCTTAGTTTTATTTGATTGTATTTGACTAATTGTTTTCAAAGGTGAAATATAATGGTTTCAATATCTTTTCTTGGGCAGGAAGTTTGAGGATGTGGACTTTTCTATGCCAATTCAATTTGTAGATAACTCTCCTTTAGTCATAGGAGCAAAGAAGTCAATTCCGAGAGATAGATGAAATCAATGCCATTTATTGATAAGTGTGATGGAAGGATATGAAAAGGGATTGTGATTCAGTATCAAATAACCTTAGATATTCACTTTCAAGTTATTTGAGGAATGGCTTTTGTCATACCTTGTTACTTTTCCTCTTAAACACTTCAAATCATACTCTATTACTAGCTTGATAGTTCAATTTTATTGACGATAAAGTACGATAATCTTGGCATGGTAACAAGGTAACCTTATTTATTATGATGATCAATCACACCAATTGTAGGAAAAGATTACTTATACTATGACCAGGACTTGATTGCTTAGTGCTATATGAGTCACTTATTTCCAACTAAATAGCCTTAGATATTCCATTCTAATTAATTGGAGGAACAAATTCCATCTTATCTTATTATTTCCCCTCTTAAACTCAAACCCTTTAAAGCCATACTCCATCACTGGCTCTTTTTTTTTCAACTACAATTAAAGAGGAGGATTCAAACCTAAAACTTCTCACATGAGAGATGATGAAAGATATCACTAGGATACAAGGTCATTGACATACTCCATCACTAACTTGATAGTTTATTTTTACCAGCATAAAAAAGTATAGTAATTTAGGCATAAATAGCGAATTACCTTACAGCTTAGTTATATCTCCTATAATCTCTCAAATGAGTAATATCAAGTTCGAATTCTCTTTTTCCGTTTTAATGTGAGAAAAATATCTAAACATAAATCATAAGACAACCTTATCTGTTGTGAAGATTAATCGCACCGATAATGCAATGAATAGATTATTGATGCTTAATATCATATTTTTTTGAAAGAAAAGTTCATATCCAAACCCATTAAGTTGGGTGTTTTTATGTGTATCTTTCTTAAATCTAATCCTTCTATCAATCAGTATGGCCTAAGATCTACACACATGATATTCTCACGCTTATAATCTCGCTGCGCAATCAAGTGATCAAATATTTATCCAGAAAAAAGACCTAATATCAATGAACATCATAAAAGACAAATTATACCTAAACTTGATATTACATGCCTATCTTATCGAACCTTTTCATTTTTATTGTTGGAAACAAGTTATGCAACTGTTTCTTGACGCTGTGGATGCACAAAACTAGTTATCAGTATTTGATGAAACTAGTTAAGGTACATAGATTTCACCTTGAGGTGGATTTGTTTGTGCACTTGAAAGTTGTGAATGTGTAATAGGGGGAGCATGAATATCTATATAAGCTACCAAGTTTGTTTTATTTATTTTATGAATAAACAAAATTCAAACATTGAATAAGATGCAATTAAGTTGAGTTTTGAAATGCTTAGACTCAACTTGTTTAAAAAACATCGAATTCCAATATGAACCGAATTCTCTAACGAGCCTAAAATTTATGTTTGAGCTTGGCATGTTTCAATAAATAAGACTTGAGTACCTCGTAGACTTTAAATACAACTTAAAATTTAGGAGATTAAATATAAAAATAAATATATAATTAAATAGATGAGTGAATAGAATAAATATTAAGTTGTATATGTATATTTATCATCTAGCATTTAATTTTTTTTTTACTATAAATAAGCTTTTTATCAAGTTTGCTCGCAAAGTTTAAACAAGTTTACTTCTGAACTGGCTTACGAGTCTAGTTTAGAATTCAAACTTGGATTGTTTAAATAAACAAGTTTGACTCATTCCCTAAACAAGCACGAACTAATTTCAGGCAGCTTATGAATAGCTTGGCTCGTATGTAGCTAATTCAATTATATGCATTTTATCTCAGACTGAGTATTTAATGTTTGTTAATTTTATTGGTTCGTTTACTTTGAAAGTTTCCTAATTTTCGGCAGAATTGTTCAGCTCATTTATGGAAATGAAACTTATTACTTGCGGAATTTCTCCGGTGTTACGTGGTTTAGGTTGACCATAGACCTTCGGTTTTCTGCTTTTACGTCATGACTGACTTGCTGGTATTCGAAGAAACCTTCTGTAGTTGTGATTTTCATTTGCTACAGGCATACAGTTGTGCCAAAAATGTCCTCTTCCTTGGATCGCCATAATAATATCTTATGTATCTCGAAGGTTTGACATTTAAGAGGGGGCAAAAAAAAAATAAAAATAAAAAATAAAAAAGAGTGACCGGGGTTTGTCAGTGGATTTGTTTAAATTTAAAATATAAAAAATTTTATTTCACCAGAGTGGAACAGGAGCTTTTTTTTTTTTTAATTCCTTATATAAACATACACAAAAAATAAAAAAAAAGAAAAGTTTATTATCAGTTTTATGTTTTTTTTATAGGTTGGAAAATTAAACAAAGCAGCTAGGATAAATTTACTAGGGCTGTGCAAAAAAATCGACTGAACCGTGAACCGAACCGGATCGGACAGAACAGAAATTTCGGTTCTATTTTGAAAAGGTTCGGTTCGCGGTTCGGTTCATTGAAGAGCAAACGGTTCGCGGTTTGGTTCGGGACCATGAACCGAATCGTATGGTTTAAACCGAGCCAAACCGTTTTATATATTAAAAAAATTAAACATATTATTTTTACTCTTAATTGTTTATTAATGGTACATATCTATATCACAAATTTTAAAAACAATTAATTTTTTAAATAAATTAATTGTTTTTAAAATTTTTTACTTAGATATGTGTTAGTCATTAGAATAAAATTAGATTTTTCATAATATGTTTCAATTGTTATGTTATCTATAAGTAAGATAGATTTTAGAATTTAAACTCTAGTATTCTAACTCAAAAAAATTAATTGTTGTAAAATTTTTTTACTTAGATATGTGTTATTCATTAGAATAAAATTAAATTTTTTATAATATATTTTAATTGTTATATTATCTATAAGTAAGATAGATTTTAGAATTTAACTCTAGTATTCTAACTTCTACATATTTCTTTTTCATTTGTCTTACTAATTAACCTAGTTCTATTATTTAGTTACTTATTGATTTATATAATTGGTAATATGTTAGTTAGAAGCATACAACAAATTACATTTTATGTCTTATATTGAGGTAAAGTCTAGTATATCATTATAGTTCAAGATAATTAAAAAAATGAGACTAGTCATAGTTATAATTTTATAATGGATGAAATCTTTTTCTTCCTATAAGTTTTACATATTTATTTGATAAATGATTAATTTTAAATAGTATTGTTTATATTTGCATTAGTGATAAGAAATATGTAATTGAACTTTTTGATAGAATATATTTTTTATTTTATGAAAAAAAGGTTCGAACCACAAATCGAACCGTACCGAACCGTTGTTTTTTCGGCTCGAAAAAATTACGAACCAAATCGTATAGTTAGGTTTGAATTTAAAAGAAAAACCGAACCGTAAATTATGGTGCGGTTCGGTTCGAGATGCAAACCGAACCGAACCGACCGTGCACACCCCTAAAATTTACAGATTCAAATTCTAATACAGGGTTTTGTTAATAAAAAGAGATGAAAGTAACTAAGGGAGCATCTACAATCCTATCTATGGGATCATCCAATCAATTATCCAACCTTTAAAATAAATATAGTAATTGAAATATTAACTATTTTAGTCATTCAATCAGGGTTTGGTATGGTGGGAGTCATTGAATAGTAACGGGATTGGTCTCATCAAAATTAATGATAGAACCATAAAATTTTTCCATAACTAAAAGTGGTTGTTTTCAACCACAAAACTAAAAGTGGTTTTTGGTATCATTGATGGAACCATTTAGTCAATCATTTAACCGTTATAATTAATATAATAATTTATATATTAAATATTTTAGTAGTGCGATGATAAATAAATAACCAATGTAATTGTGTGAAAAAAAATGATGGGATAATAAATTTTTTTTTTGAAGTATTAATATGGTACATATGGCATCAAAATAGATACTAATGACACACCATATTAATGAGTCTAGGAAAGTTATCCACTATTTACCCTACTTTTAATAATATTTATTTCTCTTCTACCAATAAAATCTTTCATCCCTTTCTGAACTTAGACTCAACTATTTACTCCTTATTATATAATTTTCTTTTCTAGATCTAACAGAATCACCGTGCATTTGTTTGAAAATCAATTTCTTACAGGTTCTCCTCATCGTCATTGGGATTTTTCACCCCACAGGTTTTGCTTGGCATTATTACAAAAGCCCAAAAACCTTGGAATTTCAACATGATCATTTCTGAAACAGCAACATCTCCTATGGGCCAGCTGTTCCAGCTCTTTCACATATTTCCAAAATTACGGCCAAATTTCAAGTTGCATTTTTTTTTTTAGTATGACTGCAAATAAGTCGAGCTATCCGTAAGCTACTTAAGCTCGACTCTCTTCAGGGTCGGATCAGCTCTAGCTTGATTAGTAAAAGAGTCGAATCCAAGCCCAAAGTAAAATTCATTTATCTAAATGAGCCGAGTTTTAGCTTTAATTTAGGCTTACAAGTTGGCTCGTGAATAAGTTTGTTTAAACTCGTGAACAGACTTGCGATTAGACTTGTTAACAAGCTTATTAATAAGTTTGCTAGCAGATTTGTGAATTTTTTTTATGCATGATATATTATCTATAACTACATAATAAAAACAATAAAAACAATAAAAACTAATTTTTATTTAATAATTATATATATATATATATATTATAGCAACACTTATATATTATATTTTAGGTTTTAAAAAATGGAAAACAAGCTATCTAAATGAGTAGAACTCGGACTTTAAATATTAGGTTCGATAAAAGCTTGATTCAGCTCAACTCGAGCTCGTTTCATAAACGAGCCGAGCTCGAGCCTCAATTTTAAGCTCACTAAAAAGTTTGGCTCATTGACAACCCTATATGAAAGAATCTCAAATTTAGTATCAAATAACTGTACATTGAAGTAATTAATATAACTGAATATCTGGTTAAATTTTTTATCATTAGTTTTACTATCTCATTAATACCTTTTACTTTATTATTTTCATCAAAGAAGAAACTTATTAGTGTTAAATGGTTAAATTTTTTTATCACTATTTTTACTATTTCATTAATACACTTTACTTTGTTTTTTGGCATGAAAAAAGAAACTTATAAGTGTTAAATGGTATTAGGAGAATAAAGTAAAAATTACATGACCTCTTCTAAATTAATAAATACTAAATAGAGTATGTGGTGTTAAAAAAGTAGTAAAATCGCCATAAAAATTTAATTATGTATTAAATTGATCATTTCAAAATTTAGTATCAAATTTTAACTATACCCTGTTTGATTAAAAGCTATTAGTGGTGAATAGCAATGAGTCATCATAACTTGGAGTTACAGTCACCTTATACCACTATTTGTAAATAAAAAAGATAAAATACACTAATCACTGTTATAAATATACAATAAACTCCTGCTTATAAACGCTAAATTGTTATCATCATATCAATATTATTATTAATTCTATACATTATAATTATATATTTTATTTTCTTGATTTATTTTAATTTTGTAATAATCAACTAAATTCATTAATAATAGTAATACGGCGATAAAACAATGATGATATGTGAATACTTGTGCTTAATCTAGTGATCTGCATGGTTTGGGTTGGAACTGAAAACCAGACCGGAACAGCCTCCGGCAGTTTTGGAACAAAAACAGAACCATGTAGATCGGTTTCAAAAAAAAAAAAAAAAAAAAACTGGTCGCATGCTGCGGCTGAACTCTCAATAATTCTACCAATTGTAACGATCATATTTTGACAATAACAAACGTTATTATATATAAATTACTTTTACTTAGATCTAAACGAAACTAAGTCGGTTCCCAAAAAAAAAAACGTGGCCACATGATGCAGCTGAACTCCCAAAATTCCACCTATTTTAACATATCATAATTTGACAATAATGGATATTATTATATATTGAACTTTTCTTACTCAGATTCAAACGATATTAAACAAATATTTTAACCTATAAATTTATGGAAACCACATAAATAAATAAAAAAAAGAAAGAAAAAGCAATGCGGGCCATAAATTTAAGAATAGTCTAGAAGAAAAAAAAATCTTTTAACCAAACAAAAAAAAAAAGAAAAATAATAAAAATCCAAGCCTTCAATTTATATAAATGAGAGAAATATATCACTCAAAATGGTGTTAGAGGCTCACGGATGGGGAGGAAAAAAAATAACTAAAGAATTTGTGGAAGCTAGAAGGTGCTGCTTCGTGCAACATTCAGACTTCGGAATAGGAAAATGAAAAAAAAAAATTAAAGAAAATTTGATGCACAACAAAATCATTAATATATACTTTTGAAATAAAAATTAATTCTTTTTCTCCAACTATTAAAATAAAATTAAAAACTAAACTTGTATGTTTGCAATATATGTATCTTACTCGTTTTCTATATATATTCGACTTTGTTTTATTATTTTAATAATTTTAAATTTATCTTATTAACTATTTATTAGATGTAGTATAATTTTATCGTTAAGTGACTTTTAAAAATTTTTAAATTACCCTAAACATTACTAGAAAATTATATTCTTTACCTAATAGGCATCGATAGCAATTGTTTTAATATTTTCGCAACTCTTTAGAATGAATACTCATATTTTCTCTTAATTTTTTTTTTCATTTCTAATTAAGGTGGTTGTTGGAGTTAATAGAGAGGCTAAAAAAAGCGGTTTGTTGGTTCAGGAACCGGATCGGGAACCGACGGTTCTGTTAGAACTGAACCAAAATCGAGATTCCCGATTTCGGTTCCGGTTTCGATTCGGTTCTGTCTGGTTCCAAACCAACGGCGACGTCCAACCTAGTCAACATCC
Organism: Combretum micranthum; assembly: GCA_024138025.1. Taxonomy (NCBI): domain Eukaryota; kingdom Viridiplantae; phylum Streptophyta; class Magnoliopsida; order Myrtales; family Combretaceae; genus Combretum; species Combretum micranthum. The sequence goes on from JAMXBD010001343.1 coordinate 288,125, forward strand.
ATTATAGATGAAAGTAGGGAATATTTGTTATATTCTTTAAAAAAAAAAAAGAGAGTATGTTGATATATTTACAGAATTTACAAGGATAATAAATATTAATCTATATATTAAAAATTACCATACAGCCATTTTGTATTGTTAGAATATCTAAATATTGTTTTTAAATAAAAAAAGTATAAAGGAATAAAGGAAATTCTAAAGATCTCTAAGAAGCAAGAGCATAGCCCTGAATACTTTCCAGCTTTCTATAATTAGTGAAATGCAGGTGCGAGAGAGAGAGAGAGAGAGAGAAACTAAGCTCACAAGTTAGTTCTAAGTGCTGAATTTAACTTAATATATATACACACAGATATGGGTTGGTACATATATACAAATGTCCTTTTGTTTCTTTGAAAGATAAAATTAGAATAATATTTATTATAATTGGGTTATTTTTTTAGAAAAAACAGTAAAGGAATGACTATTCGTTATTTTGAAGAATAATTTTTTTAATCTTTATTTTCATTTTCCAACCATAAAATGTAAATAAGACATGGAATAGTCGCTTATAAAGAATAGGGTTGGAATAAAATAATATTCCACCAATCAAACTTGTCGGTGGAATTACCAATTTAAATTCAGGAGAGAAAAAGAGACGCAGATGCAGTTGGTGCACTAGATCGTTCAGTGCTGGGGTTTCATCACACTACCCATGATAGTAGTCATGGACCTATGCATTATAGTGGGCCAAAGATATTCTGGACCAAGATAATTGGAGTGGGCTTAATAAATCTACTCCTCCACATGACCGGCAATAGAATCTTTGAATGGATGTTAAGATATTAACAAATATTCATCACTATGAGTCCATTTAGTATCTTTTTGATGGTTTGATTTTCATCTGTATTTATATCTGTATCGAAATGATGTATATACATATATCCGGTTTGCATCTATATTTTGTTTATATTTGATATTTTCATGAGAATTGTGAACTTTTTTATTCTTTATTTATTTCTTAATAAACAATTTGTTAGAAAAAAGTATCTGAATCTGCCAAAAAAAGCTATCCAAATAGAGAAAAAAAAAAAAAAGTTTACTAACCCTTGTCTTGATGTACTCTTGGAGATGCCTCCATACTCAAACAGAAAGTAAAATCTTTAAAAATTCAAATTAAAAAAGCATTAAGAATTAAATGTGTGTTTTTTTTTTTTTTTTTTGTGTTGGGGTGGGTAGGAATGAAAACCACTCACCCTTGACAAGTGTCAACTTCCTATAGGCCTATATTAAGTTAAATTATAACACAATAAACAAAAAGGAAAAATAAAATCTAAACTCTGTATAACTTTTATTAGCTATCATAAGGCTAGGAGCGATAGCTGGTACTTAAAAAAGTAAACTATTAAGGCTCGAAACAAGTAATGATAACTATTAAAGCACAAAATGAGAGGTGTGCGACACCACCTCTAACTCAAAAAATGGGGGAGAAAAATCATGAGAAGTGATATGGTATAATTAAGCATTAATATTAAATTATTAACAAAATAATATAAAACATAAGCAACATATTTCTTAATTCCATTGGCTAGTCCATTCATTGGATTATATATGTCTAGTTTCCCTTTATTTGGAAATCATGTTTAATATATTATGTTATATTTTTGTTTATATTAATTCTATAGGACAGTGGTCACTTAGCCCTAGATTCATCCACGATGAATATTAATAATGAAATGGAATTCGTTCAACTTAACTTTTCACTGATAGAAGATTATTAAGAAGATGAATTTGAAAGCATGTAGTCAAAACGTCTAAGTAAAAGAAACTTTGTTGAGTGTTTTTGATATGACCATTCTGATGCTTTAGTAGGGATTTGAAGAGTGTGAGCTAATAGAGTACAAGATATCTTTATCGAGACTTCTAATAAGCTTTTGGAGCAATTACCGAAGGTGATTCTCTTTGGTTATAGTGGTTATTATGAGTAGTTGTTCCAAATCTTTGGCAGTTGTCTTGATTGAGACAATGGCTCCCTAGAATGTTGAAGATTGTAATTCCTCATAATGCATGTTTCGAGACTATTGTGAGTGTGTAAGAGTGGTTGACAAGTTACTTTTACAAAACGACCAATTTGTTGAGAGAAGTTAGATAGGCAAAAAAAAGTCGTGTGCTCAAAACGTTTTGGGCTCCTCCACATGTTTCCAAAAGATGGAAAATGGGCCTTCACAGTTTATCACATAATCTAATGAGATGGGACTGAACTTGAGAAATTGATTCCCAAAATTGCCTGTACCAACAGAATTTATACACTACTCTACCTAACAGGTTTAAGTTATAATATTATTGTTAAGTAACTTTTAAATACAAATCATTTATCACATCTGATTTAAAATATAGAAGTTGATCCATCATACTAACAATTTCTTTCCACCCTTTTTTTTCATTTTTTTTGTGTATTTTATTTTTTTTATCATTTTATACATTATCAAGAATTTTTTTCCCTCTAAACAAAATATGTTTCCTTCTGTTCAGTTAACTATAATTTAAAGAATCAGAATTATAATATCCCCTTTATATTGTTAGCTTTACATGGTGCAAAACTTATTAACTTTTCGCGATAAATTGGTACTATCTGCCTTTTTTTTTTTTTTCAATGTAAAAATAAGAACGAATATATAGAGCTAGTTCGGGTGGCCAATATATATAATTATATATATATATATATATTATACAATCAAAACAAGTGGAAAATAAACGCCCAAAAAAAAAAAAAAACAAGAACAGACTGGACTTCTCATCATGGGCTTCTTCCTTCGTCGTACATCACATCGGCCTTTTGTTCCCTAAATGGAACCCAAAAATCATGAGCCCTGAGATGAACCTCATACAATATATCACATTATATGCATATTTAGGTATGATATTACATTGGCAATTTACAGAAACTAGTTTATCATATGCTTGAAGAACTATTGAAAATATATTAAAATATAATTTCATATTTATTACTCTAATTTCTATCCAATACAAACAACCAATTAAAGGAAAAAAAATAAAGTTATCATACCAAAAAAACTCCTACATGGATTTCTTTTGTCTTATAACTTCTAATTTAATCCATATTACCATCACATACAAGCACCAAATTTTCAATTCAAGATTGATTTGTAAAACTCAAATTAATAACCTATTATACAAGTACATCACTAAAAGTTAGTCACAAAACCATCATCAAAAGTTGGCTTTTATATGGGGATAGAAACACTACTTTCTTCCATCATTCTACTCTGAGTAGAAGACAGAGGAATAAAATCCTAAGGTTGAATAGGGATGATGGGGGTGCTTTTTGGGAACGAAAAGGATATTAGTCGGGCCTTCAATGAGCATTTTTGTCTCCTTTTTCAATCTAGAGGTAATCGACCTTGGGGTGAGTGTTTGGATTGGATTGATCCTATTGTCACTGATGATATGAATTTATGCTTTTCTGCATCGATATTGAAGGAGGAAATTGAAAAAGTTGTGTTCCAACTTGGTGCTCTAAATGCTCCAAGCCTAGATGGCTTCTCAGGTGTTTTTCATCAAATTTATTGGAGCTTTATCGAACCATCGGTGATAGCAGTGGTTCAAGGCTTTTTTGAATCAGGTACTTTCCTTTGTCTCTAAATCATACTGACCTGATTCTGATCCCCAATGTCTAGTTCCCCTCCTTTGTTTCTGAGTACAGACCTATTAGTCTTTACAATAATCTCTATAGAATCATTTCTAAGATTCTGGCTAGTAGATTAAAATTGTTTCTAGATAAGCTCACATGAAAAAATCAAAGTGTCTTTGTTTCTAGTAGAATGATTCAGGATAACATTATCATTGCACATGAGGTTTTCCATTTTCTCAAACATAAAACTCATAAGAAAAAACATTTTTGTGCCATTAAGATGGATATGAGCAAGGCTTATGACTGAGTTGAGTGGGACTTTCTAGAGGCTATTATGATCAAAATGGGTTTTGGTCAACCTTTAATTAGGTGGATTATGGCTTATGTTTCAAGTGTATCCTTTAATATTGTTGTTAATGGAAAGTCAGTAGGTCTTGTTAAACCTTCTAGAAATATCAGGCAAGGAGATCCTCTATCTCCTTATCTATTTATTCTTGTAGCTAATGTTCTATCTAAAGGCTTGTCTAAAGTAGCTAGTTTAGGGCATATTTGTGGTATTAAAGCCAAACTATCATATCTTAAACTAACCCACCTTTTGTTTGCATATTATTTTTTGTTTTTCTTGGAAGCAGGACATAATGGATTGCAATATATGAAGAGGGTACTGCTGGATTACTGCAATGCTTCTGGTCAAGCAATCAATTTCTCGAAGTTTTTCGTCTTCTTTAGCAGAAATTCTCCTGATGAGTGGAAGGTTGAGGTGAGAAGCGTTTTAAACATATAAGGCACTGAAGATCCAGGTTATTACTTGGGACTACCTACCCTCTGGCATTGATCAAAATGTGATGCTTTACACTTTGTTAAGGAGAGAGTGTTAAGGAAGATTCAAGGTTGGAAACAAAAACTTTTGAATGAGGTGGGGCAGGAAACTTGATCAAGTTAGTTGCCTATGCAATACTTACTTACTCAATAGGCATTTTCAAGTTTCCTTTGAAATGGTGTCATCAGGTTAATACTCGAATTACCAGATTTTGGTAGGGTCAATGTCAATGAGAAGACAAGATTCATTGCGTAAATAAGCATTGCCTAACTAAAGCTAAGGAAGATGGTGGTATGGGTCTTAGAGATCTGCATCTTTTTAATTTAGGCCTCCTAACTAAGCCATCGTGGAGGGTACACCAAAATCCAATTGCCTTTTGGTTCCATTTTCTTAAAGGTATTGACTATCCTGATTACTCTTTTAGGGAGGTCAAAAAGGGCAATAGAGCTTCATGGGGGTTAAGTAGTTTATTGGAAGGCAAGAGTATCCTTTATAGAAATGCAGTCTGGAATGTCGGTAAAAGGGCTAAGGTGAAGGTTGGCTCAAATAAATGGATTCCTCTTTTAAAGAACAAATGTTTATCTTAAGGAAGAAGTATTGACCCAAGCTTGAGAGTTTATGATATTATGGATGTTAACTCACTAGAATGGAGAGTGGATAGAATTCAACACTTATTAACTGATTTTGAACTTAGAGTTATTAAAAGCATGCCTATCTTTAGATCGAAATCTAAGGATTGTTTAGTGTGGCCCTATGATTGACATGGTGAGTGCATTGTTAAGTCTGTGTATCATCTCCTACATGACAATAGGGTAGTGCACAACATAAATAAGCCATCTTCTTCCAATCAAACTCCAAAACTGTTTGGAAGAATTTGAGGTATTAGAACTTTATCGAAAATTAGATATTTTCTTTGGCATTTGATGTCAAATTTGATCCCAGTAATGCAGAATCTCCATCATCACATGCTGCCTATGTGCCTTCTTGTCCTTTTTGCAATGAAGTGGACTCCCCAGAATATGCCATTTTGTGTTGAATGTGTCTCTTATGTCTGGTTTGGTGTTAGGGGTAAGGTTCGAAAAACAACAGATTACAACATTTGTTAATTGGTGGGATAAACTAGTGGAGGAAAGTAATATGTCGAAGGTGGAACATCAATGGAAAGGTGTTATAGTTAGCAGAGTAGCTTGGGGAATTTGGAAAGAGAGATGTGAAGCCATTTTTAATCATAGAGACCCTAATCTTAAGAGTACTGTGTTTCAAATTAATTCTCGGTTAAAGAAGAAAGATCACCTTGATGGAAGCCCAGAGTTGGATCTATCTTCACGTGCTTGCTTAGTTGCTGGAGCTACTAAAGGAAATAACAACATTTTGATCGTGTCGCCTTTAGAGTAGATGGAGTGCATAGAGGTGAACGTGTTTGATCCGGGGATTTATGTGTTGAATCAAGTTTACTCCTTGTCCTATATACAATAGCCAATAATGGATGATGGCAATTGTTAATGATCTATTGTATGGACAATTCATGTTTTTAATAAGGAAGATTTCTACTCTGTTTGAATTAATTCTGATGGTTCTTAGGTTGGGCCTAATGAAGTTGGAGGGGCTGCATTAGTGCCTAGAGACTCTAAAGGTTTTTTTTTTTTTTTTTTTTCTATTGGGGTAGCTTTGATTCTGGGCTTGTTTCCTTCAATTGAGGCCAGTGAAATTGCAACTTGTAGTCTTGGGCTCAACTTAGTCAAAAAGAATGCTTGGCCCCTATTCGTTCCGAATCTAACTACTCTCAAGTTGTTTGAGCTTTAATGGCTACCATCAAGGGCTTCACTGGTCCTCTTTACTTTATTTTGAAGTGGCCTAACTTTTTTTAAACTCCTTGTAGAATGTTAATGTCTCCTTTGTTTTTGTTAGAAGAAATATAAATAGTGTTGCTAATTGGGTAGCTACTTTCTTTAGGAGAAGAATGTGTCCCTTTGATTGGTGGATTTCTACCCCATCCCCTCTCATAAAGCTAATCACTCGTGATGTTTCTAGTCGTGCTGATCTATCTTGTATTGTTCCTAACAATGCATAGTTTATGAATGAATTTGCTATCTTGTTGGGCCAAAAAGTATACAATAGAAACATACATGAAAGAGAAAAAAAATAATAACAGCAATAATATTTAAGTACTTTAAATTTTTTAGTATTAATATTTCATCTAAAAAGCATTAATTAAGAAAAAAGATTTGAATTATTTGATATAATATTTATATTAGTATGTCTCGCTATAGGTTGTAGTAAATTCCTACAATATGTGTTCTCTATGTTTATATATGGATATCTTACGTCATTTTTGTAGTTTAGCATAAGCTACAATATACAAAATGATATGATAATTATTAATTTTTATTATATGACATAGCATGCATATATAATGTATAATAGTGGTGTTATTTTTTTGACAATTTTTATTGATTAAGGTAATTTGTTGTTTAATTTATAATTATTTAATCAATGTCAACAGTTTTTTTTAAGGAATTTAATTATTAAGGTAAAAATATATTATTTATGTTATGAAACATTAAAATTGTTATAATAGCAAATAATAGGTTTTTTCCCTAACATTGTAATTTTGTCACAATATGGTTGAATTGTAAATTAGTACTTTGATTTTTAAATTTCAGCATCTACTAATATTAGTACAATCACACTAAATAACAAAATTAGTAGGAAGAAAATATAAAAAGACGAATTACTATTGGAAGGTGATACCCTTCTATAAATTAAAATACAGGATATTAGGACGAAGTGAGCACATGACACATGAACTAACATCTAGGGAGTATATAAACAGAGTCAAGAGGTTTTTAGAAATGGCGGTGAGAAGCACATATAGGCAGATGAACTCATTACTAATACTTAGTAATAAGTTAATGTTAACAATCACACTAGATAGGAAGATTAGTAGTAAGAAAAACATAAGAGACTAATTACCATAATAAGATAATGCACTTCTATAAATTAAAGTATACCGAGACAGAGTTAGCACATGACGCATGACCTAACATTAGGGGAGTATATAAATGGACTCAGGAGAATTTTAGAAGTGGTAGTAAACCAAATGTGGGCAAATGAACTTATTACTAATATTAGTATTAAGTTAATGCTAACAATCATACTAAATAGGAAAATTAATAGGAAGAAAATATAGCAAACAAATTGCTATCATAAGGCGATGCTAAATTTGTAACAATATAGATATACTATAACTATATCATTACAATTTCCTGGATGGATCAGGACTTCTTTAACAAAATCATAGAGGACTTGGTGGATCTATATCATAGCTATATCATTACCTTGAGAAGTACATTAGACATATCAGGAAGATTTCATTTTATGATATCATTTTATATTAATGTACAATAAATATTCCTGTTACTTGCCAATTAGTTGAACATAAGGAAGTGGTGGATTTCCCTGAACTTTGTAGCCATCAAGTCTAATAGCCACGCATACCACTAGCTAAATTAATATTAGAAGAAGATGGACAATGGTGAGGTAGCAGTGAATTAACCACCACCTAGATACGATCATAAGTTCAGTGATTGGAAAGACTTATGTCATTCCTTCGAGATTGATTTAAACTATTAAGTGCATAACTTTGTAAACTACTAGTTAACACACAACATCTTACATTACACACACCAAATGCTTTGTTGTTACTTTGCTTTGTAGCATCAATCTATGGTTAATAAGGATAATAGGAATAGGAAGAAGACTATGCACACGATTAGGACAAAATCCATCAAGTACCATGGTATTACTAAGGTCAGTTACATTGTCTATTTTCTATTCCATGCACTAAAGACATATAACATATGGTTATTATCTCTACATTTTTTTTTTCCTTTTAGAACTACATACCTATAAGGTATTACTAATGACCCGCATTATGAAGAAGAATTGATAGCCTATTCACTGATGGTGTCTGGAGGGGTGAAGGTGAAATATGTAAGAATATTCAATGAACACGTTTTATAGTAATCTGGTATATATTTTGTAACGCCCTAAATTTGACATAGGCATTACCGCCATATATAATACTTAAGTATTACACGCTCAGGCTTCATAGAATAATATGTTTATGTTGAACATTGTTAACTACTTTTAATATTTGAAATCGTTTGTTTGGATTTGTAAAACATCTGGATTTAGTTCAGGAAACCAACCTTTATTAAAACATAATAAAGGGTTTTACTCCCACTGGAGCAAATCAACTGTCTAAGAAACAAAACTTTCGAAAATCATTTTTATAATCTACTCTGATGAGTAGGTCGACAATTACAAAAACATTTGGGCTCCATAGGTCCCATAAAAGAATATTACAAATCCAGCTTTTGAACAAAACAAAATAGAAAAAAATACAAAAGAATTTTACGATCCTAAACTCACTACACTTCTCCTCCTAATATCTTAAGGATCGTCTGAAACCCGAGTCATGCATCATCATCATCAACCATGCCATCATCATCACCAAAATCATTCAACAACAACAAAAATAACACCATCACCATCACATCACATTCATCCTCATCAATCATCAATTCAAAACCTAGAAAAAGGACAATAACAACAATAATGAGTCGAAGCTCAATACACAGCAAGACAAATACACATAGAGTGGCACACATACTTAACTAAATGCAATGCATAAACAACAAGTTAATTATCTTTAATTAAAAGTAAACAAATCAGCACTGGAGCACTCACACTTCGAGACAAGCTAATGAGAATTTGTGGTTCTTGAATAACCACAGCTATTTAGGGGTTGATATAAGCAACCCAAATACTTATATATATGATAAATCTTCGTAATGAAAAAGTAATTTCCTCTATAGTTTACAGCAGTCATTATCAACTTTACTTAACTTAATCAATAATATCACCTAGTTCAATCGTCCCCATAAACGTTAACTAAATCATATTATATCATTTTAAGAATAAGTAAATGTTATAATGATATGATACTCCCTATCAATTACTAGCTAAGCCACTAAGAAAGGTCATTGCATCATGACTAAGTGGCCTAAGTGGCTAAACTATTATGTTAACCTCGTTAATAGGGTTACCGCTCCCTGGACCGGATTCAACAGTAAAAAACACAACCAATTCAAGCAAAGCTAAAGTTATCTTGAATTAGAGTTACGTTAAGATATTCCTATCCTAGGAAAGCAATCAACCATGTTACTGCGTACCTTTTATATGAAATCCAAACAGAGGCTTATACACCATCTCAATTGATAATTCAGTTATCCATATATCTGTTTAATAATTAAACTCATATACGCATTTAAATTAACTATCCAATTACATCAATCTTATTTTTTTGAATCCTATTTGATCATACACTAATTTGGAACCCCGCTATGGCTACGAAGACCGTCCCTCCAAAATACGAATAGTTCTCCTTTGTCTATCAAAGTATCTCTTTCACTTTAATTATAGCATTTTATTACAAAAGCAATCCACAAATCATTCATATTCCAAAAACACAAAATTCTTAAGCAAATAAACATTTGAAACAGCATATTCACTATGTTAATCTAAGGTCATCTTAATATATCATTCTAGCTTAACCTTAGCCAAATTGATTAGAGTTAGTCATTTAATTTATTTACTAAGCTAAGTTAATTAAACTTAATCAATCTAATCCATAAGCCCATTTAGTTAAGTTGGACTTAGATTGATTAACTAGATTCGTTTTATATATAAGATTCATAAACTTAAGTCTATATTAACTTAATCTTAACTAAGTTGATTAATCTTAATAATCTAACCTATTTTAGTTCATTCAAGTTCATTAAGCCAAGTTGAACTTAGATTGTTAACTAGGTTCATTTTATATCTAACCCTATATTTAATCAAATTTATTTATTAAGTCTTTAAATTCACTAAACTTATGCTTAATTATATCATTCAACAAGTACAACACATCAACTATCATTTATCTATTTTATTTTAGCTCAAAATGATTTATTTTATACTTAACTAGTAAAATAAGTTTTTAACTTTGTTTGGAAAATGTAAAGGCTAGAAAGAAATAAAATTTTGACCCTGATACTTTTTGAATTTGTGAAAACTTAAAACATAAAAATTATAGATCTCTTTTCAAGCTTTCCAAAGCAATTTGAATCACCTCAATTCAAGGTTGGATGAAAAAGTTATGAGCAAAATACGAAATAATATAGTAGTAAGGAAAACCAAATGAAGCCGTTTAGAAGGCCGTTTCAACCCGAGGATTTTATTCCAAAATGATCTGAGAGTGCAACACCCCTCCAAACTAGCCATATCTAAGGCTGTTTCAAGTCAAAATCCTTACTCATAAATTACAACACCTCTCCAAACGGGGCTGTTTGACAGGGTGTTTGGAACCTTACGACTTGCCATGTTTTCTTTCTTCTTTTTTAACACTTTTCACACATTTTACTTCCATCTAAACATTACATAAACTGGTTTTCATGTTCCTAACACTTCTATATTCATTCAACAACATCAAACACCATCAATTCCTCCATCAAACCCCGCAACTACTACTCATCATCTTCTTCATCCACTCAACATACAACAAACATCAAACCAACATATTCTAGCATAAATAATAGATTAAAACAAAGAAAAAGTAAAACTTATCTCTTTTAGGAAACGCTAACTTCTTGATTTCTCTTTATCTTTACTTTTCCTAAGTTCTTGAAGCTTATTTATGCTAGATTTCCATCCTTGGTCTTGTTTTCCACCTTCTATTTCTCTTTCCAACTTTAATCTCCTTTTTATTCTTGTTATAATTGAGATTTGTGGTTTGAATTGAAGAAAGAAAAGAGAGAAGAAGAAGGAGGAAGAAGGAAAGGAAAGAAAAGAAAACGGGTTAGAAAAGAAAAGAATAGAGATTGGAAATGAGAAAAGGAAAAATAAAAGGAAAAGATAAGATAAGGAAAAATTAAGGATATTTTTAGAATAGGATATTAGATTTAAACCTTTATGATAAATATCTTTAGTATGAAAACTAATTAGAAAATAATTTGAGAGCCTACATATTAGGAACTTATAACTTGATATAAAAACATAATTTAAAAGTTTAATTTATGAAATTTTGATATTGGATTCAGGTTTGGGTTTAAAATTGATATTTTTAAACTCGTGATTGATTTAAAAAATTAACAAGATTTTATAAAATAAAAGATAAATAGAGTTTAAGGGTTTAGGAGTTTGTAAAACATTTAAAATATTTATTTTGAGATTTAAGAATTGAAATTGAAGAAAAATGAGTCTCAATGAAGAATTTGAGTTAAATGAGAAATTTTATTCTTAAAGAAAAATTCATTAAGACATATGAACGATTTAAAGGAGTATTTTAAATTTCAAATCTCAATTCGACCTATTTATTAGTATAATTATAACAAATTTTCTATTCCTTTTTCTATTATTTACTCATTTCATTTATTTAAATTGTATAATTATGTTCATAATTAACTATCTATTATATTATTTAATTAAACCGTTTCTAAATTAACTAGATGAGAGTTTTGGATATTTCATTTTTTTTATCACACTTTGGAATGATTGTTTCATTATTTCAAGCAAGAGAAGATGATTGCCAAAAGGGAGAAAAAGGATATTTAGGCTGCTCAGATTGAAGGAGGTATTCGGGCACAAATATGGATATCAGTAGAATATAGGATACAGTGCCTTGGTCATTGAGGGCAGGCGTGACTACCATGGGCAACCATGAGGCGAGTCCAGTTGCTTAGGGAGCCAGAGGATATTTGATCTTGTTGATGACCAGGGGACCTAATAGAGACTTATAAAAGTGGAGCATTAGCTTAGGGAGTTGATTGTATGACTTCCCATGCCATATTATTATTATTTCGTATCCACCTTAATCTCAGCTGCCACCGCCTACGGAGATCCCAGGTAATGATATAGATCCAAGCCACCCACATCCCACTGCTACACCATATACACCACCATCTCCCTCCTTTATAGACATACTATCATGGGTATTACAGCATGTTGAGGAAGTTGTCCATTTACTCTCAACCATCACCTCTTCCCCTAACTAGATCCCCAAGTAGCTCCACTTAGCATCAGAGCCAGCCTCCAATTCCACTGTATTTTCTTTGGCCTCTACCACCATGTAGGGTGCACCTCCATCCAACCTGTCCTCTTGGCACCATTCACCTCCCTGGCTCCTATCTATTCCCCTCCTATCACGGCTACTAGGATCATTTCAACATTCTCCTTCACAAGCCTAGCCATCTTCCCAACAACAGTAGCCTTATCACATTCCTATACACCCCCTACGTACTGTTACTGCCTATCTGTTCCTTCAGCTTCAACTACTACATCACAGACGAGCTTCCATAACTCATTAACGCTAGTACATTAACATCAAGTTCATATACATCAGACTTTTTGTTTGTTTATTGCTTGGATCCAAATTTATTGTCGTTGTTGTTCTATTTTGCTATATAAGTCGAGGCTTTTATGCTTTTAAGTATTTTCTTGCATGATGAACTTCATTGGGTGAATGTGTGTATGAGCCTATTTCAATAGTTTGGTAATATTTTTTTTTATTTATATCTGTTGTAATAATTTAATTTAATAGTAAAATTATTTTATATAAATCTATAATATATAAAAGGTAAATTATACTGAAAGGTCACAACATTTGAGGATAAGTTTATTTGATATCACAATGTTTCGAGTAGTCACAAAGATGTCATAACTTTTATAGAAGTAATTCAATTGAGGTCACCATTGACAGATGTTATAGTATATCGAATCTTCTGAGTTTTAATTAAAAATTTTTTCTTAGTCCCAAATATTGTGTCATTTTAGTGTAATTTTCTCAATTTTATTTTAGTTTTTAAGATTAATCGTTGGTTAATCTTGTCTGTTATGCTATACACAGCGTTAACGATCCAGTAAACGGGACAGTAGAAAATTCCATCCTCATATTAGCTTGCCAAGTTTCCAACATCGTTATATTTTCACTGCTCTAAACATGTACGGATTATATGTAGAGATAGTTATAAAGTCACCATATCATGGAATTCTAAATACAATGAAGTCATATACAAGAAAATTGCTATAATTTGAAATTCTAAAGATAATATAATGATTTTTTTTTATTTTCGTACATATCTAGCCTAATGATTATTGGATCCAAACGCTTTTTTCAAGTCTAAGGAGAAATTAAGCCTGATTAAGTTTCTTTTTAAACAACTTAAATCGCAAATGAACAACTTAAGTCCATTTGTTAAAATTGAGGGCATCGAAATGTAATAACTTAAGGTAGTTCACTTTTCTCTTGTTATATCCTCTCGGTAACAATTTAAATATGTAATCCGAAGATAACATTTTATTAATAAGATAAGGATATTAATCTTTCATTTACTTAATTGGTTTAACGGTGTAATTTTAATTTCATGGGTTTAAAACTAATCTTTTAAAAAATAAATATAAAGTTATAAATGTGGCTGCAAATGAGCCAATCTGTGCTAAGTTTCTAAGGTCCGGGTTTGACCATTTAAAAATTATTAAACTTAAACTCCATCTGAGCTTTTTATTGGATCTGAAATTTAGGTTTGAACTCAGTTTGTTTAAATAAATAGATTTTATTTTGAACTCGATCTCAGCCTTTTTATATATCAATCTTACGAAGCCAAACTTTTTATTAAGACAAAATATTATCAAGTTTGAAATTCAAGCTTGAAACTAGCTTATTTAAATAAAATAACATTATTTCGAGTTTAAGTTTGGTTCATTTTCCATTTCAAAATTTCTTATATTTTGATTTATTTTGACCTAAAAATTATAAATAGGAGCTGCAAAATATATATACTTATTAAATATAATGTAATTTTTTTAATTATATATTTATATGTAATATATCATAAAACGAAACTCATTGGCTTATTAGTAAGCTTATTAGCAAGTTTATTTTATAGCCTATTTGCAAACGGGCTTGAAGTTTAAATCTAAGTTCGGGTTTGTCTCATTTAAATAAAAATGTTTCATTGTTAATTCGAGTTCAAATTGTTTACTAATCAAATTTGAGCCAATAGAAACTTAAAGTAAGTTAATCTCAAGTAACTCATGAGCAGCTCTACAAGCTGTGAACTTGTTTATATTAAGAGTGCAAATATGAAATAAAATTATAAGTTTCACATAATAAATTTAATAGTCACTTATAAAATGCTTCCATGAAGTGAACAATGCTTAAAAACTTAGAATTTTCATCTAATAAATGAAATAGAAGAGTCTCATACTTTATTATCACATGTCAATATGTAGCTTTTGACTTATCGATTAAAATACAACACCTTCTCCAACCTTTGGATTGAAATTACAGATTTCACAACAATGAGCGAAGGACTCTAAAAACTCATATGGATATCAGCTGAAATAAATTAGGACGAAAAGCACTTTCATAACACAAAAATGAATTATCTATTACAATGAAGATTTGATTACATAACTGATCAAAACACCCAAAACCTTATGAAGAAGGGAAAAAAAAAAAAAGGTGGAGTATATGATTGGCGATTGGTCAAGTGCAACTCTTCCTATTGAAGAAGAAATAATACTTATATAAAAACAGACTTATAACCATGTTCAATCAAGTTTTTAATTAAAAAGAAAAAAAGAGCCATAAAAGTTTTAATCTTACTTGTAAAATGAATAATAACCTATGGAAGTTATCAAATTTAACTCACTAAATGAACTAATTTAAAATATCTAGAACCATTTGTAGAGGGTCATTTATGTAATTGGGCTTTTGGCTCAATTTAATGCCACAGGCCGATATTCTAGGCTAGTGACAGGGCATAGGAGACCGAGTCAAATAAGAAATGTTATAAAGAGATTTGGCTTGGTAGACTCGGAATAAGGATTGTCAGATTGATTCATTCCGCTATCGACCTAATTTGGTTTTCTTGTGCGCAAAAGTAGACTTCAAAAATATCTTTAGCTAATATGAGTTTTATTTGACTAAAATAAGTTCTAAGCCCCCTTTATATTGAAAAAAGGTTATTTTAAATAAATAATAGGTTTCTTTTATATTATGAAAACCCTCTTTCCAAGCTCATTTTCAAGCCCAACCATTACTAAAGAAAAGAAGGCTTCAATCTCAGCTGTAGAATCCTTAGGAATGATTTAAAAGCTAGCATTTATTTTCAACATCTATAAATAGGAGGCTGCTCTTCTCATTTAGGTCAAGATTCTACGTATTGGTAAGATCGAGAAACATGGAAACTCTACTGAATCATCTTCAAGAAAGATCAAAGATCAAAGCACCTATTTTACGAAAAACGAGTTAAGAACAATTGAATCTATCTTATTTAATTTTCTGTCACACTCGCGCATTCGAGAAATCGTTTTGTCTATTCCTCCTCCCTCGCCTCTTCTGCGACATCCTACATGTGTCATCAGTTTAGAATTTCTCTTAGGTCGACCGTCGCCTATCGCAAATGATCGACTAACTGCAATAACCCCACTATACATCATTTTATGCAATTTTTTATTGTGAGTTCTCGGTCATTTTGAGAATAGAGAGGGATATAAACAAGATATTAATAAGACAAGTTGTTAGAGCATCCCTCTCATGGATTCTTTGCATGAGTCCCTATGTTAAGGACATCACTTTTTGAGATCCTTAGCAATAAAAAAAGGTCATTCAATATATTTGGATCATCTACTAAAGCCATCAAAAGTAAGGTTTTTCACGTCTTTTTATGATTCTTTTATATATTTTTATTTTTTTAAATGTATTACATGAAAGTATAAGAGACTTACAAAGTTTAAAAAGATATGAAGAATCCATATGAAGAACTTTAGCAATAAAGTGGCGATGTTCTTAAAAAAAAGAAGGTTTTTAAAATGTCTATATGGCATTTTAAGGATATGAGGTCTTATGGAATGTGGATGCTCTTATATCAAGTTCGAACAAGAACCTATCTACACAGATAAATTTAACATAATTAAACAAACTTGATATATATAGGTAATTGTACTACATTTGAACAACCAACTATAGAGAACTTGTGACATATGGATGAATCTACCATATATGAACAAATCCTATTATACATGCATGGAAGTTCTTGTTTAAAACTGCCTAACAAAAAATTTTATTTTAAGGCTACTTATACTAAACTTCCCCGAGATAAACTTATAGTAAGAGTGCGGAAAGAAGAGGGAAGGGTATTAAGATCAGCTTTTCAATATTCATGATTTGGTCTAAATGGAAATATTAAATTACTAATAGAAAGGTGTAATGAGTAATAAACGCGGAGCAAGCGGAACAGGAAAGGACAGAAAGTTAAGAAAATTAAAATTTTTATGTTAATGATTATTAAATTACAAAAAAATTTATGATTATGTCATATTTTTTAATAGAAATTATGTGTAAACTATTTAACAACTCAAGTTCACAAGTAATTATGATCATATTATTCAAATACTTAATATATCACTTATTATATTTATTTTAATGGTCATGATTTACTATACTATTCCATAGATGATTTAGTCTCAAAAAATCATTATTAGAAAGAAATGAGGAGTTATTCAAGTTTTCATAAGAGTCCTTGGATTCATTTCTGTTCATTATCTCCCCTTTCTAACAAAAAATTGTAATTATTTGTTATATTTTATTATTTCTTGAAGTTATCTTAATTTATTTATAGTATTTGTAATATACAAGTAAATAATACATAAAGAAGGATAAAAGTGTCAATTGATATAAATTATAAGGTTAAAATGGTCAACAAAATCTAATTTTAGTGAAATTTTGATCACATGACAGACGCATGATGGAAGATGAAAAGTCACAAATCCTTATATATTCTTTCTTTGTTCTCTTCTCCAGCAAAACTCTAAACCTAGATTCTTATCCTCTGAGAGATTATAGCTGCCAAAGAATTCAAAAGTCCAGATCAAGTAACTGAATCACTATTTTTGTTTTAAGATCTTATGGATTATTAGATTTCTTAGGGTTTGTTTGTTGAATTTACAGTAGAATTGGAAAACATATATATCGGGTTTGGAGATTTGGTTTTGTTGGTCAAAGGAGATCTTGGAAGATCAGATTCAGGTAATCACAATCTTATATTTCCTTTAGAGTCTTTCAATCTATGAATTATCTTAGGATTTTCTTTTGTCTTGAAGGAGAATTGGAGAAACGATTCTAATTTTATTGGAGATCTAAAGAGTAGGTGTTTAAGGAAGATTGGGGATCGGATTAGGTAATTGAATAACCATTTTTCCTTTAAGATATACAACTTTATAGTTTCTTAGAATTTTCTATTGTTTGAAGGGAGATTGGAGAAACCCTTAATTATCTGTAGATCTGGTTTTGGTGTTAAGATGATTAAGAATTGAATTTAGGTAAATATTTTAAAGTTTTAATCTTTATGATTTTATAAAATGGTAGTTGTTGATTTCTGATATATATGGTGTTGAATGGAGTTCTAGGGTTTGGAGAGGTATTTGAGGAGACTTGTTGAATTGAAGGATTTTGGTGTTATGATTATGGAAAAAGGTATAGATTTGATATTATGTTGAAATTTGGGTTTTAGATATGAATGGATTTAGGTTTATCTGATGAGATGTATTTTGAATTTTATCTATTTATGTTATCAGGTTTTGTTCAATTAAGAGTTGTATTATAAAACAAATTTGGTGATTTAGAGTACTGTTCCTGGAATTTGATAAAGGTATGACCTAACCTTATTTGTTATATGTGCTTGTAGGTTTAGATTTGTTTGTTGTGTGCGTAGGATTAGAATATCAAGCTAATCTAATTCTATATAACATATAAAATTGTTTTGTTGCTTGTGTTTGGTCTTTGGTTAGTAAAGACCACGCAGAGTATGATACTAACGCGGCACCTTAATGATTATGTATGAGGTTGTCCCGAGTGAACTCGTGCATAGAATTATGGTAGATTAGATTTTAAGCTGCGGTTGTGGATGATTCTCCAACACCAATATATTTATACCAATATATTTATATATTGTTTATTTTTCGGGTCATGAGAAACTCCAGGTTTGGAACTAGAGTACTATAGTTCTAAATTGTGTTTTTGCTGATTAATCAAAGATAATAAATTCTGTTCATTGCATTAAGATTAGTTGCATGAAAATATGCATATATGTATGTTGTGTGTCATTTGCATTTTGTTTGTGGTTTGGCGTACTGGGCATTTTCGCTCATTCTTTTATCATTTTCAGTTGCAGGTGAGGATCCAATTATGTATGACATATTAGAATATGACATTTACGTGGATGAGGGAAATGACGCTAGTAGAATAGACTATCCTGCTGACATTTAAGATGTTATAGATCCTAAAGATAGACTTGGAAGATGATGTGAAGTTTTAAAAATTTACTTTTTATAAACTTTGATATTGTTGCAAGTTCTATTTGAGTTTATGGACTATTAGTTATGTTGGTTCTGGTTTATGCCAACAAAGTGTTTTCTTTAAGAGAATTGATTATGATATAACTTAAGTAGGTATCCTTTATAACAGTTTATGAAGATTTCTATTATGTATACTTATGGTTTATAAATTTTAGCCTTGGCGTGTTCTTATAAAGAGAATGACATGTGATGAGTTGTAATGTCCTTATTTTAGGGTGTTACGGTATTTTTTAAAAACTAATATGGCTAATTATCTAAAACTAAATAATTAATGATGACAAAAAGATGACTTGTTTATTAACTTTTATAAAACATTAGGGTTTGAAATCTTAAAAAATAAAGAAGGAGGATTCAAATAAAAGACGATGAAATATTAGGATTAAAAATATATATTTTTCTTTTAAGAAACTAGAAAGTGATATCAAAATATACCTATTCATTTTGATATTATTATAATATAATACAAATATAAACGACTGGAAATTTCTATAATTGAGCAACGCTTTTAAAAGTATTAGTTTTATTAAATTATTAAATAATCCAGATTTATATTTTATTATTAGTGAACTATTAAAATACCTTTCATATATTAATTTTTATGATTATTTTATTGGGAATTATGAATTAAATCTTCTGTATTCGGATGGTAGAAGTTCATATAGTAAACTTAAAAACATGAAAAAAACTTCTCTATTTGCGATTTTAACATATATCGTTCAAAAGACGCGTTCTCCTGGGTCCCATCCGAAAATATCTGCCACCAGCATACCCGACCTCGTACAAAACTAGCCGATGACAAAAGCCAAAACACATGATCACGTGGGACCATGTGAGTACACGTGCCTATACTTCCACACCTAAACAGACTAACGTGTATATACAAGGGTGATCAGATGCATACACCTCAAGGCTCACAGACAATACGGACCGTTGATGTTGTGGAGTCTTCCCAGCCGCAAAGGCTCATCCTCTATAATAATGCCACGTACCCCTCCACTTTTTAGTCAATGCTACGTCATTTGGGGCCCACTAACGTTGACGTTTATTGCAAAGATGACTCGACGAGACGGACATAAAACGTTAGATATGTTTTTGTCGGTGGTTCTTCTCTTCATCTCTTGACACGTGATATCCACCACTACAAATCAGTGCTCGGAGGAGTGCTCAGCTAAAGTAGAGGTTCAAAATTTTTAAACCCGAGATCGATCTGAAATAATTCTATATAAATTTGAATTCGGCTTAATTAAATTTGTATAGAATCAGTTTATTGAAAAAAAAATATTTTTAATTTTAAAATAAATAATATTAATATGTAACCTCAATTTGAGCTCGATAAAGCTTGATTAAGCTTACGAGTTAATCAAACTAAATATATGAAATTTGAGTCTGACTCAATTATTCTCGAATAAAATTCGAATAAATAATCAGTTTGATTCATTTGCATCTCTAATTACGCTATGGTTTTTGTTAAATACAAATGAATTGATTCCATACCTTATCATGCTAATTTTCAACTTGAGTTTCATTAATTTAACCAACTTCACTAGAAGCGATCCTAAACATGTTTAAATTTTCTCATATTAAATTTGTTTATACTTAATATTTCAAACTGGCCAAAAAACATAAGACTTACTTTTTAAAATATATTTTATTTAAAATTTAAATATAAATAATACTCCGAATTGACTTGAGTTAAATTAGACTCAAACTCAATTGGCTCAAGCTATTTAAATTAAATAATATGAGTTTTAAGCTTGATTCAACAAATTACATAATATTATGTGTATAAGTGAAAAGTGTAAAAAGTTCTTTTTTTGAACTCTTAACAAGTAATTTATGTTATGAAGTGGGTACATATTGGTTTGATTTCATTTATTTTTTTGAGAAAAACTAAAACATAATTTAAGTTCATTTTCTTTCTTTTGTTTTATGCCAAGCCAAATCATTAAATAATGGTTTGATTCACATCTGATTACAGTTAAATCAAAATTTTAACTGAAAAAATGTTTACAATATTTTATATTTATAAGAATATCTAAATATTGATATTAAAGATAATTGATACTTGATGATGACTATATATATATATATATATACTATTTAGTTTTTAAAGGGAATTATAGACAATGATTGGTATTAAGTATTTGACATCTCTATCGGTGAAAGCACATAGAAATATAAAATGTATAATTACATATATAATTTAATTGCTATAACTTTTAAGAGGAAAAAGGAAAAAAGAGAGACTACTCTAAAAAGAAAGACAAAAAAAAAAAAAAAACAAAAAAGGCTACTAAAATTAGAAACCATGGTAAAATAATTTATAAAATCATCACATTTACAATCTATAGTTCTCCACAAAATCATTCAATTACTAGTTAGATATCTACTAACAAAATACATTATTAACTAATACATAGTAAAATGACAAAAAAAAAAAAAACTAATACATAGTAAGATCTAATCCATACTCCTTCACAAAACTATTGAGTCAATTACCTATCAACAAAGTATGTTAAACAATTAATGCATGATAAGATTTATAACAAAATAACGTAGTTTATACCATACGAAGTTAAAACGATTAACAAATAAACATCATTTAGTCACTAATCAAAGAATATATCTTGATTATGAAAAATTTAAAAAAATAATAATAGCAAATTAATATTCACCTATATTCATTAAGTAATAAATATCATAATAAGACCTGACCTTTAATTAATCATCTTGAGGAAATTTATAGTTATAATATATTTTTCTAAAAATGTTTTGTTCAGTTTTACGGATTGATTTGATTTACTCTTTCAAACTAACTATATATTTATATTGTTTTGGATTGAAAATTTTTTATACCAAATTACTTAAAAATCATATTTTTTATTTGACTTTTTTCGGTACAACTAGTTCTTTTACCCAATCCTATTTATACATTAATCAATTGGATCCTACTATTAAAGGGTAAGAGAATATTTGTCATCGTATTTGTTATAGAAAACTCATAATTAAATGATAAAGCCTAGAGTATCAGGTGGGCTGGAGAGAGTTTACTATAGTTTATGGTATACTTGATATACTATGATAAATAAAGAACAACTAATGATGATTTTCTAATATATATATATACCATTTATCTACCTAATTTATATTTGAATATATATACACACACACGTACTCAAATATTTTATTTTCTAACATGCTTATCCTTGTTTAAGTAAGGTTTCTTTGCCCTGCTAAGCTTAGTGAAGAAAAATGTACAGCCTTATAAATCAACAAGCAACTGAAAGAAGAAAATTTCAATTTTTGTCAAGCTGTATATACACCTCAAGTATATGGATAAAAGGAATGCCAAAGGAAAAGAAAATAGATGTGTGCACCCAAGAAAATGTACTTTACTAAGCTTGGCAGGGTAAAGAAACCTTGCTTTGATAAGTATAAGCATGTTAGAAAATATAATAAGAATAGGGTATATAAGAATAAGTTGAGATGTTTTACGCAATGAAGAAGGACATTTAGCTAGATCTTGTACAAAAAGGAAAAACAATAACACTATGACCAGCACATTAGTTGAGACAACAAATAAAGACATTTTAGCCATAGATGAAGATATGAGTAATACAGAAACTATTTACTGTATAGTAGCAACAATAGATCCACAAGGAATAAAAATAGTAGAGTTTGATGATGAAACATGAGGATGAAGACATTGCAGGATGTTTTCGAATCAACAAAATCCTTACAAAAAATAGATAGAGATAAGCTATCAGAATGAAAAGTTGGATCTTCTCAATAGGATGTTGTAGGACATAGGAGAAAATGTCATTATGAATACAGAACAGAAAATAGAACGTACACATAGTTGAGCACAAGGAAAAGGATTGGACGATCATCATTGCAAATTTTGTACCAATTATCCAATTAACAAATTGAGATACCAATGCAAAGAGTGCATGATAGAAAGCCGCAAACCATATCTAGAAAAAAGAGGTAAAAGATTTCAATGATGGCTTTATAGCTAGGGGAGTTATCAACAAGATGCAACAAAAGAAAGAATTACAAGAATAAAAAGGGAAAAAAAAAATGCTATAGCGTCCGCTTTTGCTCCTTAGGCCATCGAAATTATTTCTTGAAATATCGTCAAAATTCGCAACTGTTGTAGCCTTAAATGGTTTCTGCGAATACTATTGAATGTATTACCTGTTGGAATTCAACAAGAATATACTTTGGAATTAGTTACAATATGTCAAACGAACATTTATTAAGTATTTGTTTCTTATAGTGAAGATGAAGTTTTGTATTTGAAATTTGATTGTTGGCTTTAGACAAGATTGCTGCTAGTAATTCATTAAAAAATAATTATATTAGTTCAAGAATTAAATTATTTTCATCTACAAAATCAATCACTTCTCTTTCAATTATTATTATTATTATTAAGACAAATTTTCTTTCATTCACAACCTCGTTATATATATATATATATATATATAATTGTTTTCCTATTATTAACTATACTTTTTTTTCTCTCAAGTAAAATTATGATAAAAAAATGAGTTATTTAAATTCTCTTTCTTCACATTATAAAAGTAATATAAGAAATAAAGCAAATGTGAATAAGTATTAAGACTCTGCGGGAAAACACGTGAGTTCTGCTTAAATATATTACTTTTGGCATAGGTATTGTGTGTAGTGACTACACATTCAACTAGTATACATAAATCTTTATAATATTAATTGGTTTAATAAGATTCATTTTAATGAAACGTTATCTTAATGATACACATGGTATCTATCCAGATGAAATAACTTTTTGAATGATATATAACTCATCACTTGATAATTAATAGTATAAACCCTTTTAGAGATTCTGTTTGGATCATTGTATTTTTATCTTATCATATTTGTATTGTATCTGCATCTATATCTATAATGTTTGGTCTGTTTATGAGCAAAACTGTTAGTTTTGTTGTTGGTATCTATTTAAAAAGAACATAAATATAATACAAAAATGACTAGAATATAATAAAATAATAAGAAGCTAAAAATATATTATTGATGATATCTTTATGCATTTGGAACATAAATTCTATTGATTATCAAGTGATGAGTTATAAATCGCAAAAAAAAGTATATAGCTTATATGTAATAAATTAAAAAAAAATATATACTTTTAGTATATTCATGTTTTCATTTAGGACCTACTTAAGTCAAATCGCCAACCCACCACGCCTACCACTTTTTCGACTTATAACCTACAACTTTTCTACGTAATCTACCACACCTATCATTTTTTTCCACCTACCATACCTACCATCTTTCAAACAAACCTACAATTTTTATCTTCCTTAAAAATCGTTTTACACGACTTAACCCAAGTTTTTTTCATTTTTATATAATAATTATATATTGGTGATATCTCTATACAATAAAATTATTTTAACAGATTTGGTCTATTTTATCGACTTTTGTGTCAAGTGTGGGGTTCTCTTGATTGGTAATCTAATTTTAGATGTTTATAAAAATTAATGGATAGAGATTCAAAACCGCAAGCTGTCCTCAAATTTGATGAATTTTATAGACCATCCGATAACTTTTTCAACAAAAAATGTCTATAATTAAATATAATATCTCTTTCTTTCTCTTTTCATTTAGAGGAATCTTAGCTGCCTAGATCTTCTCGTTTTTTCCCTTTTTTATAATATTATTTGTTATAATAGATAATGGATCATACGTGTAAGTGACATGTGATACTATTAGATAGGTACGTAAAAGCTTGAACCCTGGAAAGAAAAAATTTTTAAAGATAACATGAAATTTGATATTTCAAGTAAGGACTCTAAGGTCTCCGAATTCTCTGGGAAGGACTTATTTTCTGAATATAAATGGGACCCAATTTTCCAAGTTGAAAAATCACCCAATGTAGAATCCTTCTGAACAATTTCTTAAAATTCTCTCTCTTTCTATCTTTTGTTATTCCTCGCTGAGATTTTGAGGTTTTTTTCTTCTGGGTTCAAGATGACTGTCTCCGTTGAGAAGCCTAATAACTTTGGTAATATTTTTTCCCTTTTCATATATATTTCTTTTCTATCTATTTATCTATTTTTTTTTAAGAATTAATTAAACCTCAGTTCATGTTTTGATGCCTTTTGATCTAATTTTATTATTTTTCAACTTTTCATTTTAATAGCTTTTTCCAAAGTTTATTTATTTATTCGCACTGCAAATATTGTGATAAAATAATGTTGTTATTCGAATTTTTTTCATGAAGAAACTGCCTCTTTTCGTTTTTAAAGATAAATTTCTTATTGTTTTCTTGATTGTTAAAAAGTTATACGATTTTATCTATTTATTAAATCTTTGTTTTGAAACATTGTATCACAGAAGTTGAAGAGAGGACGAAGAGCGAGCCTGTGAAGGAGGAGAAAGAAGTGGTGTTGGATGCTGGTTTTGTCGTGCCACATACCAATGCTTTTGGCCAATCCTTTAGGTTCGTTCTATTTCCAAATTCATATCTATGTGCAAATTCAATACTCTTAAGCAATGCACCCTTCCTAAAAAATCTAAAATTGCAGCCGTTTTCCTTTTTTTTTTTTTATTTACAACTACGAAAAGGGATCTAGTCTGACCAATTCAGTAGAAAATGGGTGCTTATACCACACTATAATAAGAAAAAAGATTTAATCAACATGATACATTACTTATTTGCATGAATAGCGAGCAAGTATCGATTATTATACAATTATCCACGTCCATATAGGGATTTATTTAAAAAAGACATAATCCTAATCATGGTTGCTAAATCACCATTTTACTATTCATCCAAATGCATAAAATAAGTAGAATAATGAAAAATTATATAAAATTGATAAAATAGTAAACATGTAGATTTGTTTATCTATAATTTTATGTAAAATCTACACCTAAACAATTTTGTATCTATTTTAATTAAAAAAATAAAATTATAAACTTATAAGAATTATATATTTAATTCATAATTTTAATAATTATATACCTAATTGTAATATTTGCAATAAATTAAACAATATATGGGGTCAGAATCAATTATACAATCTTTTTCTACCAATACACAGACATATAATATACCTTTTTTTTGTCCCCTCGATAGCTGTGCATACAAAGTGAAATTTGATTCTTTGTCGTATTTATAAGTGGACAAAGACTTTTAAGGATCAGATCTCATGGGGGAAATCAATAAAAATTTTGTACACATCCCAATGAAATCGGGCTTCAGGGACAAAACCTGTTAAGAATGGGCCTCTCATTGGCCCAACTTCACTATGGCTAAAATATGTAACAGGCCCAAACACTGATTCACTTTCTCCAGTCTTCACACAACATATATATATATATATATATATATATGTTGTTGAAAATGTTACTCATTTTAAATGCATTATATTGCAGGGACTATGAGGTTGAAAGCGAGAGGAAAGAAGGAGTTGAGAACTTCTATAGGACCAAGCACATCAACCAGACATATGACTATGTAAGCCATATTAAATTTAAGTAATTCAAACCCTGGTTAACTTAATTATACACTAATTATCTTCCTAATTATACTAACAGGTTAAGAAAATGAGAGAGGTGTATGGGAAATTGGACAGAATGGAAATGAGCATTTGGGAATGCTGTGAGCTTTTGAATGATGTGGTTGATGAAAGTGATCCTGATTTGGATGAACCCCAAATTGAGCATTTGCTTCAAACTGCTGAAGCCATAAGGAAAGACTATCCTAATGAAGATTGGCTTCACCTAACCGGTCTCATTCATGGTAAGCAATGCCATGTCTATTTTGTAATTTATATAATTAACCATAGCACCATCTTTTAATATTAAGATATCATAATTTTACAAAAATGGGTATTCTTGATTCTATTTGTTGATACAAACAATTGAATACCACATCAAATTCGAGTTAAAAATATGTTATATATGAATACCATACTTTAAAGAGTTTTCAGTTTAATTGATTGATTTCATTTTGTTTTGTTACTATGTTATAGATCTTGGGAAAGTGCTGCTTCTCCCTCAATTCGGTGGGCTTCCCCAATGGGCTGTTGTTGGGGACATATACCCTGTTGGTTGTGCTTTCGATCCGTCCATTGTTCTCCACAAGGTCAATTTCTTCTTATTCATAATTGATATTTACCTTATCTTATTCAATGATTTTATTACCAAAATTGAAAATCTAATCTAATATATGTTTCCTTCTTATTACAATAGTATTTCAAGGAAAATCCAGACTACAACAATCCTGCCTATAACACCAAGAATGGAGTTTACTCTGAGGGTTGTGGATTGGACAAAGTGATGATGTCATTTGGGCACGATGACTATATGTACATGGTATCTTTCTTGAATCCTTAAAAGAAAATAATCATACCTTATCAATATGTGTAAATTCAAATTAAATATTTTATGTTTTGATTTTTTAGGTTTGCAAGGAGAATAAGAGCACTTTGCCATCTGCTGGTCTTTTCATCATCCGCTACCATTCCTTTTATGGTACCTAGCATTAGAATAAATACGATATTTATAAGATTAAACTTTTTAGATTTTTTGTTTACATAATAGTGGATAATTTACCAAATGTCATTACGATTTTGCAGCATTACATAGAGGAGGTGCATACAAACATTTGATGAACGAAGAAGATCATGAAAATCTCAAGTGGCTGCACATATTCAAGTAAGATCTATACTAGCAAATTTTTTTAATTTCCTAGTCATGAATGAACATTATAAATTATTTGCTAATTTTTTTATTCTCTTTTTTCCCTTGTAGCAAATATGATCTCTACAGCAAGAGCAAGGTCCGTATCGATGTTGAGAAGGTCAAACCTTATTATATCTCTCTCATCAACAAGGTAAATATAAATAAAATTTCATACATTCTATATTATTTGCAATAATTCCAAATTCATTTCATTATTGTATGGTTTCTAATGATTTACTTTATTATTATTATTATTATTATTATTATTATTTTGCAGTATTTCCCCGCAAAGTTGAAGTGGTGAATTTGGTGTGTCTCCAGGCTAGATGGGACTACAGGAATCGTATTTCAGTGTCTTTTTATGGGTGGTCATGTATTTAAGTCCAATTTAACACACTATAAAATAAATAAGTGTGATACTCAATAAAGTATCGATTTTATTTTATTTATTTGTATATTTTTATTACTTTTATGCATTTTTAGTACCTGCTTACTTGGTTGTAATCAGTATATGTGAATGTTCTCGGAATGTGATTAAAATCAAAGACCTTGTCTATATCATATATAATAATTCACCATCAAAATCCTAAAAATGATTATTTAATAAGAACAAAATTTATGAAATAATAATCACCTATTGTTTAGTGCTAGACGTTTTTATCGCTGCTTTTCCATTAAAATGGAACATAATCGATTTTTTGTCCTATTTACACAATGTAATACAAAAGGATTCTACAAGATTGGCGCTTAATATTTGCTATATAACCAAATTGCTTATCGAGGTACTTTTATGGTTTCATCGACAACCGTTACATAATGATGGGACCATCATAAAATTTTCTTTACTTATTATCATTATCATTATTATTGTTATTCATTCATTCATTCATTCCGGTGAACTACATTTAAAAAGTTACCGAACTTTCACAAAAGACAGGAAAAAAAAAGGTTGTTTTCTATTTCAAGAAATATGTATAAATTCAATTACCGAACTATCCATACATGGCAAAAGAAAAAAAAAAAAAAGAACTATCCATACTGTACCATTGTGGTATTAATTATTAATTCAGAAACTTGTACTATTTTATATCTAAATAGCACATTTACACGTCTTGTAATTAATAACATTTCTTTTAATCCTAAAGATATTAGATTTGAATCTCCTTCTTCATTGAATGAAAAAAAAAAAAAAAAAGCCGAAATACTTACAGTCCTAGTACTAATAATAATAATAATAATAATAATATAATAATAATAATAATAATAGGCTTCCTTGTAAAGGAACAACTATTAATGTTTGGACCATCAATGTCTATTTAAGGTTAATACATGGTCTATCCATTACCAAATTGCAACGTTACACAAAATTGCAATTAGTTCACTTTTCCTTTTTCCCACAAATTCGGCCCAAATTAAATGAAGCTTACGATAGATTAAGTCTTCTAACATTATAAATATGACCCTCATTTGGATTTGCTGTATTCAAAATTGATCATCTCCTCCTTAACTAAGAAGGATTCGACATGGCACAAACACAACAAATCCTTGTGTGTTTCATTCTCTTTTCCATGGTTGTTTCTACATGGTTGCAATGTGAGGCTGCTCGTATATCACTAGGTAATGCAAATTATGCTCCTACAGTACTATAATTTTCTTCTTAATTTTTCTTTTCAAATTCATAGTTGAAGATAAATTCAAGATATATACGAAAAATCTACAGGATCCCATTAACGGGAGTCCAATTACCTCAGTGTTTGTGGAATTGGCTAATATAAATAACAATATTTGATAATGTCGATCTACATATGCTGTCTTATTTTCAAGAAAAGAGAAAAAACACAGATAAGTCTTGATGGAGTATAGTTTGACTTTGAAAAGTTTCATTTTAGTCTATAAGGCATCGATTTTATTTTTCTATTTTTTTTTTTATTTTTTAAATCTATTTATTATGTTGTACTTAAAATCTGCATAAAAATGTTTTATAATATAAATCGGGTCCTGCTAGCAGTAGTAGATATCCCATTTTGTTCTTATGTTTAACTTAACTTAGTTTTTAGGTCAATATACAAATTGAAAAGACTATATAAAGAAAGCGAAAATTTCACAAAGTCCAAAAAAAAAAAGTGAAAATTGAGAAAACGTAAGAAATTATTGAAAACCGAAAATGAAAGAATAATACAAATACACATATAAGTATTAGTAACTGGTTTGATCGAGGAAGCATGTAGAGGTATTAATAAAGGCGGGTCCAAGCCTACATTAAGGCATGACCTAGTTCAGTGGTAAAGCACAAGTTCGTGCTATGCTTGGTCCGATGTAGGAATAAGGGAAGCTAATTAATGGATTGGAATTGACCAAATCAAAATTTTCACATTAAAAATGTTAGGAGAAAGCCTAACCTTAATAATGATAATAACAAAACCAATTAATCAACCTATAATTAGAAGTTAAATCTTCTCTTGCCTAAGCAATAAACAATAAAACAATGTGGAATTATAAAACAGATAACACCGGGATATAATGTGGAAAACCTAATGCGGGAAAAACCACGGAACCGGCAACGCTCAAATCTTCCACTAGAAACAATGTAATGAGATTATAAGTTTTCTTCACTAGATTTGTCTAGTGAATCTCACAATTCTTCACCGCAACCGGTGGATTACAAACAGGAACAAGATTTTTCTTCTAGAGTTTCTCACTTTAGGATTCTCTCTCTCTCTCTCTCTCTATCTATCTATTTATCTATCTAGACTTGAGAAGAGGCACACCACTTGTTCCTTACAAACGCTAGGACAATAAGGAGAATATATATACAACAACACAAGGAAAACAAATAGACATTCAAGGCTAGCACGTGTAAAATCAAAGTTGATGGCGTTGAAAAACGCTGTTGTTCTGAAAAACATGCGCCAGCTCAAAGCCGGCAGTGTACCTGCCTACGCGGCAGCATTGGAGCCGATGTTGAACTCCTGTTTTACACAACGCTTGCTATAATTTGATCAAGGCCGGCGATGCTCCTTTCCCAACTATTAGTGTACAATATCAGACTTCTTTGTTTTACACAAAAAATTCTCTTTATTCAAATCCTGTTTTAAGTATATCTCATATACTTAGGATATCCTTCATTCAAAATCTTCTAAATGTAAATCATATATTTAGGATCTTCTTTGTACAAGCGTGTTGGTCCATTCCTACTTTGATTTCAAAGTCTTTTAAATATATATCCGACATATATTTAGGCTTCTTTGGTTATAAACCCATATGAGTTGAATCTATAACCCCAACAAAAACGGTTAGACTAAGATCAAGCATGGAATAAGGGGGAAAAGGGAGATAAAATCAAGCTGATTTATTAGCAATCCGAGCTTTATCCAACAATTCATGGCAGCTATAATCGATAGGACCGTCGTTAAGATAAAAACAAAATGAAACAAATAAAAGTGGAAGAAAACAACCTAAAAAAATCATTTAGGTTTGAGTTTTTTAAATATGGGACCAAATCCATGCACTCTCTCTAGAAATTTTCAATTTCTTAAATTGAAAACCACGATTTGATTGTCAACTAATTTCCATCCATGTATAATTACTGTCATCGCCACCACCACGAGAACACACAAGTTGGGACCAATCTATCACCACCATTGTATCGGTTATCGCCAAAAAGTTCAATCCAATACCTCAAAGCCTTTGACAACCACTAGAATGAACCGACCAAGCTAGTACCCTATATTAAGCCTCTTCATCGACCTGAGTCCATATTCGACCTCTAACTTATACATTCAACATAGTTTATTTCTCTTATTTGCCTAATTTTTAAAATTTTGTCATTTAGTCTTTAAAAAAAGGAAAATAATGAGAAAAATAGAAACAAAAAAAGAGTTGATTTAGTCAATTTTGAAAATAAAGTTTCGGGTAGGATTTTCAGATTTAGGGTTGAATTGATGTCTAGTCTGTTTAGGATCATAAGTCAAATTAGATTTTTAAGTAAAAATTAGAGGTCTTCTCCTTCCAAAAAATTAGAGTTTCTAAAAATTTCGGGGGTTTTACTTTTACAAAATTGATTCTCGAAAAATTCACGCCAGAGTTGAGATTTTTCATAAATGTAAGAATCAAATTGTTTTTTATTTATTTATTTTTAAGTTAGGTTTTAGGGTTTTCACAAATTACTGGCATTTAACTTAAGGTTTATTAGGATTTTCACAAAATAGAAAAGGAAAACATTTAAATATGTAAGCATGAAGAACCTAGAAAAAAAAAAAAAATTAACACACTAAAGACTTTTTTGAAGAAAAATAAATTACGTTGACATTATCCTAAAAATAGTAGGTCAGTGGGTACTTAAATATAAAGCGGTGGTACAAATTGAAAAGTAAAACTCCGAAAATTTAGATTTTTCATAAAAATAGAAAACAAACATTTCCTTATCTGGTATCTAAATTTAAAAAATTTGGATGCTTGGAACTTGGACCAAAAAATTTAGTTCGAAAGTATCTTACCATTAAAATAAATATAATAATTAAAATATTAATTATTTTATTAGTTTGATCATGACTGGATATGATATAAATCGTTGTATAATCAACAGGATCGATCTATCAAAATTAATGATGTAACTATGAAATTTTGGAAGACCCCTATATTAGCTTAAATTTTCCCACACGTCCAATCTAAACCCTTCTTATACTTCATCATCAGTTGAAGGCAGCACCAAATACTTTTTGAACTCCTCCACCCAACACCCACCACCACCTCCCCTTCCCCTTCCTCTCTTCCCCCCCCCCCCCCCCGGCCGCCTTTTTTTCATTTTAGAAAACATACGTTTTAAAGTGTATTGTCGAGAAATTTAATTACGTTGAATGCCCACTATTTATAAATAAAAATTAAGGAATAAGTGTATTTTTCAGTTCAACAAGTTAACAAGGGTCACAAACTGATAAAATGATTCTTTCAACATTTATTACATATTTAATTTTTTTTCCCACCATTTCAATGGGGAATTAGCCATTCAAAAGATGATGCCAATAATTCATAAAAAACAATATTATCGGTTGTTATATATCATATATATATATATATATTATATATGACGTGTAATATATACTAAATTTAATATAATTTGTTTAGTGCGACGCGATGGTTGTGCTGTTGAGACAAAAGTGAAGTACCACATCGGAACTTACGAGAATAATTTTCCAATATATTAGAGGCGATTGTAAGCCGAGCTTCAACTTGGCTACAAGATGGAGTGAATGGGCATTAACCTGACATATGTTGGGCTAGGCTCAGGAAATTCCCCGGGCCATTCCGTGCAGAGATGCATCCTTGGAAACGAGGGAACTCCGAACTGGAATTCGAATGGGCTGAGACAAGCGTGGAGCCCAAGGATTCTAGCATCGAGTGCTTTGGCCAATCGTACAGTTATTCACTCGCCCTCAAGTTAGGGCAACTGAACGGGCTTACACTCTGTAGCCATATTTTTTTTCTTCTTTTTAATGGATACAAATCTATAAATTTATTCTAAACCACCACTTTGTGGCGAGTGATTGGTTTTTTAAAGAATATAATTATTGATTATTATGAGATTGTGTATATCGAACATAAAATTACTATGAAGCAGGTTCCCTTGAGAATATAAAATTATTGTCTAAAATATTTAGAAGATTGTGTATGATGAAACTTTTCTTCTCGCTTCCTTTTATTTCTATCATATAAATCCAATTAAGGAATAAAATATTCATTTCCTTTGACTAAGCACAACATAAGTTACAAAAAAAAAAAAAAAAACTTTGTAAACTTTGTAGTTGTAATCTACTATTGAAATGGTAAATATTATAATCGATACATAAAAGTTTTTCAATTTTCGCATTTAACCACATGAAGTGAAACTTATAAATTTATTATCTATAAATCTTTAGAACATTTATAGCATGCAAGTAAGATAGTCTATCACATAAATGGATCAAATTTAAATAACAAATTATAATTTAACAAAATTTAAATAGTTAATTATAAAATAGATAAAGTTTATGTATCAAAATTGATATTTTTATTATCCAGATAATTAGCTATAACAATTAGTAATTCTCAAATACCAAACACGATAATTGCCCATTATCAAAAGAGTATATATCAAAGATTGGCAGTAGCAAGTAATGATAAAAATTAAAAGCTGATGGCATGGCCAACTAGTTATATTTTTTTTAAAATGGAAATCATTTTCATATTTTTCAATTTGATATTCTCTGCAATGATTAACTACCACTAGAAGCCATTGGTTGCAATTTTTGCCTTTGACGTTGGGGCTTTAGCTACCTTTAAATGCCATTAGTAATATCAACTTATTGAAATTACTATGATGGTATTTGACCAATTCAAGATTTTGAAATATAATAAATATTATAAAAAATAAAAATATAAAATAAAATCTATGAAGCAAACACGTCCTTCCCATAGTCAAATGTGTACTGAACCATAATTGACTGGTCAAAATAGAAATATCCTTCCATATTGACCCCCAATTTGTAAGTTGTAGCAGATGCCAGGTACTAAT
Organism: Combretum micranthum; assembly: GCA_024138025.1. Taxonomy (NCBI): domain Eukaryota; kingdom Viridiplantae; phylum Streptophyta; class Magnoliopsida; order Myrtales; family Combretaceae; genus Combretum; species Combretum micranthum. The sequence continues at coordinate 322,319 of JAMXBD010001343.1, forward strand.
TACGCCACTTTCTACATTAGGATTGGGCTATTAGCTGGTCATCTAGAACCAATTCTCCACTACCTCTTTGGACACAGCAATTCCAACCATCTAGTGTATAAGTAATGTTTTTAAACCATGCTTGTTGCTTGACCCGAATATGCTAAAAGGTCAAAGATTGATAAGTAAAACTGAATTGAATTGGATATTAATTCATGATTGAACAGGCCATTTTCAAAAATTGTTTAAGTTTAACCGAATTAAGTTGGACAAAAAATGTAGTAACATTGATATATAGTTGTCTAATCCATCAAACTGAATATTAATATAGCTATTTCTTTTCTATTTTTCACTCTTTCCGATCATCTCTTTTTGGTATCTTAAGAGTGCATAAAATATAACAAACTAATAATTGATTAGTTGAAATTATCTTAGTCAAGTAAAATAATTAACAATTTCATCATTTTCAGGGCAAAAAACAACACATAAATAGGAAATCTACTTCCTATAAAACAAAATATGCATACTCTCAAAACAAACAAGAAGTGTGAAAAAAATTCACCATAATGGATATTCGTGTATAAGTTTAAATATGGTATCAAGATTTTAGATGATTAAAAAAAATCGATTAATATTATATAAAATGATGCAAATAAAAAAAATACCATTTTAAGTAATTAAAGAAATGATTCAATGTTGTATAAAGTGATGTAAATAAAAGATTACTTTTTATATTTACATCATGTAAATATAAATAAATGGAGCATGCGATAGCACACTTCAATAAATAAATGGAGCACTTGGTATAATACTTCAACATGTTATGAATCCTTGAAAATCTGTTGTCTCTATATGATATATATATATATATATACATATATAAATAAGGAAAATTTTTATGGTGTGATCGTGTTTCTTAATGAAACTGGTTCCATTCATTATTTTCTTTTATCGTTGTCTTTTATTATATTTTATAGAGTTAGAAAATTGAATAAATCAATAAATAGACACACTTTTCAACATTGTTTATGATATTCACAAAAAGTGAGTACATGGAAATTTCACAAAGTGTTTTATTTAGATTAATATGTACATTTGGTCCAAAAGTTTTTTATTTGTTTGATGCCGATTTGGTGTTTCTATATGGTGTCATCGTCGATAAGTAGGCTTTAGTGGAAAGGTGTTTGCTATCCCTAATATGCTGTTTTTTTTATATCCCTATCAATAGATATCTTACACATGTCTAATAAATTAAAAAAAATATAAATATCCCTAAAATAAAGGAAACACTTCTTGACACGTGTAAGATGTTTATTTGTGGGGACACAATGGAGACAGCAAACTAGGGACATCAAATTTTTTTCCTGCTTTAGTTATTGAAGGAAAATCTTTATAATCTAGACCTCTTCAACTTCTTTTAATGTTGTCAATAATTAATATGTTCAACAAATTGTTTCCATAGGTATAGATTTGCATATGATCCTAGCCAATTTGAGTCTACAAAGATTTGTAGGTTATGGGTCAAAAAAACTTGAACCATGTTAAATTTACCCAAGCCATTATTATGCTAATTCCTTAAATTGAGGTTTCAACTAGTTCTAATCAAGGTTTCTAAACTTATTAAACGAAGAAATTTTTTTTTTATTTTTTTAACTTTTTTTAATAAATCATCCTTTGTACCACTACTAGAAAACTAGCCTTTAGAGACAGAAAATTTGCGACGGAAAATTTCTGTCTCTAAAAAAATGAATTAGAGACAGATTTGCGACGGATTTATGATCACATGAATTATGAATAATCTTCTAATTTTTACATGCTTTTGCGATGGAATTTGCGACGGATTACACATTGATTTACGACGAAAATTTTTCCGTTGCAAATTTGTCTCTGATTTTAGAGGAAAATAAATTATTTTAGCGCCAATTTCTATTTTTTTAAATTCTGTTGCAAATTTGTCTCTAAAATAAATTATTACATATATGTATATATAAATAATTATGTTTAAAATTTATTTTAAATTATACATATCTAATATAATATATATAAATGTGCATTATATAATAAGGAAATATATTATATTTTTAAATTAATTTTATTATATAATAACTATAATATGTATAATCATTTGTTATTTACAACTAATTATTTTATTTATAATATATTTAACATTACAATACATATTTATATATATAAAGTATAAATTAAAAATAGTACTTAAAACATAAATATTATATTTATATCTTACTATATATTCTTTTACATAATAACTTATATAAAAACTCAAATTATACAACTTAATAAAATAGTGTATAATAATAATAAAATATGTTATATGCAAGTAATATCATAAAATACTAATTAAAAAAAAAGTATATTTCAATAATAATATGTAAAATAAAATAATTAATATAAAATGTCAAATTAGTATATTTAAACATATACAAATATTAAATAATATATTATATTTAATAATATATTAATAAATATAATATATATTCATATTATTTATAATTTTTTATTATATATTTATTATGAGTATTCATATATTTTTTAATATAAAAAATTTATTATATATATCTTACATAATTTATATTTACATACTATATTTTATTTAAAATATAATAACATATTTGGGGAAAAAATAATATACTATGTAAAAATATAGTATATTTAAGTAATAAAATATGTAATATATAATAATTAGTTAAATATATTTAAATTGGTATTATATATTATTTTATTAATAATAAATGAAAAATATATTTTTATATTGTTTACATTATATTATAATTTATTAAGTGCAAAAAAAAATAAAATAAAAAAATAAACACATTAATTAAAAATATACAATTTATTAATTTAATATAAAATATTAAATAACTAATGTAAAAAAGTATAATTATATTATATATCATTAAATATATATAAATTTATATGTATAACATTATTTATATTTACATAATATATAATATTTTTTAATAATAATATCATATTTGGAAAAAAAATTATAATTACTATTGAAAATATTAATATTTATAATAAATTATAATTTAAAATAATTATTATAAAATGTAAACATTGTATATATTAATATTATATATTATTTTAATAAAATATTAATGAAAAATCCTTAATAAATATGTAAAGTGAAATTATAAAATAAAAATAAACTATAAAAGATATATAAAATGTTTTATAGTTATAATGTTGTAAATTGTGGTATCTCTTAAATAAACAGTAGTGGAACTTTACTCATGAAGGTACGAATTGGTTTATCGGTTTAGTGCTTGTGAAAACTTCAATATTAAGTGTGCTTACTATGTAGCATTCTATGATGGGTGACCTCTTGGGAAGGATGAATAAGAGGCAAATGTGTATTTTTTTAATAATTTGTCTTAGAATCAGAGACAAATTTGCGACGGAATAATTTTTTTAATATTTACTAATTGGATATTTAAAAATAACTAATTATAAAACAGAGACAAATTTGCGACAGAAATTCCGTAGCAAATTTGCGACGGAAAATAAATCCGTCTCTAAAAGAATTAGCGACGATGATTTTTGAAACAGAAATTTGCGACGGAAATTCTGTCTCTGAAAGTCTTTAGAGACAGATTTTTCACTTTCAGGGACAGAATTTTTTGTCTCTAAAACCAAAATTTCTTGTAGTGTACATATTTCATTTCACATTATATAACAAAATTACAAATTTATAATTAATTGGTCAAAATTTTTGCATTCAAGTAATGAACAATTTTATCATTTTTTTACTAAAAGAAAAAAAAAGTAGAAGAAAGAATGAAAAACCCATGGGATACTATCCTCACATGATTAGTGAAAAAAGAAAGGAATGCACCAGAGTCACTAAGACTACAACTTTGTGAATCACTCACGAGGTAATTGAGCTCAACTTGCCTTAAATTTACTTGAACACGAGGTTAATTTGTAAATAAATAAATAAATTTGAGCTCAAAATAAATCTCATTAATTTAAATGAGCCAAACTCGATCTCTTATTTAGACTTACTAGCCTTAAGCTTACCTATAAGGCTTTGTTTGGCATCATAAAAAAATTATGAAAAAAAGATTGTGGAAGAAAAGAAAGTAGAGGGAATAAATTATTAGAGAATTTAAATCTTTAGAGAATAAAGAAAAGAAAAGTGGATGAAATCTTAATTATTATAAAATAAAATTACTTATATGCCCCTAAAAAGAAAATAAATAATTAAAAAAGGAATGATATAAGAGTAATTCAAAAAAAATTTCCCATTCTCTCCTAATTCTCTCTATTTTGGAAGTGAAAAAATGGTAGAACCCCATATTTACCTTCCCCTCATTTTTCCTTTTTAAAACAACCAAGGGAATAAGATTTAATTTCTCTACGATCATTCTACCCTAATTTTTCTTATTACCATCCAAGGCTTTGTTTGCCATGATGGAATGAGTGAGAAAGGAAAGATTGTGGGATGAAAGAAAATGAGAGAATGAATTATTAGACAATTTGAATCATTTCATGTGTTTGGATAATGAAGAAGAGGAAAGTGGATAGAATCTTAATTATCATAAAAGATGAAATAAGATGTAACGGTAAACTACTTAACCCCTAAAAGATAATGAGCAATTAAAAAAAAAGAATATAAGAGTAATTTAAAAAATAAATTCCATTTCCCTCTTAATTCTCTCTGTTTAGAGGAGACAAATAAATGGTGAATCCAAGGAAAATTATCACAACCATTTTCCTTTCCCAAATCTTTACCTTTTAAAAAAAATAAGGAAATAAAATTTTATCCTCCTATCATTCCTTTATGATTCCCTTATATCATAATTGAGCAATAACTTATCCATCCAGAACCAATACTGTGATAGGTTATTGGACTTGCTAGATCTAACAGATTTGGTACATGGCTTTTGAATCCCTCGAACTAGACATGTTGGGTTAGATCCGAATTGGGACCCAGCTCGAACTTGCCACATATTGGACCTGTGTGGACTCAACTCAACGAGGCGAGTCTTTTCCGTGGAGCGGACCCACTAGGTCCATGGGTCCAAGGAGGGTCTGTATGGATCTGTCCATGAAAATTTTTTTAAAAAAAAAATTCAAAAAATTGATATAAATGGGAAGGATCGGGCTCATCTCGGGCCGACAGATCCATAGTTGGACCTACCCCGTCTCTCTCTCCTGGATGGTTCTGAGTCTCTTATTTTTGGATCTTGACCTAGTAGGTCGGACCCGGATCCGCCCCCGTCCTAGGAAGATGTCTATCTCAAACTACATATATATTTATACTTTTTGTCATCTTCTCCTATTGTAAAATTTTAGAGTATGCAGCAAATTACAAACTAATTTTTTTTTTAGTTAGAATTATCTCATTAAATCAAATTATAAATAATTTCATCATTGATTTAAAAAAAAGAAAAGATAAACAAAAAGAAAAAACCGCAAATGGTACTAATCCCTTTAAAACGAAATACACTTACTCCAAAGCAAGTAAACAAGATAGTATTAACATTTTTGCGTGAAAAATTAACAAGTAGAGTCCCTAAAATTTTATAAGTTATTGCTACTTTGAAATATTAATGATTTTTACACACAATAAAATTTCATAAATAATTTTATAGCTTATGTATTGCAATCACCATCGGCGCCCTTTTATTTTATTATTTATCCAATGTAGTATGATAATTAAACGAAAAAACATTACAATGTTCAAGAAAAAAAAATCATGGAAGGAGTTGTGTCTATTTGGAGATAGATGTATAAATTCAACGTACCAAAGTTTTCATACAAGAAGTTGGGAAATTAGCTACCGGTTTAAATATCATCCGTCAGGATAATTATTCACCCAACCATCTATACTATTTTATCTCAAGTACAAAACCAACCTAAGAAGAAGAATAATAGGCTTCCAAATTGATGGATTTAATTGATCATGGTAGAATCCACGTCCAGTAACAACAAAATTACCAAATTTGATGATACACAAAATTAAAAATTAGTTAAATTTTTGTTTTAACAAAGGCATATCAAAGTAAACGAATCTTTTATTTTTTATTTATTTTTTTTAGGTATTCAGTCAGTGTAAATATAATACTCATTTAGATAATTGAATTCATTACTTGTTCATTTGCTTATTTAATTTCTTAACTTACAAGGCATTGTAATGGCAGAAAAACAATCAATTATTGTATGTTTCATTGTTTTGTTTATGGTTGTCTCTACATGGCCATTGCATGAAGCTGCTGGTGTGTCACTAAGTAATCCACTAATGTTTAATACTTCTTCATTTTAAATTTGCACTACTTTTATTTATTTATTTTTACTGTTCATAATTGAAAATAATTCCTGAAATCACTATAAAAAGTTTCCGTAATATACAATGAGTCCCCCTATCAACTGTTCTAGGACATATAATTGCTAAGAGTAAAAAAAAAAGAAAAAAATTATTCTTTCCCATATTAAATTATTAATCACATTTGAAAAAACGTATGTTTATATTTAATTGAACTTTTTTTTTTGGTTAATTTAGTATGTACAAACTTGTTAGTTTATACTTTATTGATTTCGATTTGATGCTCTTGACCCTCGATTCCATCCCAATCAAACATTATCATAATCTTATTATCGACTCATCAAATCGAAACAATTCCGTTCAAATATAATAAATTATGTCACTTCCTTTGATTCAAGGGTGATGTGCCCTTGTTTTTACCTTTATACGTAATTTATTCTCTCTTTTCTCTTTTATCCTCGTTATATCTTGGATTTATCCTTAATAGTTCCATTTCAACGACAGAGGACACTGTCTATTGTCTTCATGGTTGCAGCAGCGGCGAACCGGTAGGCTGTTGCAAGCCTTGCTGTGATCGTCCTCGGATCAAGCCGGCAGAGTCGCCAAAGGTGTCTCCATAAGAAAGTACCTTAAATCCCAGGTTTATGGGAAACCAGGTTTAATAGGAGCAGCTGATGATCCACAGCACGATGACCAAATTATATGTTATATATCCTCGTGAACCTGTCCAACTCTATAATATAAATGAATAAAAGCTCATGAGGAAGTCCATATATGTTTGTGTCGCTTTTATTAGCATTTTCTCCTCATTATAACTCTACTCAATTGCAATTTCTTTTTTAACATCTTGATCCTATTAATCCCATTCTCCAGCTTTTAATAGCATTTAACAATTGATTCTAACTTTAACTCTTAGAAAATTTTTCTATATGCCATTAGGAAGTTTTATACGATCCCCTTCAATCACTAAATGGTCTAATCAAAATCCATAAATTTGGATCCGAAACACTATAGAATATAAAGCAATTTCCTGTACTCTTAAACTAGGTCATTTCTCCCCCAATAACACATGATAGGTGACAGTCTAAGACCCTTTATGCATATTTTTATGTGCAGTTTCAATAAAATCAAAAGCAAACAAGAATTGATTTCTATTCATTACAGAATGGGTGAACCTTTCTCTTAAGTACTACTCAACATGCTATGCACATATCGACAATAGTTACCTTAGTAGGCATCCTACTTGTGCAACTTTATAACAAGCCCTTCGTACTATCCTTAATTGTTCAGCACTCCATTTTTTATAAGAAATTTTTCTACAGCCATTTTCACAATCACTAGATGTTGATTTCATTCATCAACTCTACATTTTTCTCCAAGTGAAAGCTATCAATGCTCCACTAGAGCCATCAGAAACTATTGGTGCCTTACTTGAAAACTCATAATAAAAAAGAAGCTAATTACTAAATTCAAAACCATGGTGTTAAAAGTGCTGATCCGCCAGTAGAGTTGTGGACTTGTAAACACAAAAACCAGTTAGTGACACGCTAGGAAGTTGTTTGATGTGGCCTCTATAATACTTAATTTAGCCATAGGTCCTCTTAAGAAAATTAAAAAAGTATAGTTGTAAGGTTGTTACTTTGGTAGGAGTGTATACCAAGAATGTTCTCCTTTTCTCTGAAAGGAATGGCCATTTATAAATGAGTTCATTTCATAATAGGGCCAATAGAATGTCTGTTGTCAATGTGGATGACCATAGGTCTGTTGCTGACCTTAACCCAAGGAGAAGATGTTAACAAAGTATGCAGTGTGGCTAAACAGGTACACTAACCCCCCTCCTCCATCCAACCCCTCGCGCCTCCTTTGGTTGGGTCGAGGGCATAAAGTGTTAAGAGCATGTAGATTGTCATGAAGCATCTGACATGTTGTCATAAGCCTCCATTAGAGGAGTTACGACAAAGATATAAGCATGACCTCGCTCCTTACAAAGAAGGTCCTAGGAGAGCTCGAGGTCAAACCAAGCTCTCTAATGAGTTCGACCTTTATGAGGTATGGGGCTAAGGCCTTGACTTAGTTGAACTCTTTATGGAGTGGCTAGGCGATGGGCTAATCAAGTTCTTCATGGGCACTATGGCCCATGTTGGCTTGTGATGGGCCAAATAGTTTATGATCTATTATTTACCATTCACACATAGTATATGGATTCATTATTATATTTCATTACACACCTGAATTAAAAGAGTAGTGATCACTCGAGAATAGGCAAAGGCACTTGTCGTAAGAAATCGTATAGACAATGAGATCAGGTGTCATTTCTTAAAGATCATCAACACAAATAATCAATTTTACATTTTACCTAAATTAGACAATCGATTATTATAATCATCAAGTTATTATATCTAATGTAGTTATCGATAATATAATTATAATTTTACCCAAATAGAATAAAATATCATATTCACATATGAATATGTACTTAGACATTGCTCCATCTAGATATTATCATGCATAAATCAAACAAAATATAGTTAAATGCATATAATGTCCTTAGACTATGGAAATTCCTAATCCTAATGCAATTGTTGTAGAGATTACTCAAATCCATAATCACTAATACTATGTTAATTAATTAGAGCGCTCCTAATTAATTAACTCATATCATATTACTATTAATCAATTAAAATACTTGCTAATCAATTATTATATTCGCTCCACGAAACCTCTTCTTGATTTACCCTAGTCTACAAATTCATATACTCAAAATTAAACATAACTTTATTCAATTATACATATTTAATTATGCATATGAAATACGATCTATTGTATATGAAATATAATAAATTAGATTAATACCCTTAAAATTTTAACTTAATTCCAATAAGAAATCATAATTGAATCATCAAAATCATGAAAGCTTCATTTACCCTTTAACTTATCAATCCCTTACATGATAAATAGGGGGTTACACAAGTTTAGATGCATGCAAGTTCCTATGCCATAAAAGAATTAAACAAAAAAACAAGGAATAAGGAAACATCTTATCCACAATCCTTGAATTTAGAAACTCTTAATAAATCTTTTTCTAATAACGACCATGACCTCCTCTTTTTACATTTTACAAGGTTGTTATAGCTAGGACAAATACATGACATAAAATAACCAGGTAAGAATATGAATGTCTTCAAGATCATGTATCTCTTGTGATTTAATAAATCATAAAATTAACTCTTCACTCCTCTTAAAAAATAATACAGTTAATAACTCATGTTGTTTTCTTCATGAAATATCCTTTATGCAAGTAATTTTTCAACCGTTTAGCTTCGAAAGATCTCCAAGGTTTAACTCCTATAAATCTTTAGTATTCTCTTTTAATCTATACATTGAAATCGCTAGAAACTTGACTAATTTTTGTCAATTCCATCATCTACTTCAAATATTTCTAAAATCAAAATCAAAATCCATTATGTATGGAATACATCCAAAATATTCACAAAAATTATTAATAATTACAAAAAAATCAAATTAATAATTACAAATATAAGTTATCAAGTAGATTTAACAATGTGTATCAACTCAACATTGTACTTATAAAGATGCACACAAAAGATGTAGAGAAAATTGACCAAGAGTCAACCTAGGTATAAACTACAATTTATTGTATCAACAACCTAAACATAGATAAATAGCTAAATTATTTGCTATGTTTAATGATTTGATGCAGTAATCACTATGCAAGTGTAAGTTTGAGAGAAACCTCTCTCCTTAAAAAGCAAAGTAAGAGAAACTAAATTGGAAATAAAAAATTAAAAAGTCTAATATAGGGATAACCAAAAACATCATTACGTTACTCTAATCTTTTTGGGGAAAAATGTTATGAAGTATGATGAGGAAGTAGAGGTGTACGAGTGGATTAAAGGGCTAATCCGACCTAGCCTACTTTAGCATGGGGTTAAACCGGATAAAAAGATTTAGCTTGCTTTAAAACGGACCAAAACTTATTGACTCTAACTAAACCCACTTTAGCCCATGGTTAGATGGTTTAGCCTACTTTTTGACCCATTTAACCACTTGTATATATTTGTAGGTTCAATTGGCCAAGTTGACCTATTTAAACTAGGGGTATGTAGAAAAACTGAATGCTTAGGATAACCGAACTGAAACTGGAAAAGCTAATAAAAAAAAGGTTAATCAGTCCATCAGTTTTGGTTTAAGATTAGCATTTTTATTTTTCCAGTTTTCGGTTACGGTTTTGGTTTAAAGAACCATAAACTAATGATTTTTTTAAACTGATCCATATTTATAAATATATAATTTATAATATACTTATATAATTATTGAGATATTATATTGAGCACAACTGTTCAAGGTTGATAAGAATATGAGAGCAAAGGCTACTATAATGATTATCCTAATGTCACTAATATACATTGACAACTATTTCACATGTCCTACATTCTTAATTTACAGTTTTTGATATAATAATAAAAATGCTCTAATTTTTTTACGGATATATTGAAAAATACGATTAACTACAAATTTTATATATCATTTGTAAATGGTTAAAAATCGAAAATTGAAAAAATATTAACCATTAAGTTGGTTAACCATCTCTAATTGATTGATTCAGGATCAGGATAGTAAAAAATAGATCATTATGGTTATGTTCAAAAAGTAGGTCACGGATCAGTTAACCAAACGTAAACACCCTAATTTAAATCATTAATACTAATTGAACAAGATATAGGTGATAAAAAAATATAAAATCTTATGGGGTTTTATATATATTAATGATTAATTTTATTGTTATTTTAAGGGTAAATTACAAAAAGCTAACATGTGTTTTTGCTCATTGATCAAACTTGTCTGTATCTCCTTTTAAAACTCTTTTTAAGCTCCTTTTAAATTTCTTTTAAAAGCACAAATATTTATCAGCCAGTGTACTGGGTGCCTTATAGTAATAAATTTTGGTGAATACCAAGTTATGTCTACAGGGAGTAAGAACTAGCTCTTAGTTGTATTAATCTTAATTGTAGCTAGATAGATCAAAATTGTTTTGTTTTTGGATTATTAAATTGAGTTAGGTTTAGAGCCAAAAGATCATAATGATAATTGAATGTATGCTATTGACCAAACTATACTTGCAAATCCAAATTGATAATAGGTTTAATGTTTTAAATCAATTGAGCACTAAGTAAAAACTCATTTTTCCAAAGTGAGTAATTACCCTAAATTAACCAACCAATTTTCCTGTTCCTAGAAAGGTGATTAATTGATTAATCTTTTCTTTCATAAACCTTAATTGAATTAAAATCCATATACCTATGTGATTTGTAGTCCAAATTAGCTAAACATAGAATTGATCAAAAAGGAATTTTCCAATTAAAGTCCTAATATAATATTCACTCCAAGATAAACCTAAAATACATGCTCGGTGAATTAGCATCAACAACCAGAACACAAGCAAATAATCAGTGAACAACAAATAAATATCAACTAAACAATTCAGATTATCAACTCAAAAACAATAATAAGATCATAAGGAAAAACTTTAGATATCATCCATAACATGAAATCAAATGAAAAAATATGAAATCACCTTGAATAGCAATCCCATGCTCAAATCCATGTTCAAATTATATTTTTACTTAATCCAATTGTGGAATCTTCAATCAAAAACAAAAGAAAAGTTTGTCACTGTTCTATGCCCTAATTTCTATCTAAGAGTAAATGAATAAGCTTTAATTTCTGTTCAAGGTTCTCCTTCACCCACACACCACACCAAAGCCAGCCCCCACCCACCAAAAACAAGACCCTTAAGAGGAGTATTTATATGAAAAAGACTCGTACGGACATAGGCTGGCCAACGACCTTGAATCTAAATTGGACGGCCTTGAAATTAAAATTCATTTCTAAAGCAAGATGGCCAGCCGTGTTGGAAGTGGCGTTAAAGTAGGTTGGCTTAAAGGCCAGCGACCTTTCTTCCCCCAATGGCCGACGTTGAATGTTTGAATGAAGGCCGATGTTGTTGTTGTTTGAAAGTTAGTGGCCTTCTCTTTCCAATAGCCGGCATTGCTTTGTTTGATGAAGGCTGGTGAAATTTGTTGTTGAAGTTGATGGCTTTTTGCTGTTCCTTTGTTAAAGGCCGACTGTGTTGATTCTAATCCGACAGTGTAGCTTCCCATATGGCTAGCCTTGCTTCTTCAATTCACCTTTATCGCATAGAACTCCTCTAAGTTACTTGTATTTGTAATATAAGTCATTCAAGACCTGAAATATTATACTTAAGTGCCATTTCTTTATGATTTCTATAAAATCAATAATAATTTAGCATGATTCATATAATAAAAAGTGAGTATAATATGCTCTTATCACTCATTTGCAAATAAGTGACCCATGTTATTATTATTATTTTTTACAATTGCATGACCGAATTATGTTAATACGTGTTAATAACAATTAATACAATTATAGGGACATGTGTCATTATCTTACTAGCTAAAAATAATTTCTTTAATAAGAAAACTATGGAAATAAATTTAAAATAAGTAAAATATTAAAAACTATTTTAGAAAGGTAAAAAAAATTAACAAAAAGAAAAAAAAACAACGGAAGAAAAGCAAAGCAGATAACAGATCCATTCGTCATCTCCTATGCACGCTTCACATACACAAATGGAGGCCTTCAATACCAGATATGCTCATCATCATCCTATGCTGCTACTCTTCCTCCATTGCTACTACTGCTAATTCTTCTTTTTCTTTACTGCTACTGCTTCCTCTGGTGGTTGTAAACTTGTAATCGTCCTCTATCTCATCTCTCATCAAGCTCTTCCACCTCCAACTAAGAAGCTCTTCATGTCAATTGCTTGAAAAAGGTTAAAACTTTTCTGTTTAGGTTTTGTGTTTGAAAAAATTCAAAAAGGTTCAGATGAAGGATAAAGATTGAATTTTTTATGGCTTTTGCATGAGTACAAATCTATGGGTCCTCATTTATATATAAGAGATCATGAATGAAGAAGATGAATCTCCATTGACGGAGATAAAGATCCCAGATTAGATGGAGATGACAACACAAGAACTTGAATTTAAATTTTCAATTTGTAACTTGTTTGAAAAACTCGTATAGGCATGGATAGGATCAAACTGTGTCAAAATCCAAGTAAAAGAAAAATGTATCTGTCTCCTCTTACTAGTAACTATTTTGGTCTGAGGTTGAAGAAGAACATGGTGAACATTTATCTTATTTTCACTTCTTTATCTTTCTTTTTCCTTCTATTTTTTTGGTCTTCTTAGAATAATTTTTAATTTTTACGTTTTTCAATTTTACTTGTATAGTTTTATTATTAAAGAAATTATTTTTTACTAATAGGTTGATGACATATGTCCCTTAATTAATATTAATTGTTATTAAAACATGTTAATGCAATTCAAGTTATGCAATTGTCAAATAAAATAAAATAACATAGATCACCTATTTGCAAATGGACAAAAATATAGGTTAGTTTTTTTATAATTTATCTTTATTTTAATTACTTATATATAAGAAATATTTTAAAATAATTTATTGGATATTATATTTCATTTAAAACAATAAACATATACTTAAAATAATGTTATGATAGACGGACATCAATTTGTCGTTCTTTGTTACAATTATTATATAAGTTTGACTCCAAGTATAAAAGACCTTATAATAATACTATATTAATAGTTATTTCCTCTATCATTTTTTTTTTATGCAAGTAGGCTAATGGGCTAACCCACATAACCCACAGGCCAGCTAACTTTGACCCATGGGTTAAACAGGTTAGGTAAAATTAGTCTACTTTTAAATTGATTGAAAAAAATTGACCTTAACCCATGTTTAAAAGGGGTTAAACGGGGCCGATCTGAAGGTCAAAGCCATTTACATAGCTTTATGTGGAAGATAATCTACAATAGCACAACTCACCACTAGAAGTAGTGAAAATATATGACACCATGTATAGATAACCACATTATGAAAAATTTTATTATCTTGTTTATTTATTTATTTATTCCATAGGACCAGTCCTATCAAGTAATTGGCGGGCTCATATTTACAAACAACTTTGACTAGGTTATTCAAATATGTATTACATTGACTCATTTATTCATATCAATGGTTAGATGATGGATCATTGAGACCATGAAAGTTGCCCACATTATATGAAAAAACATTTCAATAAAAGAAATTCACATCGAGAGTATTCTACTTATTTGATTATATTTTCCTAAATCCTTTCGATATGAATTATTAAATAAAGTTTACAATTGCTAATTATTGTCATAGTAACCTCAAGATTTTTTAAGGAAAAATATTCGAAAATATTGCATATGATAGTGCCTTTTAATGATAAGTTATGAGGAGACACAATCGGTTTTAACCATCATCATCAACTATAAACTATGACCTTTCCTTAGTATTATTAGTTGCAACTACAAGTACAAGGATCAATAATTCCTTGAAGCTACAGCCATAGTATTTCACTGTATAAAGATTTTGATTTAAATAATACTAGATAAAGTAAAAAAAAAAAAAACAAGTAAAACTTAATAACATAAATTTCAACAAATATACATTAGGTCTATAGATGACTTTTCTAGAACATCATTATCAGTCAAACATGGAGTTCTAGACGAGATAAAGACAATCGATGACTTTTCTAGAACAACGTTATCAGTTCAACACGGAGTTTTAGGTGAGATAAAGACATACTAAGTATCTTTAGATTTTAATAAATTAATAATTATATTTTCAAATAATGTATGATTCAATATCTCTATCAAATAAAAATAGTATTTGATAGATAGTAGGATAATAATAAACATTAGACGAAAATTGTTAAAATATAAAGATATGTTATAAAACTATCAAAAACTTATAAAAATTTAAAAATATAAATACTTGGTATACCATTAATTTCATCAAAATAAATATCTATTTAATAAAGATATTAAATGGTAAATACTTCAAAAGTGTAAGCAATAATTTGCTAAAATTACTGTTATCCCGTCCTAGTCATAGTCGACTAGTATAGAGTTATGTAAATACTAGGAAACACTAGTAAAACCAGTACTTAGATTGGGCTTTGGGCCATTATTAGTATTATTCCATGTAGAATTTCGCACTGTAACGTAGGTTATCGAGTCGTCCGGTAAGTAGGTCCGATGTAAATTTCAAGCTGTCGACTTCATTGAGGGTTGAAAATCTTTATATTCTTGGGATGGGGTTATGTGGTGGTAGTTGCTGAATAAATGTGTGTAACATTTCGAAAAATATTGAATATGTAATGGACATTATATATATGTACAAGTAGAAAATAACTACTAATCATATTTTAATTATGAAAAAGATAGTTGATAATTTTTATAATAACTATTATACATGGTAAAAGATTATTAGTATTTATTCACCATGTGTATATTATACATGATATATATAATCCACAGAAGCATTCATACAAGATAAGTTTGGATTTAGTCACTAACATGTGGCAGTCTTGCTTCACAAGATATACAATACTTCTTAGTTTATTGGTGTGATATAAACCATTGTATGCAAATTTCTCCACAAGCTTACTTTGTTTAATGGTGTGATAACAGTATTTAAACAAATTAAATATCAAACAAAATAAAGTGTAAGAAAGTAAATGAGGTATGAGATTTGCAAAGGTTTCTCCTTATGAATCGATCCTTTCTTTCAACTTTATTTCTGAGGACCTAATGTTCCACATTGGTTTATTCTACTAATTCAATAATTAAAAAAAAAATGAGATATTACAACCACTATTCAATCTTGTTTTGTCTTACTTTCCTCAATCACTTAACTAAACACAAATTTATAAGATAAAGATGTAATCATCTCACTACCACTCAATGTAATTCTTAAATAGAGTACAAAATTCTTTAAAGTGAGTTACAATTGAAACTCTCAAGTATAAGTTCAAGTATGGAAAGAGTTTAAAATGGAAACATTTAAGTGCAGGATGCTTTTGACAGAGCTTCTATTGGAGGTTCTGACAAAATAGCAGCAAGCAGAAAAAGGTTGATAATTTTTAGCGTAACTTGATAATGGATGTAATAATTTAAGCAAATATCTCTTGATAAAAAAACTTTAGTCATTGAAAACTTCTTAGCTTGAAATATGGAAAATATCTCCTGGTCTTAAGGGATTTGAATTTGAATATTTCAACTTATCTTAGTTGATATCTATCCTGCACCTTTTGGATAAATGCTAATCTTTATTTGTTGAAGTTTTGTTCCTTGAAAAATCTCGTGAATTCTTCTCATTTGAATTTGAAGAAAATTTCAAAAAACCTGATATCTTCATATGTAATATTCAATTAAATGAATATCTTGATATGACTTGTTGAGAAAATAGAAAGACTATTAACAAAGCCCAGAAGTTTAGATTACACAAGCTGACTACAGTAGCAAGTTATTCTAACAGTAGATAATTATATGCCATATCCGATACATTAACAACTATAACGGAGAGTCATAATAGCTATAACAAATATAGCAGAAGCAAACAACAGCTGGATAACAAACATCATATAAAAAGGAGTTGGTGGGAAAGAAAAAAGGCATTAACTAATTCTTGAAACTTGGTCTTGAGTTTAGGAGCAACTAGTACTCGAGGACTAGTGAGCTTTCGTTTCCATCTCGCAAACATTAACATACATACACAAAAATTGTTAGTTAGGACATAATCATTTAGTAGAGAGTTTGCAAACTCAAAACCTAATCAAATCTTAATTCTTTCATGCAGATATATGAGTTCAAGACATTAATCGAAACAATATCAAAGTAAAGAGAAGAAACAAAAATGAACTCAATTCTGCATTCCAGATTTGTTATGGTTTCGTGAATAAAGAAATTTGTTGTTGAAATTGTGAACAAAGAAGAAGATATTGCTTTCATGTTCATTAGTGATGCGTAAGAATGAGCACAAGATGAAATTAAGTTAAGAGATCTTTAAAGTTACATGATCATGTGTAGCAATCTTGAAGTACAAATTTGATTTAAGAGGTAAATCTCTCAAGGCATCGATGTTTAGCATAGTTTGTGAAGCTAGGGTATGAGTAAGAAGATTCTGTGTTTGAGATTTAATATTGTAGGGTTCGGAGATATTGACGTTATTTGTTTTGTCTAGCTGTCTTCTTTGGGCATTTGACTTGTATTACTAGACAATGGACTAATCTTTGAATTCAATTATTTCTTGGGTCAGTTAGCTAAGATTGGGCTTATCATATCCATCCTTATCCGCTTCCTTGATTTAAGCTCCCCACATTATCCACAATTTTAATCACAATCTGCACATTCGTAGATAAAATATGTGATGCCATCTTGCATGATTTTCCAATAGATTTGATAACTTTAATTTTTGAAAATTTTGAAATAAATATATGATTTTCATTCTTGAAAAAACTCCATGTATATAATTCCAACTTAAGTGGAACACATTAGATGCATTACCCGAATGCATCTAATAGGTGAAGCAAGTCTTCATCAAAATATCCATCTGATAATTATATATTAAAAAAAAAAACTAATTAGTTACTATTATGATTTAATAGTGCTTCTAACAAATCTTCTAGCAAAGCTTCTAATTATCTATAATAGTCTATTTTAGTTTCTTTAATTTATATTTACTTGAGTGTTTATACGCATTCATATTGTACACTTAATAAACCATTAGACAACACAAATATTTTTTGTTACCATCAAAACTAGTTAAAAAAACTTAGCAGTTTTCATAATTTATCCAATCACCATTTTATTGCATTATTTATCTAATGTAGCATGCTACCTTCTAAAAAAGAATTACCAAATTCGAGATAAAAAGAATCTAATGATCATTATGTCCATTTTAATAATAATAATAATAATAATAATAATAATAATGATAATAATGTATAATTTCAAGTACCAATTTTTTGGTACAAATTGAAAAATTAGCTACAAGTTTAAATATCATCCATCAAATCACTTATTTACCTAATCATTCGTACTATTTTATTTCAAGTAAACAACCCAACCTAACGTGAATAAAAGTCTTTCATAGTAAGAATTTGTAATGGATAAATTTGACTAATAGTTGTGGAATTCAATTCAATGACATCAATGTCCCTTCATGGTCAACACAATACGCGGTTTATTTAATCACCAAATGAAATTCTATTATTTTTCAACAATGACGGCTCAAATTAAATGCATCTAAAATTCAGCCACAAAAAAAAAAAAGAAGAATCTAACATTATTTTTTTGTATTCAGTGGGTATAAATTCAACCCTCATATAGATTATTGAGTTCATAGCTTTTTTATATGCTTATTTTAACTTCTTAGTCCACAAGGGATTGCAATGGCACAAACAAAGTCAATTCTATTATGTTTCATTCTTTTTGTTGTGGTTATCTCTGCAAGGCCGAGGTGTGCGGCTGCTCGTGTGGCACCAGGTAATGTTCCAATGGCTAATGCTCCTTCAGCTAAAATTTGCACTTTGTTTTATTTTTATTTTTTCCATAATTGAAATAACACTTGAAATTTGTAAATAAAGTTCCTACAATATATATCAAGTCGCACTATCTAGTGCTCTAGGACGGTTGCTAAGAGTAAAAAAGAAAAAAAGAAAAAGAAAGAAAGAATGAAATCATGATTTCCAAGAGTGTTTGGAAAAAAAAAAAAAAGAAAAATTCTAAGGGTAAATATATCCTATTTTTGTCAAACCCAATTTTTCAGCCAGATGTGATGATAAAACGATCTGATTTACAGTTTTTAACCTTTCTTTAAAATGAATCAAGAAGATCTAATTGACTTAATACGCCCAACCCAACTTTTTTTTTTTTTTTTTTTGGTCAAGAGAATTTATCAATAAAAAAAAAAAAAACCCAGACCCAAGCAAAATAAATGGTATAAGGTAAAAAGTTATCAAATTTCGAAATTTAAAAAGATGAATAATTTTATTACTTTATAAATAAATTGATATGAACTGTATTTTAATACTTTATTGAATCTAGCTTAATCCTGCTTCAACATCCTTTTTTTTTTTTTTTTTTTTTGCTTTGCGAATCAACATCCAATTCAAGCAGGTCTGATAATATTGGTTATATTAACAACTTATTCATTTGATATGTTATTATTTAATCTTATCAATCAATTATGTTGTTCCCTTTTGATTCAATATATATATATGCAATCATTTTTACCTTTATATGTGTGTCGATATTCTCTCTTTTTCTTTGTTGTTTTCGGTATTTATTGTCCACGGTTCCATTTTAAACAACAGAGAAGGCCCAAGCATCTGTCAAGTTTGTTGCGGCAGTAAAGTAGGAAGTTGTTGCACGCCTTGCGGCGGTCAGCCTCCGACCACGAAGACAGTGCCATCAAACGTATCTCCATGAGACTGTACGGTTCCCAGGTTTATATGAAACTAGGATAAATGAATAAAGGAGCAGCCAATTATATTATGTATCCTTGTAAACCTGTTAGATATATAATCTAAACAGTAAAGGCTCATCAGGAAGTCTATATATAATATTGTCTATATTATCAGCATTTTCTCCACATTATTAAATTCTACACACTCTGCATTTCTCTTTCAACATCTTTAAATCAAAGTCTCGCATTGGAAAAGCATGTCAAGTCAACTAAGATCATGTTGATCAACAATACAAAATTATTAATCATCTAACATAATTTGAAATATTGCATGACCACAAAAAATTATAACACATTGATTCATAAAGATGAGAGATTAATACATATCTAATAATGAATACATTGAAATAATTTGCAAAATCGATAAAGAAAATAAATAAATCTAAATTGAATTAGGAGTATGTATAGGAAAGTTTCATTGTTTTTTTGCCTGCAATTTTTTTTTTTAAATTATGATAAATAATGGAGTAAATACGACACATTTGTATAGCCAGAGGGCAGATACCTCTACTATATTATTAGAAAATGGGTAAGCCTTTCCATCATTAGATTATCTAGTATCAAGTCTCACAAAAAATAATTCAATCTACTACATGGGTAAAGGCTTAATAACCAAATTAAAAATAAATTGATTACATATATAGGTTACGTCTTAAAATTGCCTAACAATATAACAAAATTTGTCATTCTATTAATCTTTATATTAACTATTGACCTATGATGGTCCAAAAATAAAAATAAAAATTAACAATCTCCCACTTGGTTAACATATGCCAACTATTAATATGAACAACAGTATGAATTGATGTAGCACAAAAAATATCAACAATAACGAATAAGTACTTTTAACTAACAACCCTTAAATTTAGAATCACAATAAAGGTTCCTAACAATGCAAAACATCGTATCCGAATGGGATATTAATGTTATATATGCTAAGATCCAACTCACGGTGATTTAGGCAAATGTGGAACGTGGGAATCAAGGATAATACTAAACAAAAATGCGATCAATAGGCAATTCCCAACAAAATGGTCCTAGCATCTTCCCAAGATGCTTGTCGAGTTTTCATCACAATAATAATAATAATAATAATAATAATAATAATAATAATACCCAACTTAATAAAAGAAGGTGGGGTCAAAATGTATCCAATATAAACAATACCATATATCATAACAAAAAGAATGCATAACAAAGTTATATGGCAACTAAAGTGACATTAAAACATAATTATAGTCTTGAGACCGAAAGCTTAACTTATTGATCATTATTTGAAAGTTCCATATTACAAAAATGGTCGTATAACTTTCACTAGCCCAAGATATCAAAAGACTTAACTAAATCCATTACGTGATCATGAAATACTTCAACGGTGAAGCCTATAGCAATGTGCCTGATGCGAGTCTAAAACTCACAAACTTTCTCTCTAACAAATGAGTACAAAAGATCAAAATACTAAGGATAAGTTGAAGTTTTATTGCTTCGAGAGAAATTGACAGAAGCACTATTATCACAATAAATGGTTAAAGTGTACATATAGTTTCAATAATATGAAATCCATCTATTAGATTCTTCAACCATATAGCTTGGTAAGCTATATGTCCTGCCTTTATAGTAGAGATTGCTACATGTGTTTGTTTGACAATATTCCATGAAACAACTCCTTCAACCAACAAGAGAAAATATATAATACACTTTCTCATCAAAGAAGCTGCCAAAGTCTGAATCAGAGTAACCATTTACCTCAAGGTGATCACTGTTCTAATAAGTAAGCATATAGTCCTTTGTACATTGTAGGTATTTCATGACTTTCTTTGTAACGTTGCAATGATCTTCTCTTGGATTACTACAATATTTTTCAAGTGCAATAATTACAAAACCAATGTCAAGGTATATACAAACCTAAAATGCATGATATTACCAACAGTAGAGGCATAAAGAACATTTTCTAATGTGGATTTACTATATCATTTTGATACATTAGGCTTTAAAGAGTCTTTCACCCTTTTCGATAAGTACTACACAAGTGCAACAAAATTGAGTATTACATCTTATGAGAATCTTTTCTATGTATACCTTTCGAGACAAAAGAAGAACATCTTATGATATCTCGGTAGATATGTATGGCTAAAACAAAAGATGCATTAATAAGATCTGTCACCTCAAAATAACTAGCCAACATTTGTTTAGTCTCATTCAAAAGACACATCATTATTAGAAATGAGGATGCCATCAACATAGTGCAAAGAATGATGAATTTACTCCCACTATTCGTTAAATAAATGCATTGGTCTGTAACATTTTCTTTAAAACCAAGACAAGTAATAGGTTTATTGGATTGTTTGATTTCATTTCTATATTATTTGTATCTGATCTGCATTTGATATTACCTGTATCTAATCTGTTTGATCTATTTATGAATAAAAATATCTATTTTTCATTTGCATCTATTTCTTGATAAACAGTATGTTTGAAAACGACAAAAATAAAATATCAAAACAACCAAAATAAGACAAATCAAACAAGCCCATAATCTGATCAAATTTTTGGTGTTATTATCTAGAGGCTTATTTCAACCTAAAGATGGACTTATTCAATTTGCACACCAAATGTTGCTTACCTTGCACTTTAAATCCTTTAATTTGATTCGTACATGCATCTTCAAACAACTTGTGATTTAGAAAGGTATTTTTTATCTATGTGACAAAGTCTAAGATTGAAATGGACCATTAAAGTCATAACACATAAAAGAAGTCTTTAGTAGAAACTAATAGACTGTCATAGTTAATACCTTCCTTGAGTGTAAACCCTTGACCACTGATCTAGCCTTATATCTTTTGACCTCACCTAGATGCCTTTTAGTTTAAAAGTTCCATTTGCAAGTAATAGTTTTACAACTATTAGGAAATTCAATAGGATCTTAGACTCTAGTTTTATGCATAAAGGCTAATTCATCATGTATTATTGATACCCAATAGGAATGATTAGGACAAGATGTGGCCTCTTGAAAAGTGATAGATTCAAGATCGCCATTATTATCAAATTCACGATCCTTTAATTATATAATGAAATCATTAGAAATTGCTAGCCCTTCTAACTCTTTGAGACCTCCTCAAAAGGGTTTTCACCAATAGATTGATTTTGATCTTGATAGCAATGGAGGAGTGACATTATTCAATGGAACCACAACATTGTCACAAATTACAGGAGATGCAACCACCACCCAAGGAGAAGAAAGGGTACAGGAATGAAGAATTATCCATCTCTCAAAATAATGACATGCAATATCCCATTTCCACCATTTAAGTCACCTTTAAAAAACAACATAGTATAATTCAATAATTGAAACCACATGATAGCCAATAAAGAAGCCATTAACAATCTTGGGATCAAGCTTCCTTATCTACAGTTTATAAGGTATCACTTCTGCCTTACAACCCCATAAATGTTTCCAATTAGGCTTCCTTTGTGAGAATAACTCATAGGGTATTTTGGATATAGATTTATTGTGCACCCAATTCAACATGTTACTTATTGTATTTAAGGCATCAATCCATGATATCTCAAACAAAGGGGAATGATTTATTATGCATCTCACCATATCCATGAGATTATGATCTTGTCTTCCAACTACTTTACTTTGTTAAGGGTTCCTATAGGGTGTAAATGAGTTGAGTCAAAATAGTATAGTGCTGAGCTCAAGCTCGATTCAAAATCTTAAAGGTTAAACTTGGCTCGATTAAGCTCGTTTAGACTCAATATATTAAAAAAATATTTTAATTTCTAATTAATGTAATATTAGTACTCAAATTTGATTAGCATTTATACTTGACTCGAATTCAACAGAGCTCAATTAGGTCTACAAGCTAATTGAGCTAAACATATGAAGCTCGAGCTTGACTTGAGTATTTTTTAATCGAATTAGTGTAAATATCGAGTTGAGTTAGATTAGTTTACGCATTGTCTTGCTTCGTTTGCTTCCCTAGTCTTAGGTGTTATGTATTGGGCCTCTATGGCACAAACCTAGAAGAACCTAACAAAAGGGATTGGATTTTTACCAATTTCATCATATTCACCATAAAAATGACCATATTTATCTAAGTTAATATCTTTGAACATTTTGATAATTTTTAATTTTAGCAACTGCTATAAGTGTCTTAAAAGGATTAAGAGAATCAATTTCGCATGCAAAAGATCAACTCATCCATACAAGGGTGATCATATAAATAAAGGTCATAAAATAGCAGTTTTTACCTATGGCAACAAGAGAAGTAGGCCCACAAATATCAGTATGAATAAACTCCAAAATATCTTAACTCCTAGGTATACCTTTCTTTATAGCTTTTAATCATAAGTTTTCCTTTATGATAATCTACACAAATGCCAAAGTCAGATAAATCAACTATGTGCAAAACATTTTGATTGATTAATCTCCCCATACTATCCTTAGATATATGCCCAACTGTCTATGCCATAGCATAAAGGAATTTCATCTATCTTACCTCATTCAACCCTAATGATAAAGTTCACCAGATTAAGATAAGCAGAGTCATATTCAACCATGTATAAGCCAACACGCATAGAATCAAAACCAACCATACTTAAATTATAATAAACAAAAACTTTCTCATTATTGAAAGAAAAAAAAAAAGTAGCCGCATTTTTTTAAAGTAGAAATTTAAATCAAATTCCTTCTTATAGAAGGTACATGAACAATGTCTTTTAACTCTAATACGTGCCCATATGACAATCCAAAGTCAACTACTCCTAAATGCTTTACTTTATTATATCTCCATTTCCAATAGCCACACACTGCTCTCCTTCATTTGGACTTTGCCTATTTTTGAACTCCGACAAAGAATCATAACATGATTTGTAGCATCACTATCTAACATCATAAATTAGCTAGAACATCAACTAAATTTGATTCCAAACTAACTAGCACAGGGGTGTGCCTTTCTCTTTCTCCTCTAAACAACCCTTGAATTTTTAGCAATTAGTTTATTTGTGTCCACACTTATCACAAAGTTACACTTTCCCTCTTCATTAACCCTTGCTTGGCTAACAATGGAAATTATATTATTTATACTCCATTCTTTCTTTTGGGCATTGTAAGTAGTCTTCAATATGTTGTAACCAAATAGGAGAGATTCCAATGCTCACCAAATAAAATAACAATCTCTTAAATCCACCTTCATAGATTTTAGCTTGTTGTAATAATAGATAAGCTCTATTATGTGCTCACATACCCTATAAACACCATTTAAACAATCTTCACTAAGAGAGAAAGGTAATGGCCCTTCCTAACTTTATCAAACTTTACAAATTTCTCACTAATTACCTTAGAAAACTCCCTAGATCTTTAGTTTTTACAGTACATTACCTAATGGATTTTTCAATGGTGTATTTCATTATCATGATGCATACCCTTTGAATGCAACTTTTTTTTTCTTTTTTTTTTTTACATTATTGATTTGATCAAATGTTGTTGATTATAAAACTTCATGTTTATCTTCTCTAAGAGTCACATCCAAATTTTCTATAGCTTAAAACATTTTTAGACACTCAACTCATTCCTAAAAATTTGTCTCAATTAAAGTTTTCATAGCAGTTCAAAGACCAAGAAAAGCCACTGATGAATTATCATAACAAAAGCTAAATATAAATACCTATAATAATCAATTCCTTCTGTATGCATCATCTAAATAATTCATTAGATTGAAATTGTTATGTATTGCAATCTTACCTAAGGGCCTCGAATTATAATACATTACCAATTTCAAATATATATAAACTTGTACACATAAAATTTAAGACCAAATGGGTAAAACATTTCAAGTGTATATAGTTCAATGTATACCAATATAGCTTTCAAAAATGACAACATACTAATAGGGTATGAATTATTTATAAAATTCAACATAAATGTGTGTGTGTGTGTGTGTGTGTGTGTGTGGTGTGGAGAGATCAAATATTAATCCAATTTCACACAATATTCTATATGATTGGTCTCCCAAGAAGTAAGCACACAACCATATAGAAATGTAATAAGCACAATGCATAGATGGTCCCAAAATTGCATGATTAAATCACATTAATCTCATATGTAGAGCCCACACAATATAAATGACACTAAAGAAAAAAGTTGCTTATTGAACATACTAAATATAGTAAAGGCTGGTAATTTTAGAAGATACCTTGTCTTGAAATCAAATTGCATCATCACCTTGATCAAGAGTACACTTTTCATGTTTCGTATTTCACGATTTATAGAATTTGAATTCCATCATGACAAAGTTGAGCACAAGAAATTAGCGAAAATAAAATTAACTAAGGGTTCTTATTTAAAAAAGAACATTAGAAGCATTAAATAAACACATTAACAACCATAAAGTTATTATTCATGGCTCTAATATAACAACCATAAAGTTATTATTCATGGCTCTAATATTGATGGAAATTGACAATACAAAATTATTTAGTCATTTGACTTAATTTAAAAAGGTTAAACTATACCAGAAAGTATCAATATTTGTTAAGGCTAATATTATTTAAGATATCAACATTTTAAGTAGTTAAAAAGATGAATAACATTTCACAAAATAAATCAAATGAGTATCAACTTTTGCAAAATTCATTTAATGTATCAACATTTAAATTAGTTTTCAATTAATTTTCCTTAATATCAATGATGGATATCTTATTTGACTCATTTGTGAAAAGTTGATTCCCTTTATTAACTACTTGAAATGTTAATACTTTAAATAAATTTATTCTTAGACATTAATTATTCCTTTTAATTACTTTAAACATTGATACCATAAATAAATTTACACTCAAATGTTGATACCTTTCAATATGATCACTACAAGAAAATTGATTTTAAGAGATAGAATGATACGATAGAAAATTAATAAGAAAAGTTCTCTTTCTATTGATAAAAATCAATAGTAATGATTTTTGTAACAGAAAATTGCTTTTACAAACATAAATTGTCTCGAAACCTAACTTTTTTATAGTGAATATTATCCCTTCAAATAATTGCATAACCACAAATTATGACATGCTAATTGATAAAGCTGAGAGATTAATACATACATAATAACGACTCAACTAAAACAATTTGCAAAATCAATTAAGAAAATAATAAACCTAAATTAGATTAAGAGTGTATAGAAAGTTCCACTATTGTTCTAACCTACATTTTTTCCTTTCGTTTCTTTTTTTTTTTTAATGTTGTGTTAAACGATAGAATAAAGACAACACACCTATATATGCAAAAAGTAAAGACCTCTCCTTGTGTTATTTGAAGATGGATAAAAATACACATCATTGAGTTACCAATAACAAGACCCATAAACAACAATTCAATCTATTATATGTTCAATAACCCAATAAAAATGTAATAGTTAACTTATGCTATACTAAACATAAAAATAAAACTAACACGGGCTTTACCATACACATTTTGATATGAATATTGTTTCATTATATGATCTAATCTTCCACAATAAAAAAACCCTAGCAACATTTATAATTGTTGCTATTAATCTATCTTTAACTCTTAATAAGATTCTATTAAAAGGCTTAATTGATACGATCCACTTCAATAAACGAGTCAACTAGATAACATAATTTATTTTTAATTATCCATGGATAAATAGACTAATAAAAAATTCCATGAATTTAGACTCAAAACACTATAAATTTTAGAGAATTTTCTCTACTCTTAAACTAGATTTGTTGTGAGGCAGATGGTGAAACAACAAGCTAGGTTAGGGTTTAGGAAGAAGACAATGGACAAAACAGAGAATAAAGAGTTTTTGACTTGTGTTAAGTGTGAAACCGTGGAGGGAATGAAAGCATGTGTTGATTGAGGCAAGACGGGCAAGACTAAACGACTAGTGGAATTAGTGAAAGAGCTAAACAAGCCTATTGGCGAGACTCCATATTGTGCTCGACCTTGGGTTCGACCATAATTCATGACTCGAGAAATATAGTAATAGTAGCATACGAAAATAACAAAGTTAGTTAGTAATATAGCTATAGCTAAACAATCACATGGGGGAATATTATTGTAACTGCTTTCTGGTCATTGTGCCTATATATTTACAATGTAATGACCCATAAACATCAATGAAAAATCTAAACATTGCTTCTCAAATGTATGTACTCTCTGTATTCCATGTTTAATGTGTCTAAATTAAGAAATTAGTGTAAACAACACTCTAATTGGTATCAGAGCCCTTGTGGGTGGATGGTCAAGACTTGTCGCAGTGAGAGTATGGATGAGACTGTGAAGACCTTGCTAAAAGATAGACGAGCGATTACTCAAGACCTTCATCAAGTTATTTAAGCATAGCAAACAATATTGGATTGGTATGGAACTATACTAGGCAACCTTCAAAAGAAAGTTAATGATGCTATCAGTCCCAATCAAATGCAGTTCGGTAGTTTGGGTAAAGCAGTCAGCATTGATACTACATCCAGTGGCTCTAGATAAAACAAGGCAAAGGTAGTAGTGAAAGGACCCCTAGATGCAAATGAAACCTCTTATCAGCTACCTTCCAGAGCTAGTCACTTGGGTTTTCCAACATTTTCTGGTGAGGACTTGAAATCTTGGTTAATTAAAGTAGAGCATTTCTTCGAAGTAGATGATACTCCATGCCATCTAAGGGTTAAAATTGTTGCTATGCATTTAGAAGATTTAGCATTGCATTGGTATCATTCCTTCGTTCAAAACTGGGTTTCTCCTACTCCTATTAGTTAGGAAGAGTTTGTGTTGGGGTTGTAACATAGATTCAGTACTAGAACCTTTGATGACCCCATGGCTGCACTTAAGGAATTAGTACAACAAGGTACATTAGAGGAGTATTGGGTCGAATTTAAGTATTTGACAACCTTAGTGCATTTACCCGAAACCCACAAAAAATAAGTTGCTTCCTAAGTGGTCTTAACTCGAAATTCAATACCTAGTTCGTATGTTCCAACCCCAATCCTTACAACATGCCTACACACTTGCCAAACTACAAGAAACCACACTGATTGCTACCAATTCCCATACAGAGCACCCAAAATCGACCATCTTGGCAACACATAGAATAGCCCCTTCTCAACACAAAAAACACTACCTTACCCCATACCTACACAAACACTTAACCACCCAATTAGACCCACACAGCCTAAATCACAAATGACTACCCAGATATACACCAAACCCACTTCAAGTCACATAACCAGACATTTCACACCAGAGGAATTATATGAGAAACGAAAAATCACTAATGCTTCTGGTGTGATGAAACTTTTGCACTAGGTCATCGTTGCAAGAATAGACCCTTTAAAATGTTGGTAGTCGACGAAGAGGGTAGAGAACTAGATGGAATGGAAAATTATAATGACACTCCGACACTAAAAGAAGAATTATCCAAGTTAACATTAAATACTGTTAATCAAGCCTAAGAACTAGAGATGATGAGATTTCATGCTCTTTACAAAAGGAAGAAGTTGGGAGTCTTTGTTGACTGTGGTAGTTCTCTTAATTTTATGGATGAAGGAATATCAAAACAGCTGGGATGTTCAGTGGACAGTACCAAATCCATCAAGGTAGTGTTAACAGATGGTAGTCCTATCTATACAAGGGGTTATGTGCCACCACTAAGTCTGTTGATGCAGGGCAATACATTTGAGATAAACTGTTATATATTACCATTGGATGGAGAAGAAGTTGTACTTGGAATTCCATGGTTGGAGCAGTTGGGGAACATCATTTGGAATTTCAAGGAGGTCACCATGGAGCCTACTCACAATGGTAAGCCATATAAGTTGTTAGGGATTAAGGAATCCTTAAGAAACATTGATGGGAAACATTTAACTAAGCTGGTTATGGAACAAAAACCCATAATTGACATCCAATGCTGGATGGTGATGGGACAACAGGTTAGTGGTGAGAAGGAAAAATTGAGAAGGATAACTTCGACCCTATTGGATGACATTGAAGATTTCAGTGATCTCTTTGAGGAACCACATTCCTTACCACCACAAAGAGAGCATGAACATCACATTTATTTACAGGATGGAGCTCATCCAATTAACTTGTGACGTTATAGACATTCTGCAGCTCAAAAAATGCATTAGAGACCATGGTTAAAGAGTTGCTAGAGTAAGGCATGATACGCCCCCAGCTATAGTCACTTCTCATCTCCTGTGGTGTTAATAAGGAAGAAGGATAATATGTGGAGAATATGCGTTGACTACCGTGAGCTCAATAAGCTCACTATCAAAGACAGGTATCCTATTCCACTAATCGATGATTTGTTTGATGAATTATATGGGGCGTGTTATTTCAGCAAGCTTGATCTATGATCAGGATACCATCAAATCTTGATGGATCCTAAGGACATTTATAAGACAGCCTTCAAAACGCATGAAGGACCTACGGGTTTGTAGTTATGCCTTTCGGCTTAACTAATGCTCCTTATCATTTCGAAGTTTGATGAATGATCTGTTTAGGGAGCATTTGAGAAAATTCATATTGGCTACCTTCGATGATATTTTGATCTATGGACAAAATTTGGATGAACATGTCCAACAACTGAGAACTGCTATCAAATTCTGAGAAGAAGAAATCGTTGTTAAGAAAAGTAAATGTGAGTTCGGGTAACCCATATAGAGTACTTGGGGCACATTATTTCAAAACATGGGGTCACTATTGATCCTAAGAAGGTTGAAATCGTACATAAGTGGCCTAGACTTACAATGTCAGATAACTCAGGGGATTCTTAAGACTTGCTAGATAGTACCAAAGGTTCATTCAAGGCTATAGATCCATTACTAAGCCACTCACACAATTACTGAAGAAGAATGCATTCGCATGGGATGGTAAGGCCGACGAGGCATTTGAGTTATGAAAATGCTAACCAGAGCACCGATTTTAAGGTTACCTGATTTCTCTAAACCATTTGTAATTGAAATCGATGCCTATAATGAAGGCATTGGCATTGTTTTGATGCAAGAACAACATCCTATTGCTTTCTTGAGTAGAGCATTAAGGGGAAAGAAAGAGGGGGGTATCCATTTACGAGAAGGAAATGATGGCTATAGTTCAAGCTGTTGATAAGTGGAGACATTATTTGATGGCAAGACACTTCATTATTAAAAACAGATCACTAAAGTTTGAAAATTTTTTTGGAACAACACATAACCACTAATAGCCAGCAAAAGTGGTTAAAAAGCTACTTAGCTTGGATTATGAGATCCAATACAAAAGTGGCCAGACCAATGAGGTCACTGACACTATTTCTTGTGCAGAATTTGCACATTTGAAGACGATGGTCCATACTATTAGTGTATCCTAAGAAATTCTAGATGAAGTTAAAGCTAGTGTCATGGCTGATAGTTGTTATCAAACTATCTACCACAAAATAGGCGAAGGAGCATTGGTGAAGAATTTTTCTATTGAGGATGAACTGTTAAGGAAGAAGGGTAGACTGGTTATAAGAGCGGGAAAAGAATTGAGACAGAAATTGATATCTCTATATCATGATGGGGTGCTGGGAGGTCATTCGGGTGCTTAAACCACACATAAGAAACTACTCACAGTTTTTAGCTGGTCAGGAATGGAAATGGATGTTAGACAATATGTGAGAGAGTGTGATATCTGTCAGCGACATAAGTACGAGAAGGTAGCTCAACCCGGACTATTGCAACCCTTGCCCATACCTAAAGGATGTTGGATGGATATCACCATGGATTTTATTGAAGAACTACCAACATCACATGGCAAAAATGTGATTATGGTAGTTGTAAACAGGTTTAGTAAGTATGCTCATTTCATAGGGTTGACACACCCCTACACAACACCACAAATAACCAAATTGTTCCTAGAAATGTGTTCAAACTACAGGCTGCCTAATTCCATTGTAAGTAACAGAGACCCAATTTTAATTAGTCACTTTTGGAATGAATTTTTTAAGCTACAAGGGGTCAAATTGTGATTATCTTCTGCCTATTACCCACAAATCGACGAGTAGACAAAAGCTGTGAATAAATGTCTAGAAACATACCTACGTTGTGTTTCCAGTAAACCCTAAAAGGTGGAGTGATTACTTGGCTCTATCAGAGTGGTGGTACAATATGAATTACCACTCATGATATAAAACAACACCGTTTGAAGTGTTGTATGGGAATCCTCCACCCTTGCATTTGCCTTATGTCTCAGGAGATTCGAGGAATCAAATGGTTGATCGTATGTTAGTAGATAGGGAAAAGGCTCTCAAGACACTAAAGTATCATGTACAATGAGCCCAAGAGAGAATGAAATAATTGGCTGATCGGAAAAGAAGTGAAAGGGTTTTTGCAATTGAAGATTAGGTATGGGTTAAACTATAACCCTATCGGCAACACAGTCTCAAGCAACACAAAATTAACAAGCTTAGCCTAAAATACTTTGGACCATATAAAATCATAGACAAAATTGGTGAAGTAGCATATCACTTGGAATTACGTTCAGATGCAACCATCCACCCTACTTTCCATGTTTGCCAACTTAAGCGTTACATTCTCGACGCTGTCAAAGCACCACCGATCTATCAAATCTTCAAGATCTGGACACTTAGGAATCAAGATTTATACTCGAACGTAGAATCATCAAGAGAGGACCTGCAGCAGACACACAAGTGTTAATAAAATGGAAGGAAAGATGGAAAGTGAAGCTACATGAGAGTTATACTTGGACTTAACCTTAAGATTCAAATATCAACCCTTGTGGACAAGGGTTCTTGAAGGGGGGGAAGATGTCGTGAGGCAGATGGTGAAACAACAAGCTAGGTTAGGGTTTAGGAAGAAGACAGTGGACAAAATAGAAAATAAGGAGTCTTTGACTTGTGTTGAGTGTGAAACCGTAGAGGGAATAGAAACATGTGTTGATCGGGGCAAGACAAGCAAGACTAAATGAATAGTGGAATTAGTGAAAGAGCTGAACAAGCCTAGTGGGGAGAGTCCATATTGTGCTCGGCCTTGGGCTAGACCATAATTCATGACTCAATAAATATAGTAATAGTAGCATACGAAAATAACAAAGGTAGTTAGTAATATAGCTATAGCTAAATAGATTTTACCACCTGTTAAATATAATCACATGGGGGAATATTATTGCAACTGCTTTATGGTCATTGCACCTATATATTTACAATGTAATGACCCATAAAAATCAACGAAAAATATAAACATTAGTGCCCAAATGTATGTACTCTTTGTATTCCATGTTTAATGTGTCTAAATTAAGAAATTAGTATATAGACCACTCCAAGATTATTATTCCTCCAAAATTACCACATAACTACAATAATCCAAGCATGTTTGTGCATATTTTCATATGTGGTTTTAGTTCAATAAAAAGCAAACAAGAGTAAATTCATGTTCATTGAAGAAAGGGTGAACTCTCACCCACACTCTACTCAACTTGCTTTGTATCTATAAGCAACAACCTCTTTAATTATACATTTAGCTCACTAGAATGGAATAAGCCTAGAAAAGAATAACAATTTCTTATTTTATAGTTGAGGTATTTTCGAAACAAAATATACTTTTTTTAAGAATATTCATTATTTCAATAAAGGGAAGGAATGAAACTTTCTTATCCATTTCATATTATACGAAATAGATATACTTTTGATATAATCTTTTGCAAACCAAACAAAATAATAGATATTCCGTGGTAATAAAATTGGAATACTAATTTTATTCCATTAAACCAAACATAATGTAAGTGTCTTACTTAAGAATACAATCAAGGTAGGTTTCAGATAGACTATATAAGACCCAAACCTGCCCTAGTTTCCTTCATCATAAGGTTCCTCAAACTCAATTTGCAACTCTATAATTTTTTTCAATGCTCAAACCCACCCCTATAGGCTTTTAATCCTAACCCGTTCTGCCCACTAACCCATTTAATTAATGATGATTTTAAAATAATTAATGATAATTTTAAAATAATTGTTACGTAGGCTTTTATAGACCTATCAATCTTCAACACATAAAGAAACTGCAAAATATATAAAAGGAAACTGATAAAAAAATGGAAACAAAGTTTATGTTCCCAAAAGATCAGGTACCCTAGGATTTCTGACAGCCATATGTGGTACACCCATCTCTTCTACGTAAAAGGTTTTGGTTTTTTCTCTGTACTTGTTCGTCCTCGTCCATGCCAGTTGAGCTCTTTCACTGTTCGTGATGCCACAGGACTTTGTATTCTTATTACTATGTTATCTTTAAGTTTGTTAACTTAAGAGACACTATAGCAGTTGAGTCAGTGACTCAGTGTTGAGCAAACGTAGACCTATAACAAAATATAATGCAAAGACTAATTAAAAAAGCAGTATTCACTTTCGCCAATAAAATTTAATTCATGCGAAACAAAACTAACTTTTCAATCAAATTTCCATGAGATCTAATTAAAAATTAAAATAAAATAAAATAAAGAAGCCATCTCTCTCTTTCTGTGTCAATCAAATTTGGTGAACTTTTGGTAGGAAAAGCTGAACAACCCCTAGGTCGAATAATTGCCACATGTAAGACTTGTCCCCGTTGGTTTGGTTCGTCATGTTACACTTTCGTTTTGATTAAATAAGCTTCAGAACCTGAAAATCCTTCGTCTCTGGTAGTTTTGGTTCCATACCAGGACCATG
Organism: Combretum micranthum; assembly: GCA_024138025.1. NCBI lineage: Eukaryota > Viridiplantae > Streptophyta > Magnoliopsida > Myrtales > Combretaceae > Combretum > Combretum micranthum. The sequence continues at coordinate 356,738 of JAMXBD010001343.1, forward strand.
GTTTTAAAACCACATTATCTAAAGAGCCAGATTATAAAATACAGTTAAAGTAAAGACCTAAGGGTTTCAAGTTTACAAGAGCTTTTACAGTTTCATCAACCATCCAATCAATTATCTAATTCTTAAAATAAATATAATAATTAAAATATTAACTATTTTAATTATACAATTACAGTTGAATGAAGTGTGTGTCGTTCAATAATAATGAAACCATAAAATTTTTCAAAACTTTAAAAATACTTAGTTTGACCAATTTCAACAAAGCCCATAAGACTGTACGCACGAAAGGTTCAAACTATCCATGCAAGATACCTTACAAAACTGCTAAGGGCCAAGAGCATCAGGCAACTAGAATTGAGCAAATGTAGACCTTACCTTGAGCTTGCAGTCGTCGCTAGTACCCGAGTGAAGAGGAGGCTGGAGTTGAACTCAGGTGAGCATGGGCTGTGATGGCGAGTAGTGGTGGAGACAAAACGATAGTGAGTCTAGTGACATAGCAATGAGACATAAGCGATGAGTCACCACTGGTGATGGAGAGCGAGTAGTGACCAAGTGGTGTTAGTGAATCGAGTTGTGTGATGAGCGATGGACTAGGACTAGCGGTGGTGGCTTTGAAAATGAAAAGGGGTGGCAGCTTAGAAAATATAAAGGAGTAAGGACTTGGAGCTGTTGATATATTAGGGACTAACTTAAGGGTTACTCTTGGGTGAAGTCTTACTTGGGACAAAATATATTAATCTAGTATATTTTTTTATTCGGAATAAAGGACAAATAAGTTAGACATAGCAATTTTTACGTGGAGAGCAAAATACACTACTTGAGATGCTTTAACTTGTCCACAAGTTGCCTTGAAACAAAAAAGAGCAACTTGAGCTAAGAATTTCCGTTGACTTAGGGTTTGTTTTGAAATTTAAAATTCTTTTTTCTTTTATCATTATTTTATTATATTATACATAATTTAGCAAGTCCATATTACACATCAAGTCTTTTTTATGTCGCAAAACCTTATAGAATCGAAGTTTTATTTACCAAACCTGATCCGTAACTCTATAGAGTTAGGCAGTGTTGGATCATTAGTGGATCGAATAGGTCGAGTATCCTATAATGATTTAACCTGGCTACACTCCTAATCTTTTTTTTTTTTTTTTTTTTGCCCTTCAAGAGACTTTATAAATTCAATTGATCAAATACAACAAAGAGTTCATCCAGAATGTTATCATCCAAAGAGCAACCAACCCCTTCTAACAAAATCAACCTCAACAGGCTAGGAATAACAAAACACTAATCCTTGGGGCATAGCCTAAGTCTAATATGATAAGCAATCTAATCAGTTGCCCTTTTTGCTTGTCTGTGAACCCATTCAAAGCAAGCACATCTAAAACTAGATAAAAGCAAATTAATCTCATGAATATGAACAAAAAGATGCTAGGGTGGATTAGTTGTGGAGCAAACCGCCATGTACACCACTAAACTATCAATTTCAAAAATGATGCTTTCCCATTTCCTCCAAGCTGCATATTTTACAATTGCATGAAGGGCAATTCCTTCCACTTCCTTAGGAGAGTTGGCGTTACAAAGGTTAGCTCCTCTGCCACACACCCTTCCTTGATCACTTCTTGCAATGAATGCTATCGTACCTTCATTTGTTCAAGAATAAAAGGAAGCATCTGAGTTCATTTTAATAAAATTGCAAGGCAGAGCGAGCCATTTAATATTGGTAGAAGAATAAGTATCTACTGTAGGCTCCCTAGTACTCATCTCCCCAACCTCTTGATTTTAATGCCAAGAAGACCTCAACTCTGGAGAAGAGGCATTGAATGGTTGGGCTTATTCCACAACATCCATCACCTGCTAGGAAGAAGAAGAGCAGTATGCAGAAATACCTTTGTTGAGATCAACTCTACCTCTACTAATGCTCTTTTTGCTGATTCTATAACTGCAAACACATTTAGTTTCTTCCAGTTGAAAACACCATTGCATTTCTCTTTCCAAATGATCCATGATAGAGTACAAAGTTTAGCAAAAAGGATTAAGGATTCCTGTTTATTAAGACATTCCTTATCCACACAATTTTTCAACCACACATCCAATCGTGTTACTCTATTAGCATCAATTCTTAAACCCAGGGCAACAAACTAAATCCCTATTGTCCATTCACAGCATAAAAGTAAATGTTCAATTGTTTCCTCCTCTTCACAAAAATAACAGCAATTAGATCTAAACACATGGTGCCTCATAATGTTACTTTGGGTAGGAATAGCATTATTGAGAGCCCTCCAAATAAAGTGTTTGACTTTAGGTAAACAAGGACAATGTTAAACTAAATTCCAAATCTCTTTAGTTACTTGATGAGAGGAGGACGCACCTAAAATTTCTTGAAAGTTGGAGCATTAAATGAAATTATATGCTGATCGAACCGAGAAAATGCCCGACTTTTCATGGGGCCAAATGAGACGATCTTTAATATTTGCAATTTCTAGTAGAATGCGATAAATTGCCTTCACAGAATCCTCAGCAAACCACCATCTTAAAGCATGAATGTCCCAAGCATGTAGATCTTCATCAATCAAATCTACTACCAGAAGGTCTTGATTGTATGTGTTGCCTCTTAAAGCTGGTAACTTTCCTTCTAACTCTGGAACCCACTTGTCTTGAGTTGCTTTTATGGATTTTCCATTTCCAACCTGCCACATAACTTCTTTGACTAGCATTTCTTTGCCATGCAAAAGACTTGCCGAACCCCAGGAGTCTTTAGATCCTCTTGTAGCCCGCAAGAAACGTGAGCAGAGAAAATAGATACCTTTTAGGACTCTCACCCATAAAGCATTTGGATTTTGAGTAACTGTCCATGCTAACTTGGTTAATAAAGAAAAATTATAATCCACCAAGTCTTTGAATTTAAGCCCGCCTCTAGATTTGGGATATGTTAGTTTCTCTCAACTTTGCTAGTGTTTTTTCCTTTCCTCCTCAATTTGACCCCACTAATAGTTGGAAATCATCGAGTTTGCTTCTTTGCACCACTTTGTTGGGAATTTCAAACAGTTCATGGAGTACATAGGAATGGCCCCAGCTAATGCTTTGATAAGGATTTCCTTACCTGCGTTAGACAAAAGACATCTCTTCCAACTTTTAAGTTTAAATCTTATCTTATCTTCTGCAAATCTTAGTGCTTCGGATTTTTTTCTGCCCTAAAAATTTGGTAACCTGAGATATTGACCTGGATTCATTGTGGCGAGAATCCCAATATCTTCATAGGTTTCCTTTATACTCATAGGTTGGGCGTCCTTACCGAACAAAATGCTTGACTTTTGATAATTTAGCTTTTGACCTGAAGCATTTCAATAAACTTAAATAACTTCCTTCAGCACTTGGATATTTTTAGGATTGGCTTCAACAAAGAAAAGAGAATCGTTAGCGAATAGTATATGTGAAATTACGGGGCATGCTCTCTTCATTCTCATTCCTTTCAGATGGTTATCCACAATTGCATTTTCTATGTTACGAGATAGAACATCAACTACTAAAATAAACAAATAAGGTCATAAAGGGTCTCCCTACCTAAGACCTCTTATGGGAATAATATGGCCAGCGTTTTTACCATTTACCCTGACACTAAAAGTTACTGAGGTTATACAAGCCATAACCCAACTAATCCAGGAATCATAGAAACCAAGCCTAATCATAACTGCCTGAAGGAAATCCCACTCCACCCCATCATATGCTTTGTTCATATCAACTTTTAGACCACTGCAGGCTTTCTTGGATGGTTGCTTGGTTCTCAAAAAGTGGAAAGCTTCATGGGCAACAATGATATTATCATGAATGACTCGCCCAGACACAAAGGTGCTTTTTCATTCAGAGATGATGCTATTTAGGAAAGGTTTCAAACGATTGACCAAGACATGAGAAATAATTTTGAAGAGGAAATTACAATGGCTAATGGGTCGGAAGTGACTTACCTCCCGAGGAGAGGCAACTTTTGAAATAAGAATGATTTCCGCGAAATTAGCATGAGGGCAGAGAGTACCTGTGTTGAAGAATGCCTTCACCGTGTCTATGACATTCTTGCCCACTATATTCCAATAGCGCTGGTAGAAAGTGCTTGGAAATCCGTCTGGACTAAGAGCTTTGAGCGCACCAAATTGAAAGACCGCCACCTTGATCTCTTCCTCACAAACTTCCTTCCCTAAGCATTCATTCATTTCACTGGAAATCACAAGGTTAATCAAATCTAACACATTCCCTCAATAGCGTGCACCATCTGTCTTGAATAAATCTGAGTAAAAAATATGAAATAAATTCATGATCTTATCTTCATCCTTTAGCTACCTACCATCTGGGTCTTTTAACCGAAGAATTTTGTTTCTTTATCGTCTCATCAAAGTGGTCTGATGAAATAATTTTGTGTTCTTGTCACCTTCTTTCAGCCAACTAATTCTTGAGCATTGGTGCTAATATATTTCTTTTCTCTTCCACAAAACACTTAATTTCTCCATCAGCTGTCTCTCCACTATATCATCCATATTGCTACCTTTATGCTAATCTTCATTAACTCATTTTGAACCCTCTTTATTTCATGCATGGTATTAGGAAAAGCTACCCTGCTCTATTCTTTAAGTTTGAATTTACATCTCTTTAGCCTGAAGCCAATAGGATTAGGATGACTTAGAAGTGGAGCAGTGGACCAAGCCTTTTTTATTATATCCTCACAACTTTTGGATGTGGTCCACATGTTCTCAAAATGAAATCTTTTCTTTCCTTTTCTATCCGAGTAGCAAGTATCTACAATTAAAACAGCATGATCAAAGCCTACCAATTCACTATGTAGCACAATAGTTTTGGGATATAGTTGAAGCCATTCTTGGGAAGCTAAAGCTCTTCAATTCTTTCCAACACCCTTTCATTACCTTATCTTTTGTTAGACCATGTATACCACAGACCTTGGAAGCCAAGATCATTCAAATTAGCATTCATGACCATAGATCCAAATCTCTCCATGAGCCTTGCACATTTAACTTGGCCCCCTTCTTTCTCATGATTGAACAGGATGTCATTGAAGTCCCCAATACATAACCAAGGACCATTTGTGTTTGTCGCAAGAATTTCCTACTCTTGCCACAAATTATGTCTTCTACTTAAGTGTGGATCTGGATAGATCTATGAAATGTGCGAGAAGAGAGATCCATCTTTCTGGTATATCGAAGACCTTATGTGATTTTTATTACAATTATGAACAACAATCTGGACATCTTCCGTCCACTAAAGAGCCAAACCCCCTAATAATCCGATAGGAGGAACATAAAACTCAAAAGCAAAGTGCAACCTTCTTCGAATCTTAAAAAGCTTCCTTATGTTATTCTTTGTTTCCATCAAGAAGACCATGCAAAGGATTGTGTCTACGAATGAGGTCCCTTAAGTGTTCAATTGTCAAGGTGGACCCGATGCCTTGACAGTTCCAACTTATGGCAATCATGGCTCCCGTGTGGCTGATTTTGGCCAGCCACCACAGCCATCAGTCAAGTTTTGTTGGTAGTTAATTGAATCATTAACTAGAGAACCTATCAGCAAATGTGTTTCCTAGATGGAAGATGAATTCATCTTCAACTTAGAGCCTATCTTCCTTGGTTTCCTTCCTCTTTTAGCTGAAGATTTTTTCTTGGAGGGGGAAATCTTTGCTTGGTATGCATCAAATTTTAGCTTTTTGGAAGGATCAAATGGAGAATCTTCAGTAGGCCTCTTGATAGCTAAGGTTGACAAGGCTGGTATGAGTTGTGTTGAGGAGGGTTAGGCAAGGGTTTAGGGGGTGGGTGTATGGGGTGGTGAATTAGGAAATTCAATGAAGTAAATACTTGGTTGGGTTGGTTTTGTGAGGAAGTGATGGACTAAGATGAGGAAGAGTTTGGGTTATGAGATAGAGGTAGAAAGTCTGGTTTGCTAGAAACTAGAGCACTCTGTAGGCAAGGAGATGGGGATTTCACTAGGCTAGTGACCTCATTGTCTTCCTAGATGTTAACAGGAATAGTTGGTGTGCAAGAGTTTAGAGGGTAGCTAAAGGTCCATGATTGGTTTCTGGATGTGTTTGATAAGTGGGATAAGGAGGTGTTTAGGTGTGTGTTGGGAAGAGATTGTTAGCATTGAGGTGGGGATATATAAGGGCTGTGGTGATTCATTTTTACTTGGAAGGCAGGGGGAGGATGCTCCTATGAATTGCCCTTAAGGCCATTAGGATACACTAGCTTCATAGTGGTAGGATTGGATTCGTTGGAGGCGGCCTCCATGGATGAAGTTTTTGCTGGTGAAGAATAGCTGGGAGATCCATCTCCTTCAAAGAAGGATCGGATTGCAGGTGCTCTTAACCTTGTACCATAATTCTGATTAACATTCTCTTCATTGCAAATTGTGGTGGAATGACCAAATTTACTGCATTTAAAACAAACATCGGGTAGCTTGTCATATTTAAAATGAACCCAACACCTCTCCATCTTGTTTCTACTCACCCAGAGCCCAGTCTTCAAAGGTTGGGTCCAATCTATATTGACTCTGATTCTAAGATAACCACGGGTTGATCCACCTTTTAGATTAGCTGGTTCATTTTCCAAAATCTCTTCAACATAGGCTCTGATTTTCAACGCATTACTATCTGTCATCTGATCAAGCTTTAGACCATGGATTTGAACCCATATTGCACACTTCAATAGATCCATGTCTTCCAAATTTTGATGCGAGTCCCAAACATTCAAAACCAAAAGTTTCCCCTTGAAAGCGCAAGGACCATCTTTAGTGACTTTCTACATCTGGCCTCTACCATTGAAACTACAAACAAAAATATTTGGCTTGGATGCTATTATCTCACAATGCCCATATGGTCTCTAAATTTTCTTTAGAATCGATGATATTGTTGCTTTATTCTCAACTCTATCAGGGACTACTTTACATACCATGATTGCTCTGTTTGTGGAGAGATCGGCTTCTTGAGTCTCCAAATCAAGAGCCGAAGGCCAAGTTCCATCAGCGCTACTGGCATTTTCGTGTGCAAGAGTAGGGTCTACCATGCTCTTGTATCTGAAAGAAACTAAACTAATCAGCTAAAAAGGACAGAGGGAACAAAACAACCGGATCTAGATGAAAAGCCACACACTAGAAGCAAACCAAAAAACACCTAGCAGAAACACTAAAGCACCTAGAACATAAAACACATGAATAAAGCAAAAGGCGAGTCACTTATCCGAAGGTAAGCCCATGAAGCTTCCATCTTTGAATCCCCACATAAACTGAACAGAGGATGTCAGATTTTGGGTGCAAGAAGGGACAGAGTGAAGAAAGATCTAGGCTGAGGGTTTAATCGCAAGGAGATCTGGATCTAAGTTCACGGGATACGGTAGGTTAGGGACCCAGAAAGGAAAAGACGTGAAGAAGAGGAGGTAAAGACGTGGGGTCAGGGTTTTAGGATTTGTAATGGAACTAAGAGGGAAGGCATTTAATCAGGAGATCCTCAATCAGACTTGATGGCGTGAAAAGAAAGAAACTTGGGTAGAGTAGGAATGACGGAAGCAGAGAAGGTCAAGCTTAGTGACGCGTTGGGATGGAATGGTTATGAACTCCTCTGTAAGGGAGTATAGCTCTTTCACGAAGAGAAAACTCTCTCGGAGAAGGAGAGAATCGTCGACTTCAAGCTAGATTTAAGTTTACATCCCAACTACATTCCTAATCTTACTCGTGTAATTTTATAACATGTCTTCCATGCTTTCCTTAAAATGTTCAATAATTCATTTTTATTGAAAAATCTCTCTTTGAATATTTTCCCATTCATCAAATGTTTATTTTCATTGATCAAGCTCTTCATTTCGTCCAAATGCAAACTATCAATGACAACTACATCAAAGCCATCAGATGCCACTGGTGCCTTTACTTGAACTAGTACTATAAAGCAATGATCTATTTCAAAGAAGATAAAGGAAGGCAAAGAGTGGACAGACTCAACATTGTACTTATAAAGATGCACGCAAAAGATGTAGAAAAGATTGATCATGAGTCAACCGAGACACAAAAAGAAATGCAAGAATATTAAAGCTGGTTGCGTCTAATTTGAACGAGGTGAGACACAACAACAATTTAGAAAAGACAGTAGAATGGAATCAAAATTCTATTTTTATTATCATAAAATATTTATTTTTTTATTTGGTTTATAAATACACATAATAGATAAGAAATCTTTATTTTTTATTTTTATTGGAGAAATAACTATCCATAATCAAAAATATATTTTGTTTTGAAAATACATATAATCATAAAATAAAAAATTATTACTCTTTTCAAGTTTTATTCCATTCCTGTAAGTGAAACGTACTAATATTTGCGAGGTCTACCTAATTTTGAATGCCACATGGTCAGTGGCTTAATGCAGGAACAAATATGAAATGCACAGTTGGTATGTGCCTTGATGATGAAAATTGATCTCCCTCTCTCTAATTATTTGTAAGAGAAATGTGATGAGTGAAGCAACCCCAGCGCAAATGTGAGACCACTTCCTAAATAAGGAATTTCTCTCCAAAAAGAGAAAAATAAATAAATAAATAAAATAGGGGGAGAACTAACTAAAATCCGAGATTATCAAGTCTAATAAAGCTATAAAAAAGAGAAAATAATGGTATTCATTTTGATTTTTTTTAGAAAATATTTTAAAGAATGATATAGTGAATCTAAATATTCCCCTTGCAGAATATATATATATATGTATGTATGTATATTAGCAACAACGTGGTAGATAATCTACAACTATACAAATTACTATTGGGAATAGTGAAAATATATATGGCATGGGATATGGATAACTACATTATATGAAAAATGTTTCCCATAAAAGAAATTTACACTAAGCGCATATTTGCTTTTTTACAATAATGTTTTCTTTACTCTTATCGATATGAATTATAATCAGACCATTACAATTGTTAATAGTTGTGACGCTGATCTCAGGATGTTATATATGTATATTAGTGGTCTTCAATAAGTGATGGGAGGCAATCAATTTTTTGTGATAGTGGTGGTCAATATACATGATAAAATTATCAATAAAAAAAATAGAAAAATGATTTCTCTTTTCGAAAACTATCTTTTGTATATTTCTGTGTAATCTAGTTGATGGAGATGGTCATTTTTATAATTGGGCCACTCGGCCAATTGAATCTCATAGATCAATTTTTTGAGGTAATAACAAGGCTTAGAAGACTGAATCTAAGAAAAGTTGTCCTAAAGAGATTTGGCTTTGTAGGATCACATCAGACACTGCAAACCGGTTTATTCTACTCTTAACCTTATTCGATTTTCTCACCCATGAAAAGTAGATTCAAAAAATATTTGTCTAGACTAATTTGGGTTTTGATTAATTAAAATAGTCTTTATGTAGACTAAAATATGGTCATCAACTTTTTAGGAGAAATCTAGTTTGACTGTTTTATATTAAAATGGGTTACAAATAAGTGGCTTCTTTTCTTACTTGGCAAGATTCTACATATTGCTATAATTAAGAGAAATGTGGAAGCTATCCTAAAATATCCTTCAAAAAAGATTAAAACACCTTTTTTTTAGTGAAGAATAGATTTTGAAAAAAGATCGGATCTATTTACACTTATCTTCTATCATACTTGTATATCTAAGAAATCAAGTTTGACTGTTTCTACTCCCACATCTCTCCCTATGACATTTATACACATGTTATCATTAGGGGTGCAAAAAAAAACCGAAGTTTAGGATAACCGAACCGAAACCGAAAAACAATCCGAAAAAAAGCGGTTAACCGATCCATCGGTTTCGGTTTAGGATTAGCATTTTTAATTTTTTTGGGTTTCGGTTTCAGTTTCGGTTTTTAGATTCTAGAAACCGATGGATTCGGTTAACCGATCCGTAATTATATATATATAATTTATAATATACCCATATAATTATTTTTTTAGTATTATCAATATGAATTATGTTAAAGTGAATAATCAGATAAAAATAAACAAATGCATATATGTTTGAAAATTAGAATGGTGGTATTTGATTGAGATTTTGTATTGAGCTTAATTGATCGAGGTTGATAAGAACACATGAGTAAAAAGCAATTATGATTATTATCTTGATGACACCGATATATATTAATAACTATTTTACAGTCTTACATTCTTAATTTATAGTTTTTAATATAATTATACAAAAAAAAATACTTTAATTATTTTTACGGACATATTGAAAAGTATGGTTAATTGCAAAATTTGCATAACCATTATGTCAATGGTTAAAACCGAAAACCGAAAAAATTAACCGAAAAAAAGGTTAACCGTTAAGGCGGTTAACCATTCATAATGGATAGGTTTAGGATCAGGATATTGAAAATCCGATTATTATGGTTAGGATCAAAAAATAGGGCCACGACCGGTTAACCGAACCGTGAACACCCCTAGTTATCATCTCAAAACTCCTCTTAAATTCTAGGGATGCAATCGAGGTAGGTCATTATAGGGTATCCGTTCGCCCGCCTAGCTAAAAACCCTATAGGGTTTAGGATTGGGTTTTAGGTTGTACTCATAACCTGTTGGGGAAAACTTGACCTGATATAATTAAAAAAAAATTAAAAATTTTAATTTAAGGAATCTACTTGTTCATTAGTTAAATGATGTTTTCATATAATCATTTTGTTATTCATGTATTGAGTCACATGATAGGATATAAATAAGTCTATTTATTCTCATGAGTAAGGATAATTGATTGATTTTTCTTTTTTTTTTTTAATTATTTTTCCCAGAATGTACAATTAGTAGTATCGGTTTCCTACGAACATTAATATGATTAGAAGTTTTATCCAATGTGTTGAGCACAAGATCTAGGATAAGGGATTCTACATGCAATTCCTCAATAAATAATTTGCATGCCTTATATATCCAAGCATCGATGCTGTACAAGTCGATCATTAGGTGTTATGTTATGTAGTCCAATTGCCGTTGTTTTCAGCGTTTCTTGTTTTTTTTTTTAATTTTATAATTTTAGTTAATTTATTAGTAATAAAAAAAATATTGTGCGTACATATTATTTATTATTTTTAAAATATTACATTAATGTTTATTATATGGATATCATAAAAAAGTTAAAGAAAAAAAAAGAAACTTTCTTCAATCATTAATGAATAATTGAAAAATTTTATTAGAATAGAAGTTTTTGAAATATTATCGATGCAACATCTTAAAAAATTTCTAAACACTTATCATGGTATAAGTGATTTGTATATTTTCATTTCTTAGCGTATGTATTATTTTTGTTTAGTTAGATTAGTTATAGCCCAAAAGTAAATAATAGTATAAGTTGGTGATCGGTAGATATAATCGGGTCGGGTCGAGTTTCCTAAAAATTAAGTCGGGTTGGGTTTTAGGACAAAATGACCCATCCCAGACCCACCTCATTTAGTCTACTTAAATCGACTTATGTACTTATTATACATGATCGACTTGTTGCAATAACACACGATACGGTTAACCACCACCAGCAATGATAAACTATAGCTATACCCAACCCCACCCCCAGCGTCAGTTGCAACACATAATTATAACTCCTTTAAACAGACAAGGACGATATTTGACAAAATTAAAATTTTTGATTCCAAATTTGCAACTAATATCGTAAAATGTGAAGAACATGTTTCCGTAAGCACACCCTTGATAACATAAATTTCAACAAATATAGATTAGGTCTGTAGATCAAAATATAGGCTTGGGATGTTTAATGACTTTCCCAGGACCATTCTATGTCAAATGTCGAGTTCTATACATCGTAGGTTAGTAAAGTACCAGTGTGGGGCAATTGACCTAGAAGGAATATGCATAAAATGCTAGAAAATACTGATTTCACCAGTACTTATATTGGGCTTTGGGCCATTATTAGCACTGGTCCATAGTGATCCGATACGTAGGCCCTAGGCAAATCTCCAAACTGTCTAATTTATTGAGGGTTGAAAATCTTTATATGCAGGACCCTTTTCAATATGGGCAACTTGAATCTTTTTTTGAAGAGACAAAATTATAAGTAGTCAACTTCGTCTTTTCATGAGACGAAATTCATTTTACAACATTAAACTCTTCTCTTGAAGAGAAAAGGTAAATCACTTATAATCTCATATTTTAAAAAATGAGTTCAACTTACTTAAAATTGATACTATAATTATCTCACTAATATTTTCATAATTTTTTCTTAAATACCAATATTATTTTTGTTTTCCCTTTTCTTCAAACCAATCACGTCCAGCAGACCCGATAAGTTTGGACCCAGTCCTAACATGTCTTGTCTCACAGGATATATTATTGTTTTCATAATTAAGGCATTGCAAATATACACACTAATACATACTGCACTTGCGTTAAATCTTTTACCTAAAATTATACATTATCTTTAAGGAAAACTGCATTTGGACTAGTACATGGTTATTTTGTTCTTAATTTTGTGCAGTTTCTCCATTTTAGTGCTTTTACTATTTCATCCGGGATAAAATAGTAAAATAGGGTCTAAACATTTTTTTTTTCTCCTTTTTAAGACACAGGTGAGTAATGTAAAACCCCCACCAAAAAAAAAAAAAAAAAAAGGGTAAATGTAGGAGTAACTTTGCTATTTACCCCAACAAATAACTTAACCTTTCCTTATACTTTGTCGAAATTCCACAAGTCTATTTACTTATGAGTTATGAGTGGGTCAAAGAAAATTGTAATATCTTTAGACAAATCGAACAAAATGTAGTATTTTGATCATTGCATAAACTTCAGGTGTTTTTCTTTTTAATTTTTATACATAAAACTTGAATTTACTATGTTGTATAATCTATCAACATATATGTATATATATTCCATCTATTATTAGTTATACATATGCTTTTCAATCAACAAGCATTTGCCACGATATCTTTCTTTAAATGATTGGGGTAATAAATTTAACAAGGAAACATTCAATCATATATGAAATTCAATATTTAGAAATTTCAACAGCAAACAACTTTGATGAACGAAATTTCAAATTAATATGATATTTATCAACCTCAAATGTTATATGTATGACTGAAAAAACATTCAAAAATCAAATAATGATTTTATAACCTTTTTTTTTTGTCATTAAAAAATTTCACGGTTAGATGATCCTGGGTACATGGAAGATACTTTTGCCTACAATAAGAATCGATCCCATGATTAGTGGGGGTCATGGACCGAAATCATACCAACTAAACCAACATTTGCTAGTTAACTATTTCATTAATTGAGAATGCACAAATAAGTATAAATGTAAATGATTATTAAGAACAGACATTAAGTCCCACAGATGGTCTTATAATGAGGGTGTAAATTTTGTAGTGAACCACAGGCTAATGTCTTGTCCCCAGTAGCCCAGTAGACTCGTAAGTAAATGAATGGACCTTATGAACCTTTCATGATGATACGAGGTTTGTGTTTTGGCACATCAAAACTAAGCATTATTGCAAAATTAATGACTTTAATCTCATGGGAAAAAAACACACTCTATGTGAAGACTTAATGCAGCAGAACTAGCATAAATAGCTAGACTTCTTCTTGGGTCGGTCTGAACAGGATCCAACCCAGACTGCCACCAATCGTTTGGGGGATGGAACTACAAGAAGTCTATAAATATCAGTTGAAGCTGGGAATATGTAGTGTGTAATGTTTATGGACTAAAATATTTCATTTCTTATTTAAATCTCAATCATTTAACGATACCTTTTTTTTTACCAATAAAAATGATTTATATTTAATAAGAAAGGATTAAATCAATCAACTTGATTGTTATAAGAGAGGATTCATTAATAAAGAATAATTTGGGTATGAAAACCAATATGTGTCTTTAAAAGCTAATTTATCCAACATAGATTTCATATAAGAAATAACATAATCTCATAAAATGGATAAAAGAAAAAATGGAAAAATAATAAACACATAAAATCATACTACTTATTTTAAAAGTTGTGGTCCAATTTATGCAAATTGACCAGATTTGTAAGAGTAGATATACGTTGGTGGATACGTACCGTGATGACTTGGTGGTGATGGGAATAATAAAATGGTTGATGTAAAGGTTTGTATTTATTAAAAGAAAATCTTTATCTATTAGGGTTTGTTAAGGAATTTTAAGAGAAATTTTGGGCAATATGGACAAAGACCCCGTAAGCATGGACAAGTGACATCTAAATTTAATTGAGAGTAGCTAAGAAGATGGAATAGCAGCTGTTCCCTAACTAATTTGGCAGCAAAGGCATTTTGCATTGAATGTGTTAAATTATTGGATTAGATTGTTATAAATGAATAACAAATGCGAAAATGAAATTTCATCAAAGATTGTGGTTGGAATTTTCTTAAGGATAATCCTGCAGATGAATAAATAGATATAAGAGTTCCTACTTCCTCTTTCCTCAATTATGCTATCTTCTATTGAGATATAAAGTAATTCTTAACCATTTAATAAACGACTATATATTAAGGAGGGATTTGAATGTGTTTGTGATGCATAGCAAGTTGTCGGTAGGTTTCTAGGAAAATTAGATCCAAAAAGTTCCAAAAAGATAAATGCATAACCTATCTTCCATAAATCATAACTTTTAGTATACAACTCTGTTTTCTATTATTATATATGCAGGTGAAGCTCTTTTGAGATTTATAAATGTCGTAGTAACAACACAATTTTCAGGCCCAAAAACCTTTGTTTAGGGTCCCAAAACAAGCATTGAAGTTTTAGTTTCAATTTTTATATTTTAAACGCTTAGGGTTTTTTTAAAGACAATATATAATTATCTTTTTCTTGTTACAGAATGACTTTTGTTACATAATAATATTCTATAATTTCTTGAGTGAAGATTTTCCTTCGTTTTAGTTTCTAAGATTTATCGTTGATTGGTCTTGTTTTTATGCTACTCGCTGCGTCATCTGAGTATTAAGGTTAAGATAATTTAGATTCAATTTCATAAATGAGGTTCAATTTAATTAAAAACATAAAATAAGAAAAAAATTGTGTTAAAAGTACAGGGTTACATGGAGCCAAGAAATAAATTACACTTTGCAATTTGCTCGATTCCATGAGCTCCCCATTCACATATGCGACACTTTTTTACCTCATTATTCAAACAGAGGAAGTTATAATTGTTCTTTTCATTTTCTTTCCTCTTTAATTATTTCCTTTCGCTTTCCTTCGCTCGTAATTCTTTTCCTCTTCTCAAATATAGTGTTAATGGAGTAGTATGGAAAAACACATTGAAGACACCTTTTTTTTTTCTTTTTATAGCATTTTTAAATTGATAATGTATCACTAAACAAACTCAAAAACATTTATTTCATCTAGGCATGCTTTTTGGCCAAAGGAAAAAAAAAAAAGAAAGATATTAAAAAAAATCTCAAAATTCAAACTTTCGAAAATAAAATCTCGCTATCTTAGGTATGCACTTTCAATTTACTAAGATTTTATGTTTCAAGGCATGATTCAAGAATTCCCTCCCCCAAAAAAAAAAAAAAAAAAAAGAAGAAAAAGAAGGAGAGAGAGATGATTTTTTCAGTATCAAAACATGCCTTGAAAATACTTTTTTATAATATATTGAAATCGTGTTTTTATAATATGATTTTAAATTTTATGAATTTGTTATAATCTTCTAATAGCTTCAATTTTCGAGATTTTTAATAAACAACGGAATTTTCTTTTTTCCCTTTACCCCATCTTTTGTTTTTTTTTTTGGCCGAATCCTTTATCCCATCCTTATTCGATACATTTTCCTTTAAGGATTTACATAAAAAGAAGTAACATCACCCATGGGACCAAAGACGTGGTTTTATGGAACCTACCTTTGCCTCTTGTCATCAATGAGTCTTGAGATAAGGAATAGTGAAAGTACAACATAGGACGCTAATGGTGATATATTTGCTTTACAAACGATCTTACATTGAAATCTACATATTTATCTCTTGATGAAGCAAAGACCTATGGTTCTATTTGGATCGTGACTTACCGATCATTTGGGTATCTTATTTTGATGTTTTCAAATATATTATTAGTAAAAAAAAAATAGATACAAATGAAAGAAAAAAATATTTTTACTTATAAACAAATCAAATAAATAAAATACAAATAAAAATATAGATATAGATTAACTATAAATAATATACAAATAAAAACAAGACAATTCAAACAATGTTAATGAAATGCAAAATAATGATGATGTTGACTCATCAAAATTTTCAAATTCATATAACTTGTAAATTCAGTTTCATTTCAATGTTTCATCTTCTATTTTCATTTTACTACTAGAAGAAAAAGTGGAT
This sequence comes from Combretum micranthum, assembly GCA_024138025.1. Classification (NCBI taxonomy): domain Eukaryota; kingdom Viridiplantae; phylum Streptophyta; class Magnoliopsida; order Myrtales; family Combretaceae; genus Combretum; species Combretum micranthum. Next base: position 373,066 of record JAMXBD010001343.1, read on the forward strand.
GTATCATTGCATTATAATTTGATTGGTTAAATTTAAATTAAGAAAAACATACAAATAATCTCTCTATATTTTTATCTTGATGCAAATACATCTTTTGAACTTCAAATGCTGTAAACTGTTTCTTAAACTTTGATAAGTTAGTATATAACCTCTAAATATTGAAAATGACCCACCTAAATTTTGATTTTTATTAGAAAAAAAAAACACCTTTCAAACTTATTAAAGTATGCTTAACCCATTCTTACTTTAATTTGGTGGGATTTTATTACACTAAAGAATCAAGTGTTTTTTTATCTTGTTAATTTATGAAAATTTATAGAATTATTTACAACATTTAATTAGAGGCTATTTGCAATTTTTCTTTGATTTAATATATTGAGGAGGCTATGTACATTTTGATGTTAATTAATGATGTTCTTTAGTGTAATATACCAACATATATATATATATATATATATATACATTTTCTGAAAATATCACGATCCTGCCTTATGTCCTGTTTTATAAAAATCACCATTTCTCGTACATGAATCGCGTTTTTACGGTTTTTTTTAGATGTGTCCGTATTTTAATATGTATGTCAGCGTTTGTGTGTCCTTGTGCAAATCAGTGTGTTCAAAAAAAATTTTAATATAAATCTTCACAGAAAAAAAAAAAAAACGAAAAGTTAATTGCTTGGACTTTAAGGAAGAATATTGTTATATTGATTTTCTAACTACTTTATTTGCACTGTTTTATACTCTTTTAATTATAAAATACATAAACTATTATATAATTATCTTTTGCTCCCTTCACTAATATACAAGTGGGTTCTTATTAGAATAAGTTGCTTGGATTCGACCTATTTTTAAGTCGCTCGTCTAGATATAGTAGGATTTGTCCAACTGTAGTTTGTACATAAATATCCAACTTTTCACATTGTTCATTCAAATGTGGTGTTGATTCATATTAGACGTAGGCTCAGTTCGGTTACAAACAGAGAATCGAACCAAAACCATCATCATCCAGAACAAGATCGGTTGGCTGGTTCCAAAACTGATTATGGAACCGTTAATTTCATGATTCTTAGGCGATTCTTTGACCTAGAACTGGTAAAACCAATGGTTTTATCCAATTCCATTGAAAAAAATAAAAAATAATATTAAATATATAATTATTAATATTTAATTATTTTCATATATAGAGTAAAATTTATTACTTATTCACAATATTTAATATGTTATTATCAATAATACAAATAAATAGAACTTAAAATCATATATAATTAGTTTAAATAAACTTCTCATAAAAGCAAAATTCATTTTTTTAATAATGTGAGACTATTTTTTATACTGTAATTTTCTTTTTACCTTCTAGAATATTTTGCAATCTCATATTACTAACTACAATAATTATTTTGAGTTGAATAATTCATTTAATTGAATAATTTAACACTTTTAGATCCAATAATTATTTTGAGTTCAAAATTTATTTTATTAAAAACTTAAAATTCATTTATTTTTATTTTTATTTAAAAAAACAGTTCTGCAATTCAAAAATCAGAACCGGATCATAATAGTCGGAGATGATTCCGGTTTCAGTTTCGATTCCTCAATTTCAAGACCTGAAATTGATAGTTTCGGTTTTGGTTCGGCTCGATTTTATAACCGTGCTCATGTCTAAGTCAAATGTGGTAAGTTCGGTTATGTGGCAAGTTGGTTCGAATGTGGTAATCTCATGGAGTATCAACTTTTTGTGCAATATTGTAAGTTCATCTAGATATGATAAGTTAGTCTAAATATGGTAAGTTTATAGATTATCAACTTTTTGCACTACATAGTAAGTTGATCCAACTATGGTAAATTCATTGAGTACCACTTTTTTGTGCTATGTGAAAAGTTTATCCACTTTAATAAGTTGGTCTAGATGTGATAGATTTGTCGAATACTAACTTTTTGTATTATGTATTAAGTTCGTCCGAATGTGGTAAATTAGTATATATATGATAAGTTTATCGAATATTAACTTTTTGCATTATGTAGTAAGTTGGTCTAAATATAATAAGTACATTAAGGTAAGTTTGTCCAAATGTGACGGGTTTCATTTTCACTCAAAGGCTACATAAATGTATACATATATTGTCTTTTCATTCGTTTTAATATTTTGTTTAGTCTTTATTGATTACGCTATTATAAAAATAATATACAGTGAAATGAGAATCTTAATGTATTTTGTTAACAATTTTATGCTCCAAAATACAATCCATCGCATTCTCAAAATGTTTTGACTTGGCTCCAATTTATAGTTCCCGTTCGAGATGTTGGGATACACGTACCATCATACCATCCGGATTTCATTTTCACAAAGTCTATTCTTCCTTCATGATTTTTAACATGACCAATCCCGTCAATTATATATATATATTTATATATAATATAGAAGATTTTTCAATCTTCTATACTTGTTACAAGCGGAGATATGTGATTACATATAGGAGGCCTAAAATCCTTAGTAAAGAATATAATTCAAATATTAATAAAGCTTTCACCAAACGATGATCCTATAGTCAATTACAACTTATGTTGGTTGATTATTGTTCCTAGCTTAGGCTCTAAACATATTAAGTCAAGATGATATAATACAATGATTTAATTCAACGAAAGCTAGAGATATGATTCTACGGCAAAAGACTAGATTGATTTAGTCCCAAAACTATAATATTTGATTACATGCTCTAGTTCCAGCTATCTCCAAGACTCCAGAGAATTGGTTTGGATTATCTGTTCTCATATGTATTTGTATCTATATCTATATCTCAATATTATGTGTAAAGGTGTCTGATTTGTAGTTATATTTTATTTATATTTGGTCTATTTAATATTTTCATGAGAACTATCATATATTTTGATCTATATGTATTTTTTTATAGACAATTTATTAGAAAAAGTTTTTAAAAAGTATCTTTCTCTATCGGATACCGGATGCCAAACAGACCCTAAAATTGAAAATTAGTTCGCTTTTTAAAAACCTTTTATATTTAATTAGTCAAACGATGGTGTTGCTATAAAAATTTACAAGTGCCTCTTACCTTGGTTCATGTTATTAATCTCTCTCAACACTGCTTTCAGCAACTTATCTTTGAAATTTTAAAAAAGGAAAAAAAAAAAAACCAACAAAAACAACATTCAATCATGAAATCTCAACCGAATCGTTGATTTGTTTGTTACATGTAATGCTTATTACAATCATGTGTGTATCCTTTAATTGCATTTTTGTGATCGGAAATGCGTTGACATTTGCTTCAATGTCAAACCCTTCTGTAAAGTAGGAAAGAAATTAAAGAGTGACTACTAGCTAAGCCACACATATATAGATTTCCAAGATCCTCCAGATCACATGGAGATGAAATCTGGAACAGGTTTTCAAGATGATCTGGAGTTAGTGTAGATACGGTTCCCGTTTGGCATAGCTTTTTTTTCTCTTTTTTGCCAAACAAGAGCCAAGCTTTTAATGAATGGCCAAATTCAATAGTTTATGTGTGAATATGTAGCATGTATTTCTTAAAATCGTGCTGCATCAAAATTACTTATTGTAGATTTATGGGGTATTTTATTTGTTATAACGTAGAAAATAATGGAAACAATAATCGGGGTTGTAAATGAAGTTTGAGTTGGATTTTTATTTGACTGAGGAATAATTGATTTAGATTCAAACTCAAGTTATTGGGCAGTTTGTTTAGTCTATAGATTAAACTTCACAATATTTAGCTCGATTAACTCTCAAAATTAATCGAGCTTAAGTCTAATCAATTTTGAGTGAGTTTAAACAATCTCCTTGTGGTTTAATAATGTACCTATCATTATGGCTTGCTAAATGTCAAAGTAAGATAATTCCATGGAATCATGAAAAGTTGTGAAGATAGATAGCTTTAATTGATAGATGTAGTCAAACAACAAACTCCAGTCGGTTTGCGTTTCTTTAATACCATTTTAAATTAAACTTGAGTTTAAATTTTTAAGCTCTACCAAACTTTAGTACAGATTGGTATAAGTTTTAAAATTTCAACTTTAGTTCAAGCTCAAAACTCATCTCATTTACAACTCTAAGCATTTAGCATAATATAATCTATAGTAAATGTTAAAGGTAACCATTTAATGCCTCAAATACCAACCACTTCTTTCAATAAATTTTGTAACAATGTTTATTAAAATAGTCCTACTGACTTACTTAATTTACCATATTAACTGATTTAGTTTATCCATGAAATATTACATGAAAGCTTTAGAATTTTATATTTTTTTATTGTGTAAAATTAGTGTATTTTTTAATTTCTATAGCTTTAAGATTTTAAAAAAATTGTCTCTTGAAATTTCAAAAATAAATTTTAGAGCATATGGTAATTATTTTAATTATTATATGACTCTTATATAAGGCATCCCCTCCCTAAAGATTAAAGAAGACCCAAAGTCATCCAAGACTCAGTCAGTCAATTCAACACCAACCAATATAAATCAAATGCACATGCATGCATCTTTCTCGTGCTACACTTTATATCTACAAGCCGTACCCTCATCTTCCCAACTGCCATTTGCTCTGCACACGCTCATTACTGTCTTGTCTCATTTGTTTTTTTTTTTTTTTTCTTTAAAGCGTTCTATATATATATTTACACATATATTACACATATAACTTTCTCTTTATATATAAATTAATATATATAGAAAATAATGTAATAACAATCATAAATTTCCACCTTAATGCGAATATTCCTCTAAATTTTCAAATGTTACAAACCACTCTCAAAACTTTAATAAAATGATAAATAAGCTCTAAAAGTTGAAAATAACCCTTTAAATTTTGGTTTTAATGCAAAGATATCTAAGTTTTAAAAGTACACTTTAACATCTTCTAAACTTAGATATAGTGTAATTTTATCGATTAAAAAAATCAAATATCCTTTATATTGTGAATTTGATAACATTTACCGGATTATTCTAATTATTTGAAAGTTGATGAGTATATCACACCCTAGAAATAGTTCAAAAGAATTATTTAAAATTTGGCCAGTTCAACTCAAAATTTGGCCTTTAAAATCACATTGCATTAACTTTTATAGTAACATGAATAGTGAGATAATGAGTAATTATACGATCTTGCGGACTAAATATTCTAAGATGTAGATTGAAACAAGACTTTTAATAGGATTTTATTTGTTTTATGGAATCGTTTACTAGACTTACACAAGTCCTCAATCCCAAATAATACTTTATCATATAACACTCTTCTTTACTTGTGAATTAGGATTTTAACTAAATGGTAAGACCTATCATATCGACAATCTACTTAAATTTCATGTCAAGATTTAATATTACAACCATCTAATCTAATAATAAGCTCATAGATATGATATAGCCTATTATATTAATCATGTAACTGTATATAATGAATTTTAGTAGTATACAGTAGCAACCTATCTTCAGTAATAACAAATTGGCAATTAATAATGGTAGAAAATATTAATAACCAACTAGAAATTTTCATTATATATATAGAAAATCTTTTATCGAATTTTATTTTTTGGTATTATAATAGGATAGAAGATTCAAGTCCGATATCTTCCGGTTGAGAGTTTAGGATATGCCATTAGATGGTAAAGCTATGATCTTCTATTGACATTTCCTATTGATTATTATGTTCCTAACCTTCTATAAACATTTTTCATGATAGTTAACCATTATTAACTACAGTCAGTCATACACCATTCCAATCCTCACCATTACTCATCATAGAGGTGGTTATTAACTGTAAACTCTCAAAACTGAAACATCTAAACAATTCTGAAAAATGTTTTCCACAAAACATATGCTCTGGTTGGGAACAGTCCAATGATAAAAATCTACTTAAATAAAGAGGAAATCCTGACGCAAACATATGGTATCAAGTTGGATAATATCTGTACACAGAGCTGGGCTTTTAATGCTTGAGCAACTACTACATTGTCACTCATTAATATCCCTACAAATCTTACTCATGCTCCTACTTTAAATTGACATACAACTGGGGGGTACCTCACAAGGGAAGGCATTTCCAGGTATTGTTTTCAGTCAGTACTCAAAATATGGGAATGTGCATTAAGATGGTACTGAGCTTGATGATCCTGGCAGTCCTGGGATCGCTGTCACTACAAAATGCAAGTGCTCAGAACACGTCCACCACTCTTGTTCCAGCACTCCTGTTATTTGGTGATTCGTCGGTTGATGTCGGCAACAATAACTACCTTCCTACTATTTTTAAGGCAAACTATCCTCCTTATGGCAGGGATTTTGTTAATCATGAAGCCACTGGGAGGTTCTGCAATGGCAAATTAGCCACTGATATTACAGGTTAGTTCACTGCCGTATATTGCTAGTGTCCATTATATATTTATTAGTTAAATCTCTTAGATCTAATGTGATTTTATATATATTCGTTAACAAACGGCTGGCTTGTCCATATTTTGCTTTCAAACTTCTAAATGAGTAAATCATAAACTATCAAGATTTTACCCAAAACTTGAATTGATTATAAAATTTTCTGTCCTTGCACTGAGCAATAACATGGGATCAATCTCTTGTAGCTGAATCTTTGGGGTTCAAGACCTATCCTGCAGCATACCTTAGCCCGGAGGCATCAGGGAAGAACCTACTCATCGGAGCCAATTTCGGTTCAGCTGCTTCTGGCTATGATGAGAAAGCGGCCACATTGAATGTGAGGACAATCTCTAGTTTCTCTACCATGCAATTGTTTTGACATGTCTTATTCCTACTTTATTTTATTATTTATTTTGCCATTACAACGGAAAGGGGAATTAAACCTTGTACTTCTCACTTGAGAAACCAGAAATGACGTCACTAAGCTATAAGACCATTGGCTTATTACTACTTGATAACATATTCCACTTTCTAGGCACAATTTACTCATATTACTGTGAAATTTTGCAGCATGCTATCACACTATCTCAGCAGGCAGAGTATTTCAAAGAATACCAGGGTAAGCTAGCCAAGGTAGCTGGAAGTACGCAAGCTGCATCAATCGTCAAGGAATCAATTTACATTGTTGGTGCTGGCACTGGTGACTTTCTTCAGAATTATTATATCAATCCATTTATAAACAAAGTATACACTGCTGACCAGTATGGGACAATCCTAATTGAGGATTCATTCAAACCCTTCATCAAGGTACATACTATAGGTCTCATTTCTTACTCCTTTCTTCCTAGATGTGGATTTTGCGAAAGAAGAATATGGTAATGGCCTTTAGATTAACTGTTTCATTTGCTGAACAGAAATTGTATGGATATGGAGCTAGGAAGATTGGAGTGACTTCACTTCCACCTTTGGGATGTTTGCCCGCAGCACTCACCTTGTTCAGTCATGGAAAGGATGGGTGTGTGTCTTATATCAACACCGACGCTCAAGGATTCAACCAAAAATTAAATGCTGCTGCAGCAAGTCTCCAAAAGCAATATCCTGATCTCAGAATCGTCATCTTTGACACTTTCAAGCCTTTCTATGACCTAATCAAATCTCCATCACAAAGCGGTATGACGATTCTGTATCCATCCAATCAGACTTAAAAAAAAAAAAAAAAATGCTGTAATGCGTTATCATTGACTAATACTATATTCCTGTTATGTTTATTACAGGTTTTAAGGAAGTTAGGAGAGGATGCTGTGGAACAGGGACGGTGGAGACAACAATATACTTATGCAATCCCAAATCACCAGGAACATGTCCTAATGCTACTCAATATGTCTTCTGGGATGCTGTTCATCCTTCTGAAGCTGCCAACCAAGTTCTTGCTGATGCATTGATTGTCCAAGGCTTCTCCCTTATCTGATGAACCATATACCCTGCTATTACTTTTTTTTTTTTTTTTTTTTTCCCTTTTGCTTTCCTTCAGTAAGATGTGATAAAAATTTGTATTACCAGTCTATACCATCTTTGTGACAAGTAATTCAGAATGTTCCCTAGTCAAGCTCACAGCATGTCAATGGACAAATTATACTTGAGTAATTAAATAGATTATATCAGCAGTGGAGTATTTAATTGTCGTAAATCCCTATCTAAATAAGCTAGAGAAGCAGCATGAACTAACCTGGATGCCAAAATCCAGATAAACATTTCCCTAGCAGGAAACCTACAAAATATGTGGTGCTTAAGGCATTATGCTTCTCCGTAAACACTTAGGTTTTCAATGACCTGTGTAATCTTGCTGTTAAGACAGATGGGCATGCTGAGCTGAATGTAAAGAAACAACAAAAATCTTAGAGATGCCATAAAACTATAAAGCAGCCATTTGGTCCAACTACTTCCAGCAGTCTATACCATGCTACCTACACAAAGCAAAGTTCACTACAAGGATTAAGTTCATGCTACAACTAGAACTAGAACTCATGAACTGATAAGAAAATGTGATGCCATCTAGTAATTCAGGCAACGAGCAGACTTGGACAGACTGGAACTTCCGCCTACAATAGCCCTCTGATTCGCTTCCCTAAGTACCAGATCTGCCTTGTTGACTTGACTTGTCAAGAATGCTGGTGATTTGAGCAGCTTTTTTATCTCAGATGCATTCATTTGCAGCAGCATTCCAGTAATCTTTGTGGCATCTTGGGGCTACAGAGAGACATGCAGAAACACATTAGAGGTTCCGTGCACGAAAAAACTAATCTTGAAGTGAAAAGCATAGGTGTGTCTGCATACCTTTATATTCTCGACCAATGGATAAAGAATTTTCTCCAGGTTTCTGTTGGATGCCGCATGAGCAGCTCCTGCCATGAAAGCTCTCTGTCTTGGAGCTATTGAACCAGAAAATGTATTTTCCAAAGGAGCACATCTCCTATCGCCCCTTCTCCTAAAACCAGATTTTTCTTCCCCAAACTTGCAGTCTGACCTTGAGTTTGCATGTTAGAAGCGGAGTATGCCATAGACTGTAGAACATATATTAGGAGGAAAGAAATTAAGGTAATGATCAGGGCCAAGGAGAAAAAAAACAACGGCCATGCATAAAAAAAAATATAAATGTGGAACCACTGGACAATTGGCTAAATCATGCATGGCTCTTCCTTCCTTCCACCCCCAAGATGGAGTTCAAGAGACTCAATCACTTGGGTAGCAAAGAGACCTGATTTCCAGAAGTCCAATTTTTTTAAGTTCACCTCCTGTGTTGGTTTTTGCTTTGGTGTGTCAGTAATTCTGACAGGTACCACCAACGCAAAAACCAATGAAGGAGGACATTTAGTATCATTGCAGAGAGTCAGTTCAAGTAAAAGGAGTTTTGCTGCCTTACATAGGGAAAGTGTCGGTAATTTTCTTTTGCAAAATTATTATATTGGCCAAAATTAGCTCCAAAATGGTGATACGGCATGGATTGAGGAGCCACAGAGTGTGAAGCTGGGAAGAAAGGCGTGTTATGAGTGATTGGAGAGTGTTGGTTGGAAATAAAACTCCAAGAAGATGGAGGGAAACATTGTGGTTGGAACTTTGTCTGAGACTCTTGCAGTTTGCTGCGTTCCTCTTTTCTCTGAGCTACAGCTACATAGAGACACTTTCCTTTGAAAATAATACCTATAAATTGCATTGTTTCATACTCAGTACCATCCAAAATAGAAAACCTGAGAGAAAAATAAGGATATGTTCACACCATTCAATGTGAGTAAAGCCTTTTCCGCATCTTCAGGAGTAGAAAAACAGACAAAGCCAAATCCTCTGCTTAATCCCTTGTCGTCACACATCACTTTCACCGAAGTTATTTTTCCAAAGTTGCTAAAACATTGTTCCAGTTTTTGGTCATCAACAGATGAATCAAGATTCTTCACATACAAGTTACAACTTCTGTTCTGAAGGTCAATAAAAGATGATTGCTCTTCTCTCTCAGCTCTCTTTTGGGCCCGTCCAACAAATAAAGCCTTAGAGCCTGAGCCAAAACCTGCTTTGTTGAAAATTAAAAAAATTGTGATGGATAAGATTAAAAAAATATAAATATTTTTATCATCTCTTATTTACCAATAATTTTCCCATTCAAGGCATCAACAGCCTTCTTTGCTGCTTCAGGTGAGTCAAAGTTGACAAAGCCAAATCCTCTTGATTTCTTCATTATTTCTTATGATTACTACACTGTTAATCTTCCCATAGGCAGAGAACATTTCTTGAAGATTATCCACGGTTATCTCTTCTGTCAAATTTTTTACATACAAATTTGTATACTGGGGTTCTTCATAGGATGCAGTTCTTTGACTTCTTTTAACAAATTTTGACACATACCTGGAATAAAAAGCAGAAGAACACGAGGGAGCCATTTATCATAAGCATTTTATACACAATCAGATGAGAACGTGAACACTTTTCTTCAATGTATCTAAGATTTGTCTATCCCTTGATTTATACATATTTGACCCAAGCTTTTCCCACTAAGGGGCACAGTGCAATTACCTTTTCTTCAATAAATCTAAGAACGTTTCATATTTAGGTAAGCAACAATCATCCAATCAATTCTTAAAATAGTCCATGCAAATTTACTTACACCAATAAAAGAATCCAAAATAGAAAAGATGATGAGCATGCATGTCTGAGAAAATTAAAACAGCCAAAACTTACATCTTCTTCCCTTCAATCATGGTGTTATGAAGTGCATTGAGAGCTGCCATGGCTGAATCCTCAGAATCAAACTGCACAAAACCAAAACCTTTGCTCTTCCCATTTACTTCAACCACCTTGCAAGAAAGTATTGTACCATACTTGCAAAAAATGCTCTCCAAGCGTGCACTATTTATTGAATGGTCCAGATTCTTGACATAAAGATTTCCAATTCCAGTCTTTCTCTGTATTGGGTCTCTTTGAGACCACATTATTCTGATAGGCTTTCCCTTTAATTCCGTATGGTTCAAACAAGCTACAGCCTTGGAAGCTGCTCAAAATTAGCGTAAATGCATACCAATGTTAAACAAAGTCATAAAAACCGACTTCCACTTGCCATAACCCAACAAAAATTTTTTTAAAAAAATCCAAATCTTGGAATGTTAATAACATGACAAGAAACATTGTCATTGACAGAGACTCCACTTTCTCCTATCTTTTCCGTGTCGGATTCTTTGGAAAAAAATGGAAGACATAAATCCCGACAAGGACACTACCTCTTGATGGAAATTCACTTGAAATCGACTTTATATAGAGATAAAATTTCAAATCTTCACAGCTGAAATGAGAAACTCTAAACTTCATATTAACAAAAAGCAACAAATACATCTATATATCGGACGAATCACATTAGTAAAAGAACACTATATCTTGCTCCAGTTTTTTAACAAGAACCTCACATAACCAAAAATCCTCAGAATAGAGTAAAAAATTCCAATCTTTAGCGTAAATTCAATGAATAAAAACCTACATCTTGCCCAAAATTTACAATTAGCTATAGAAATAACCCAATGTCTCGTTCGAAACTCATAGCAAAAATTTCCAATCTTTAGCATAAAAATGCAATGAAAAACTTTGCTAAATCAGTACGAATTTGGTCATGCTAAAATCTTCTACAAGAACGGCATAACAAAAGTAAGAAAAATGGAGCATTGTTTCAATTCACACAAGTTAATAAAGCCTAAAATTCCATCAAGAGAGAGAGAGGACCGTGAGCGTGAGAGAGGAAGTTGACGTAGCCATAGCAGAGGGATTTTCCAGAAAGAGCGTCCCTACAGAGACGCACGGAGGCCAAGTCTCCTATCGAACCGAATGCGATGAACAAGTCGGTGTCGGTCACATCCGGGTGGAGATCTCCTACGTACAGCGAGGCAAATGCCGGCATTATTCTTGATGGAGTCGCCGCCGCCGCCGCTGCTGCGTTTTCTTCTATTACTTCTGGTTTTTCTTGCGGCGGTTGTTTCACTTCTTGCGATAGTGACGAGGACGACGGTGGTGGTGTAGGTGGTGGTGAGTGTGGCTTTGGTGGTGTTGCCGCCATTTTTTAGGTTTCAAAAAGCGGGTAGAGAGAGAGAGAGAGAGTTGGTGGTTATAACGGTGAAGTGCGCGAGTTTGTTTTTCTCGTTGGAGAGGGCACGAGAGGGTGAGAAAGAAGAGAGAGAGAGAGAGAGAGAGAATCTTTGGAATTATGATTTTTGTATGTATTCTACTCGCTTCTTATAAACGACACGTGCTGGTGGAATTATAATCCCGTCATTTGGATTTCGGGCCTTTCCAGTTCGGGTATACCTTTTTGGGGTATTAAATTAATAATCCTCCATTCAAATTGCTTACATTATTATGTGTTTAGTGCGTAGAAATCATATGGAATAGACTAGATAGAATGAAATAAAATAACTAATGGAATAATAATGGATTAAAAACATAAATAGTATTTAAATTTTTATAAAATATATAATTAGATACTGAATTTTAAAATTGATCAATTTAATAACCAAAAAATTTAAAATTAATTAATTTAGTAAATAAAAGAAATTAATAGGAATATTATTGGTATGCACAAAAGTTTTCTAAGTATCAAATTGATTAATTTCGAAGTTTATGTAGTAAATTAATTAATTTCAAAATTAAGATACTAATTGTATCTTTTGTCAAAAGTTCAGGTGTCATGTGTAAGATTAACCCAATAATAAATTCACTCCCATTTGCTTTCAACGAGTCAAATTGAATCGAAATAGTATAATGTTGAACTCAAGATAAAACTTGAGCTCAAACTCAAATCAAAATTTTAAAACTCAAACTCGATTGAAACTGGATAGAGTTTAAATTTTTAAGCTTGAATTCAACTTGATGTAACACTATATAAATTCAAGTTTGACTTAATTAAACCCGTTTAAATTCGACTTATTATAAAAATAATTTTAATTTTAATTATAATAATATTAATACTCAAACTCAATTCGAATTCGGTTAACATTAATTTGTACTCAACTCAAACTCGTTTAATATACGGATTTAAATATATGGAGCTCAAACCCAACTCGATAAATTACTTGAGTTGCTCGAACGGACTAAGTTCAAGCTTAACTCTACTATTTTCAAATCAAATTCAAGTAAACATTAAGTCAAGTCTGATTAGTTTTTCATTTTCACCCCAAAAATTCTTAGCATGATATAAATAATAATAATAATAAATATAGAGTGTGGATATAGTTTATTTTTAAAAAATTAGGGTAAACCACATGTCCAATGTTTTTAGGAAAAAAATTATACAAATACAAATTGGAGAAAAAATTACAAAAGTACTATTGCTATGTTGCATTTTGAAGACGAGACACAAGAATTTATACCAATATTGCATTTTTAATATGCGATATAGTGACCTACTCGAGCAAACTTATGAAAATAGGTATATCCAATGATTAACATGCGATATAAGTCTAACCGTGTATGGCATGTTGGTCATGCGATACACATTAATATTTACATGTGCCACATGACCAACATGCAACACTAGTATAATTTTAAAAAAAAAAAAAAAGTGTATCGTACTTCCAAGATGTGATATAGCGACACTATTTATGTAATTTTTTTTTCATAATTTGATTTTGTATAATTTTTTTAAAAAAACTATATTATACATGTAATATTCTCTAAAAAAATTTATCCATAATAATTAATATAAATAATAAGTATGTAATAGGAAATAGCTTGACATCTTTAAAAACTAAATTCCCAATTTCATGAAATCACCGTTTTTAGGATGGGGAAGAAAACAAAACCAAGATTCTTTATTCCATTTTGATTGAAAAACATTTCGTATCTTATTATTATTTCAATGTTTTACTTATTAGACCATGATCCGCCAACAAATCTATTAAATTTCTCCTTTAAAGCAAAATTACCAACTACCAACCTCACTGAAGCCCAATAATCAAATAGACTAATACCCATTACAGTGCAAAGCGAGCTTAATTTAACTTCTAATACACCTTACATAGTATAGATGTAGGGTTCTTGCTGATAGCGGTCACTCGCGTGTCACGTGGATCACACGTCTGGCACATGACTTCAGAGTACTATTGAGAAGATAACACTTGACGATGGGATAGCTTGGAGAGAATGACAGGGAATGAGGAATAGACAATCTTAATGTCTCGAATGCACAAGTGACAGGTAAAAGAGCTTGAGTAGACCTCGCGCATCAACCTTATAATTCTTGAGCAGTTGAGGTGGAAATCACTTGAATTGCCTTGTTTAATCCTTCTGAATAGAGTCTCCTCTATAGATTATTGTCCGTCTTCTCTCTCCAAAAGTTGAAAAATGAAGAGGAGTGACTGAGTATTTATAGGCACTTCGCATGAATGACAACCGTCAGATCACCTCAGTAATTGACGGATGCGATGGAGTAAGCTCAATTCATATTTATCCTGAATGAGCTCCTCATGGGCCAAGGCCAGTAGTCACTTCCTGTGTGCATGAGTCTATTTAAGAAAGGTTGGATACGATGGACCGGTCCAACGATCCTTGTTCCAAACCCACCAAGCCAAGTCTCCCCAAGCCATTCCAAAAGCTGAACTAGACTTGTTGGGCCCTGTCACCTAGCCTACAAGTCAAGCTCAATAAATAAATAATGATATTTATATTTTAAGGCCCTTTACATTTTGCTCCCTAACCAAAATTCTTTAGATAGAGTTCAAGTATTTTGGGCATTAGTTGCATTGATGCATAACTTGATCAATGCTTGGTACATACTGCTGTCAAGTGTTCTTATAGAGTTGAAGACTTCATTTGTTGTAGATGTATGATTGAGTAAAAAGAAAAAAAAACTAAATGCTAGCATCGCAACCCACTTCATTACATATTGTTGTACTATAGTGTGCGAACTTGTTACACTACTCCAGTTGTGCGAGCTGCCTCATGTTTATATGAATAAGGTACTCTCATGAAAACATTTGATATCCATATATGATACATATAACTTCTCATATGTTCATTGGTCTTCATTGTAGCTGAAAAGTAGATAAGTAGGCTGTAAAACAATTTTTTTTTTCCTTGATACCAGTTGAATATCATGGACCCGGCACTCCATAGAAAGCTATCACACACACACTTTATTCGCTTTTTTTTTTTTTAATAACATTTGGCGAATGACGTAATTGTCTGGTCCAGGCCAAAGCAGGCTGAAATCAATATTTTTTCCATGTTATGCGTTTCGTAACTCCTCGTATGCGAAAAAGTTATATACTTTTTGAAGTTGATATAGTTGCAAACTCGAACCATTGAGTTGATTTGAAAAAATTTTTTTTCTTTTTTTTTTTTATAACTCTTGATGAACATTATTCTTAAGAGCCCCTTGAAAGATCACGTAAGTGTCCTGTATTGGATTTATCCACAGTTGCATGTTGGTGTGGGGTTGAGTCCTCAGCTTTCCTTACACGACTAGAAAGGATATTATCAGCGTGTCGTCCGTCGCAGGTTCCGATCATGGTCTTATTTATCATCGTATGAAGTAAACTCCAAAGCGTCCATGGAAATTGCACTCCTCGGTTTCGTCATAGGTTTCTCTTTTTCTTATTCATCTTGGGAACATATCCATCTTGAGAAAATAATCTTAGATTCAGTTTATAATCTTGATCTTCATCTGTTTTTCTCTTGAACAGTGACAAGGATATGGCTTGTTTCAATGGATTGATGCCGCCAATTGCGCTTCTTTGTTCGTCAGGTGTTTATACAAAAGACATGCTGGCCTGCCATAAGCACCTAACACCATCCATAAATATTGTATATTTATATATGCGTAGTGCTTCTATAGTAGCGAGCAATTCCGACTTTTGATGGTATCGAGTGGCTTAATAACCTGCATGTGGGTTCTTGGACTTCCATCTTGGATGAACCTTTGATACCGGAGTTTACTCGCACCCATAACTTTGTGTCTGCCCATAAGCGATTGATCAGTAAGGTTCATTCTTCTTGTATTACTTCTTTTCTCTCTTTTTTTGTTTTAATTTATTCAATTATTTAGTTCGTTCTTTAGATATATGTGTATTTATAGACTTGAGTAACAATCGAAGTTGCGGTGAGGAATCATAGCAAGGACGTCGATGCATAGCAAAAGGACAAAAGCATCTGTGAATGTTGGATATACTAGTTCTACCTTTCCTTCTCTATTTATCATCATTCCTTCTCTATTCATCATCATTTTTTTTAATTTAATATATTTCTCCATCGTCAAATGGCAGGTATCAAACAAAGGTGGTGAATTTTGACAGGACAACCACAACCCCAAAAAAAGGTCTGATACTCGATCCCCTTTTTTTTGCTTGTACAGTTGATGAAAGTGGTACCAATGTTGCCTCATATCTTCAATAAATAATCATAATTGAGATGACATACTAGCATGTGAATGACATAACTTGGCTCCTTGACTCTTGCATCCGCCATTCATGAAATTTCATAATTCTTGCTCTGATTGAAATTATTCTTTGATACGTGTGCATACATATATGCTTTTCACATGTTCTTAAATTCATGTTCAACGATAGATGATGTCTCTTGCATTTGATATGGCCGCATGTTTAGGCTTTTCCTCCCTTTATTATTATTTTTATTTGTATTAGAAACTTTGGCTGATAATGATATTTGTTCATCTTCCTGGGTATGGCTTCGGCCTATTTAATTCTTCGGACAGTAATTGATGATAAGGCAAGTAAGCTCACTATCTCCTTGAGTCGAACCCATTTGCTTTGCTTTCGCTTATTGATTATGTGTAATGCATATTTCTTTTCCTTTTTCTCTCTTCTTTTCTTTTTTTTAAATAAATATTTTGATGGCTCGTGCATATGATGATTTCAACATGTACACAGTTTTGTTGATCTCATCCTCGTTGTCTTGCAAGCGTTATCTCACATTGGCCATTGAGCACAGAGCCTAGTCAATCCTAGCTATTCATTGAAGAATCAAAGGAGCAACATACATTGATGACGAAAGAGGCAAAAAAACAACCAATCTCAACATGCTAATATCATCAAACAGAAAGATTTGGTGGTACGTAAAAACGGGGACCGCCACAGATCCAACTCTCCCGAGACCAGTGGGTGGATGACACCATTTCTGAAGACACTTTTTGGGATAAAGCTTCTCGCCCCAAGCTATGTGCAACACCTCCTATTGATGATGACCTCCGATTAATCGTGCCCGAGTCGGGTGTTGATTCCAAGGGTACCATCAGGAGAGATTCGGTGCTACGCTTTAGAAATGAGCGGAGAGAGCTACCTCTTTGCAACAGACATTTTGCATTCCTTAAGAAGCCTCCATCTGGATGGAACAACTGGGTAGATCACATCATCGATAACCTAGAGTATGTGCAATTCCTAAAACAAGCCAAAGTTTATAGTGTCATCATCACTTCAGCTCGCCTATGGTGCGTAAGTACAAATAAGATGGAAGTATGACGTGTTATCCTCTCTCGATGGAGTATCCAGACACATACACTCATCACTGCATTGGAGGAGATAACACCTACTCTGGAAGACATGTTTATGCTACTATACTTAAACTGTTCTAAATTGACCAATGTTGTTGCGGCTGTGACTTCACACAAAGAGCGCAATCTTGAAGAATCATTAGTGGCTGCTCTAAAGGTTGTTCATGAAGATAAAAAAGAATAGTATTTCTCTTCTTGGATCACCCATTTCTTTGAAGAGCAGACAAAAGACATGCTCGAGTTATAGGACCAGCTCGCAGGAAAGAGTAAGTCTCTTCTTATATGGTCATGTGCTCTTCATTTTTTTTTTAACTTACACACGCATGTGAATCCTTTATGTTTATTGTATGCATGAACTTACTGGTTTCATTGCATTTTGGTTGCCACTGTTTGTGTTTCTAGGTGCACCTGAAGATGATGTGAGTCCACGACTTTTCCCTTTGGCAATACGCATAGCATAGGGTCAATGCTTTGCATTAGCCTCTTTCTACTTAAGGTCATTGTACCGACACCTTGACTTATACTATCAAGCCTTTATGCATTCCGAGGGTCGCTACATAGTGGTATTTCATGTGGACTTGTTGTTCTTACAACTATTTTTCTACGAGCAGTTCCAAAATCACCTTGGACCCCCTAATCTCAACGAGGATCCAAATCTTTTACTTCCAAGAACATGGGTATGGCTCAAAGTAGAGGCTAAACGACCACTTCTTCAACTTATGGATGTTGAAGATGAATTTAGATTTCGCCTTTACGTAAAAGAGTTTGAGGGATATGAAGGCATTGATGGAGTTTATCCACATAGATCCAAAGGTGAGGTCATCCTAGTTGACAATCGAGAGAGATTGGATGAATCCCATGCGAGGTTTCTACTTTGGTGCATACCAGGGAACTTGCCATCATTGCTTGATAATGAAGATTTAAATGGGCGCTTCCTATAGTAAAGGATAATGGTTTATTCCCCACATAGAGTAAGGCTCCAATTTGGCTTTGATCAGGGAGTGCCATGCCTTCTTAGTATCACACAGAGCTTCAATTCCTGGGTAGGGATCGTGATGCCAAGTACACTAGCTCTCTCAGCGCACCCTCAGCCACAACTAGGATACCAGAGGCACTATGTAACGAGTAGGAACTTTACCCACCGAGGTATTATCCGTTTTGGCCACACACCACACGGTTTTGTCCTTTTGGTGTCAGTGCTTCCCAAATGGTCACCCATTCTGAGATTGATTTGCCCAGAGCACGCTTAGCTTTGGAGTTCTGACAAACTCCAAGCCATTACACCGAAAAAACGCCTATGTGATTAGAGTTTCATCATCTATATTTGAGGAGTATTACACTTTTTATTTCTAGTCAGTAATAATATTAAAATGACTAACCGAAAATTTAGGTTTTTTTCCTTTTTAGGATTAATTACAAATAAGTGAGTTTTATGTTTGCGGTTTATAAAAAAAAAATGACTTGTGAAAATGAAATCTTTTTTTTTTTTTTTTACAATTAGCTGACCTATAATTCAATTTGTCTTATTGCATCTACATTTCCATTAAATCTACCACATGTAAAAAATTTTGGAAAAATCACGAAGAGAGTTTGGAAAAAAGGAAAAGTTTGGAGCTTTTCTTTTAAAGAAGATGAATGAAGTTCTATCTAACTAGGTTCACAATCTCTTGCACTTTCACATTTTTCCTATTTCTTAAGTTGTTAATTTTTTGACAAAGCCTTAATTTTGACCCAACGAGAAAACCCCTTTTTTTTTTTAGATTTCATCTGATTTTTTGTTTTGATTACTTCTTTACTTTTTGATTCATAGCAAAAATTTGATCTTGTGCAATACCATTACCCATGTATGGTTATGTGTTTGAATTCATGAGATTATGTTGAATTTGGAGAAAAGGTATGATCTTGGCTTCTAGTTAGGCTTAATTATTAAGTTTAGGCGTTAAACCAAAAAGGACTTTGTCTTCTCTCTCTCTCTCTCTCTCTCTCTCTCTCTCTCTCTCTCTCTCTCAAACTTTAGGGGACTAATCCACAGTACTTGTTTAGCTCGAATAGGCTATGTACGGTGCTTGTTTCGATCTAAGTTTGGTAGCAGACCAGAGTTCAGTAGCTAGGTGGAGATGGATGTCCAACAAGGGTATTTAAGGTTTGGTGCAGTGGAGATGGAACTTAGTTTCTGTGTGGTAACTAGGTTCCTTGAGAGTTATAAGAACTGTGAGAGGTGATTTGTTGATGAGTTGACTCGATGTTGGTTGACTCAGCAAAGATGAGTTTAAGGAGAAAAAGGTGTATGTGTCGAGCTTAGTGATAGATGTGGTTTGAATGGGGAAGTCACACAACTCAATATGGTAGGTTAGAGAAAGAACAAGCTAAAGAGAGAAAGTGATCCCGAGAGAGACTAAGGTAGCTAAAGAGAAAGTCATACATGTTCCATGCACATGGCCAAATTAATAGACATTTTGGCGAAACATAACAGCGACAATTATTGATTAGCTAATTGTCAAAAGAATTTTCACAGGTCATGTTTTTGTAAAACCACAAAAACACAAATCATTTATTTGTAATTAACCCCTTTTTTAAGTTTGTACCCATAGTTTGAAAGTTGCTAATAGGGATTTTGTACATGAACTTTAGGCAAGTAGATAATTGGATACCTAAACTTTCAAGAAGACCAATTCCATAACTAGTCAAACTTTTTGTGCCCCTTTTCACTATCTCATCCAAACATTATTTGACACGTGTCCATTACTTTAAGAGATAATAAAAGAGTGAGGAAATGAAAAAGGAGTATGAGAAGTTTAGTTATATATGAAATTGGTTTTCTTAAAAATTCAAATACTTAATTATCTACTTGACCAAAGTTCAGGTACCAAAAGATGTTTTTTTCCTTGCTAATATTATTCTCAATCCAACTTTTGTTTGTTAAATCTAATTTTTTGCCTACACTATTATATTGACTAATATTTTATCATGCTATTTGTTTAAAGAAGATGATTAATTACTTTCACAGCTAACTGTATATTATGTATAAAACATTAAAAATTAAAAATGAAAAGAGGCACAATTTACATAATGATTACTATATTATCTTGACGTAAGCAGGTATAAGTTGGATAGAATTGAAACCCCATCTCATCCTACTCTATATATATCGATTTTCAAATTATAAAATCAAATTCTAGCTTATGACAATCTATAATCACCCTACAAACAATACCCTGTATATCTATAAAGTTTTTACATTTTTATATAGCATGAAGGTACATTTTAAATTCTTTTTAATCCCTACTTCTAAAAAAATATTTGCATATGGACTTAAAAAGAGGAAGAAATTTTCTAAAATGAAATTCAATGTAAAGCAGCCTAATGCTATATATACAATTTTGAGAAATTATTATACCAATCAATATGATAATTTTATTGACTCATGATAGAGGTCGTCACAGTTCAATTCGGGTCTAGAACCGACAATTCGTGGTTCCAATTTTGGTAGAATCAAAACCAAACTCGTGAAAGCTTAGACGATTCCTGGCTATTGGGAACCGGTGGTTTTCATAGTTTGATTCTAATTCTGCCAGAACCATGAACTATCCAAATTTTTTTCCTTTTTTATAATTGGTTTTTTAGGGAAAAAAATCATTGCAACAAAAACAATAAGTTCCAATCTGTAAGTTTCTTAATTCTTTTTTAATCCTTTGCACTATAATTTTATTATTATTAAATTTTGGTATTGGACATTCTATAAAATACAAAAAATAAAAAAACAATAGATATTGATAAAGGTACTCGAATAAGACAATGGGCCAAAGATTTCTATCGAGAACGCTTTTGAATTTTTTTCCACTTTTAACTATGTAAGGACCCGGAATTTTACCCCTATATTTGATATAGGAGATAACGGATCCCCAACCACATATAACTCCTAAGATTATATGTAAGGTTGCCTAAAGGGATTGTTTGAGTAATTGTTTATCTAATTCTATAAGATATTATACAACAAAAGACATAGATATTAGCAGCGGAAATAACTCTACTTCTAAATAACTACATACATACATATATACATATTACGTCCAAAGGCTTTTTACAAGCCTTAACCCAAAATTCTCAAAACACGACCTAACTAGTACTATAATTACACTATCAACCAAAATGAAGCTCATCTAATCTATTACATTCATAAGGTCCATTGAGTCCGTGGTCATCTCTAATCCTCCAACCCATCAAGAAAATCTTGAAAGTCGGTTCCGTACCCCATACTCGTATAGAACTCATCGGAATCATCACCTGAAATAGATAAAATATGAGCCAAAGGCCCAGTACACAAGTAACGAATACAAATGCGAAGTGAATCACACATCCTTAGGCTAAATGCAATATGCAACAATCACTTATTCATTATTAAGTCTTTAATTAATAAGACATCATGGGAGTATTCAAACTCGGACAACGAGGTTCTAGTATTACGTCCGCCTCCTTGAGTGGTCCCTACTATTCACACGGACTAGGCAGCCCCACCTTCCGGCATAGCCCGTAATACCAGGGGTTCCTGAGTAACGCTTCACGACGCTCAAGGGGTTGATATGAGCAGCTCGGATACTCATATCTCCTAAACCATTCTAACCGTTAACGAGAAAGTACCCTGCCCCAATCTGAGCAGGGTGCCGCTCTCCGAACCAGATTCAACAGCAAACAACGACAACCAACACATACATAACAATAGTATTTTCTTATTTTTAGGTAGTTTAATCTTGATGCCTACCCTAGCAAAGAGTCAAGCAAGTCACTGTGTACCTGATATAGCTTGAGAATTAACGGAGTCGACTGGGCGAGGATCTATCACTGTTTAAATCAATAATAAATTCACACTTAGCTTAAGTACTAGTTAACTAATATAAAAGATAAACATATCAAAGAAATCCAAATAGATTAATAAAGGTCACAAGAAAACATTTAAACATCCTATATAGCTAGATCGCTTAATCAATACTTAATTACTCAAATAACAAACTTTGGAAAATTTTAGAAAAAGTTTTTATAATTCAAAAGCACAGGGGATACGCCGGTACTCAACGCCGGCGGCGTTGAGCCGGTGTACAATGTCCTGAAAATTCACACTGCCAACGCTGGTAGTGTTTAAGGGTACGCCGTCAGCCTTTGCATCTTACGCCGGCGGCCTTTAGTCGGCGGTAAAATCCAAAACCCAAAGTTTCTAAAACATCCAGAAAAATCTAGTCGTTCGCTTACCTAAATACGCGGGCAGCTTTGACACATACGCCGACGGCGTTGATTCCAAGCAGCCAGCGTACAATATGGATGAAAGAACGCGGCTAACTTTGATAAGTGTCCAAAGACCCAAATTATTGCTACTATATGAGCACATTGTATATGTTATTTGTTTAAATATTGAGGAAAAATGATCTTTATTGAGTTAATCTTTGGTTTCAGGACAATCATCAAACAATCG